>OY744546.1:11950925-11963425 GCA_963556195.1 Sepiola atlantica
CAACGGAAATGTACAACCCGGACAATTTGCATATCTTTTTCACGGAACTTTTCTTTTCATTCAATACGTTTTTTTAACAAAAATTATTTTAATAATTTTTAATAATAATTTTCATATTTTTCAAATATTTGAACTTTGTTTTTTTCGAAAGCCAACTTATCCATCTATATTTTCTCCTCTGATGATAAGATTTCGATCTTTGAAAAGCCTTGGCTTAAGGAAAGAATAATAAACACTAGTTTATTACTGAATACACCTTGCATTGAACAATTGAAATTTGAAATAAATTTGGACAATCGTCGCATATTTATCACTCTTCTTTCTTCTATCTCTGTATATATATATATATATATATATATATATATATATATATATATATATATATATATATATATATATATATATATATATATATATATATATATATATCTTGTGTTCGTTAAACAATGTATTTTCTTTCATTGAACATTCATAATTTTTCCTGTTTTATCTGCTTGTACTCTTTTCCTAATGTTTTTATAACAATTTAAATGTAAGCGTGGATCGTAGCATTTTCTCTAAGATACAATTTCAGGCAACATCTTAACAAGCTAGGGTCGGCGCTGCTACATAATGGTGACCCCGACGTGATGTATAATATTTTTCTTTCAAGTAGTGCCGAGAAAGAGGGGGGGTAATTTACATCAAAGGCCATGCCCAGAACCTTGTTCCAGACTGAATTTGAATCATATACAAGGTTGAATAAGCGTACTAAACCAAACAATACGTATATTAATTGTTTTTATCGATTTTTATCGGAATAGGATTTGTCAGCATAGAGAGATATCTGGGTGGATGTTTCTTTGTTCGTTATCAGTGATGTAAATCTAAATGGGGATTTACTATCGGTTGTAAAAAATAAAAATAAAATACACCTCCGATTAAGTGTGTGCAAACGTTATCATTGTGTTTAGCCTTTAAAAAGGAGTTGTTGTTTTTTTAATCGTGTAGCATTAAAAAACAAAGATTTTGAAAGTTAAATTTAATTATTACGATGTTGAGGAAAAGGTATAGGAGCTAATCTTCGCACAGACTGTAAGAAATTAACTCTATCATAAACATTGACATTTATTTTCCTTTGCGGAGAGCAGCACTGTGAGGTGGTTAGGGTCACACGGTAGCCAATCGGTCTTCATGGCGTATTAATTTCAACTGACCATTGAAGGGCTATTTAAGCCTCTTCGGTAATCGCAGACAGCAGTCAGAGAGTCGCGCACAACCCCAGCCTGATCAGTCTCTCATTAACTTCGGTTGATTGAGGACGTCGGGATGGGGTTATACCAGTCGAGGATCCGTCCTCGACAATTAGTCCGGCAGGAACTGGGCCATTTCAGTGGCCTTTTATCTGCCGGGTTGAGGTATACTGTCCTGGGTTTTCCTAGGAGGTGCATCCTCCCAGGCCTTGCTTTCCCCCTTTGGGGAGGAGTAAGTTTATTGCTTGCTGTCTGAGGCGCCCTGACCGGGAAATGCCGACGGGGTTGCCCAGGCTATTTTTGATAGGCCAGAGTGCTCCTTCTTTAGGGACGCTGGCTTGATCTGCCCACCTTCCCGACCTTGTGTCACATATTCCTGCGGTAAATACCGTCAGAGAGTTTCGTGGAAGCAACGAGGAATTACCATCTCTCTCTCTCTCTGTCTCTCTGTCTCTCTGTCTGTCTGTCTCTCTCTGTCTCTCTCTGTCTCTCTCTCTCTCTCTCTGTCTCTCTGTCTCTCTCTCTCTTTCTGTCTCTCTGTCTCTCTCTCTCTCTGTCTCTCTCTCTCTCTGTCTCTCTCTCTCTGTCTCTTTCTCTCTCTCTCTCTCTCTTTCTCTCTCTGTCTCTCTCTCTCTCTCTCTGTCTCTCTCTCTCTCTGTCACTCTGTGTGTGTGTGTCTCTCTCTCTGTCTATCTCTCTCTGTCTCTCTCTCTCTGTCTCTGTCTCTCTCCCTCTTTCTCTCTCTGTCTCTCTTTCTCTTTCTCTCTCTCTCTCTCTGTCTCTCTCTCTGTCTCTCTCTCTCTGTCTGTCTGTCTCTCTCTCTGTCTATCTCTCTCTCTCTCTTTCTCTCTCTGTCTCTGTCTCTCTCTGTCTGTCTGTCTCTCTCTCTCTCTCTCTCGTTTTCTCTCTCTCTCTCCTGCCTTCGTCCACTGGACTATCTTCGCCTGAAGATAAACTGCTCGTAGAATTTCAGAAGCCAAACGAGCTTTCTTACTTTCATACTCAATTTCTTTCTACACTTTCACCTGTCATGACTTTCGCCAACCTACACCCAACGGTGCAGGTAATTTTAATAAATACATATCATTGTTGTTTATAAAAGAGGGTTCAACGTTTTCCTTTCGTGTGACGACTGTTTTCGTTGTTATGTAAGAATAGAGGATTGGTTATCCCCTATTCTTAATTCAACGACACGAAATGAATTAATGAAACAAACGAAACCTTTTTTACAACAACAAACGTAAGGGGTTTATTCGTATATTTGAGGTTACCTCTACCGTTCGGTATAGGTAGGAAGAAA
This sequence comes from Sepiola atlantica, assembly GCA_963556195.1. Lineage (NCBI taxonomy): Eukaryota > Metazoa > Mollusca > Cephalopoda > Sepiida > Sepiolidae > Sepiola > Sepiola atlantica. Next base: position 11,953,458 of record OY744546.1, read on the forward strand.
CTTAGGACAGTGTCCGAAAGAAGAAGTTCAAATATCTTCAGGCGAAGATAGCAGGCGCCGTGAGAGTCCAGTGGACAAGAAGACAGGAGAGAGGCTGAGGCGATCCGCCCTGGCTGGTGTCAGGGTACCGTCTGGAGATCGTCTGCAATATCCTAAGGGAGCTCAAGTAGTCCCTTAGGGAACTAATGATATCAATGCGCCCTGCGAGCTGATTGACCAAACCAGCTCACAGGGACACTGATACGCATTACAAAGTAACTCTATGACTGCTACAGTTACACAAATATTATAGGAGTTGGTCTTAAGTCTGTGCTAAGATTAGCTCTCATAAAACTCCTATAATATTTCGTAACAATAGGGTCGTCAAACGAAAAGAAAATGTTATTTTATAAACAACAACGACGTGTATTTATTTAAGTGACCTACACCGTTGGACTGGTGCTACCAGATCAGGCTGTCTGAAAATACTGGCTTCGTGGCCCAAAATGCACCAAACATTGATGTTATTGTTTTTTTTCTTTCCCTTTGCAAAACTCAATCATGTTCTGCAAAGCCTTTGCTGGAGTACGGTGTTGAGGCGTGCAGTCCCTATCTCCGAAAGGATATACTTCATGTTGAACGCATCCAGAGGCGTGCAACCAAAATGATTTCTGGCTTTGCCGATCTCTCGTATGAAGAAAGACTCCACCGTCTTCAACTTCCGACGCTCGAAATTCGAAGGATGCGAGGGGACCTCATCCTGGTTTACAAAATCCTGAATGGGCTCATCAATCTCCCCGCTGACGAATTCTTTACTCGTGCGCCAGACAGAGGCCTTCGAGGTCATGACCAGAAGCTCTACTGTCGTAAATTTCGGCTTCAGAGGCGTCAAGCATCCTTCTCAATTCGTTCTGTCAACCCCTGGAACAGGCTTCCCGCTGAGGTCATCCAAGCGCCTACTATCAGTGCTTTCAAGAGAAAACTTGATTTATTTTTGTACACTGATTAAATTTTTGCCTATCTTACATGGCTTGTGCGTATGCTTTCTTAGCCAAAAAAAAAAAACAAAAAAAAAAAAAAAAAAAAAAAAAACAATTTTCTTCTACAAAATAACAAAACGAAACATGTATAGAACTTGAAGCATAAAGGCCTTATTCAGCATTAAATAACCCCAAAAAGGTTGATATGCCGTAAAGCAAAACAACCAAACGAAACATCATGAATAAATATTTGGAAATATATAGAGCTTGAAGCATAAAAACTTTTTACCAAAATGACCGGATTCGACATTAAATAACTCGTAAAGAGTTGATATGCCGTAAAACGAAACAACTTGTTGGGATCGGGTCGTGTTCCCGATTATAAGCGTGTTCGTTAAATCAAGCAATGTTGCATTCAAAGACAGAGTACTAATTAACAAACGAAAGGAGGTAGTTCAAATAAGGTTTATTGAACGTGTGTGTAATGTGGAATGATGAGGTGTGTGGTGTGTGTATGTGTGTCGATAAGAAACAGTTCTTGAAATGCGTATGTGTAGAAGTGAGTCGTGGGAAAAGTCTTTTGAAAGCCGTATACAAAGAAAATGAGTTGAGAACTTTTACCGTTGTTGAAACACGTGTTGACGGAAGAAACGTGTGTTGGTTGTTGTTTTGCCGAGGCCAGTTGAAGAGAAAAGAGAGTGAGACGAAACGCTAGTGTCAGCGTCGTTCTGCGAGGCCGATTGAATAGAGAAGAGAGTGATTTTCCGTTTACACCGGTTTTTATAATTAGAAGGGCAGATAACTGCGACATCTGTCGGTGAAAAAGCGACACCTAACGGCCAACCGGTGTAGTTATGTTTTGAAAGGAGGTAACTGCTACAAACTAAACCAAACACCATACATAAATACTTGAAGACATATAGAACTTGAAGCATAAAAACTTTTCGTATTCGGCATTAAATAACCCGAAAAGTGTTGATATGCCGTAAAACAAAGCAACCAAAAACCTTAAGCTTAAGCCTTAAATTTGAGACATTTTCTAGAATCAAAACCATGTAATGGATTTTGATCAAAATTAGAATAAGAATTCTAGAGATAATGTTTAGTATCATCATATTTTGATTTTAAACTTCACAGGGGGACATAAAAATGGTGCAAAACTGTGTTGCATACCTTAGATTTCTTCCTCGTCTGTAGAGGGTGGTCGTGTCGTCTAGTGGATGAATTCTTCGTTCTTTCCTTCCTGCCGTTAACCACGCCGTCCGTGTCTGTAACAAATGCCTCATGACGCACTCCGAAGACAAACTCTTCTTTTAAATGTAATTCATTTTATTACACGCGTTGTTATTTCAACTGGGGGTCACTCACTACGTCGAGAGAGAGGGAGAGAGCAAATCACTACTTTATCGTAGTTAGTTAACAATGTTTTCTTAACCATTCATAGAGACGGGGGAAGGATTTCTCGCTTGTATTCCCTTAAGGGAAATATTTCCCTTATTTTTACATCGTGAATCGCACGTCATGCTCGGTTCGCCCTCCGAATCAGACTGACGGAAACTCGCTTCTCACGAGAACGAGTGACGTCACGGATCCTCTGTTTCTCACGCAAGACCCGTGACGTCACAGAGCCTCTCGTAGGTGCAGACTGACCCTTGATCTGGGGTCTCGTCACACGGTAACCTTGTCACGTCTGTTAGTTCTGACTGTGAGAACAGGTCCTAATCTGCACTCGACTGCACCCGCGTTAATTCGCGCAAGTCAAACCAACGATTCCCAACAGATATGTCCCTTCCCATAGGGCCATTATCCAACAACGGTTCTTCTTGGGTAATTAATTTTACCCGGGTATTTTTCTAGTTATATAAATAGAAGTTTTGAGGGGAAGATTTCTTGGAGTGCATTAGAATTCAGGCGCATTTCTTCTCGTGTTATCATTGGTTATATAAACAGTACATTAAGATTACGTCTACGATTTATTTATCTATACAATTTTACAAAAAAAAGTTCACAGTATAGCACATTTTCTTTATAAAATAAGATATGGCACAAGGCCGAAATTAGGTGGGATGGGTAGAGGGTCTATTCTTTAAACTAGTTTCAGTCGCCAAAATACCACATTCACTCTATGGGTAAAACCTACTCAACATTATCCTTAACGCTTTGACGGTTTTTACTTACAAAAAAGTCTACAATCGCGTTTTCTTAAAACGTAAAATAAAAGGCACGTGACTATTGTTCGATGTTATAATCTAAATGAACAAATACGTCATCATATCTATATTACCTTCAAAACGTCTCACTGTTATTTAAATCAATAATACAACATAGTCTTGAAATACTGTATATATAGTAGAGATCAAAGACTCAAGCACATCTAGTTGTATGCCTAATTTGCATAACTACTGTTTAAACAGTTTATAATGAATTAATGTTTGGTGCTATTTATTTGCAATTTTATCGTCCTATTTTCATATATATATGCAATAGTTTTGTCGATATTAACAGTAATTATTCAAAGTGATTTAATAATAAGAAGGATAATTTACCATAACCTTATTTAAATTATTATTTTTATTAATTTTCAAGGGAGGTAATTTAAATGAAAACTACTAGTTAAAAAAATTACAATAGGTCTATATTAAGGATATATAATGTTGCCACATCTGGACTGGTACACCACCCACTAGTCTCCCCCCACCCTGGACAGAGTCTTTAAAAAAAGAGCCAGTAATGTAATAGGTCCTACACTGTCTACCAAGCTCCAGCCTCTGTCCCATCGCCGCAATGTTACGCCTCTGAGTTTGTTTCCACGTCCATCGTCCCCTTGTGGCTTGGCAGGCTACTATCAATTCTCAACTCACACATGCTTACGCACCCTGACAAAAAGCAACACGCACACAAATGCCTACACGGTCTACTGGAAAAGTGCGGAGAATGCTGGGACCTTACCAGCGAGAAATCAATGGTAAGTGGCCGTTGCGATACTGCTTCGTTATCGAAAAGAGGTGAAGAATACTGGAAATCTGGGGAGGCTTGTTGTCACTCAGACTCCAGGAAATATCATTGGTTGTTGTCGGTGAGCAATCACTGACGATGATCTGTGTGAGAACTCCTAATGAGTACAAATAATAATAATAATAATAATAATAATAATAATAATAATAATAATAATAATAATAATAATAATAATAATAATAATAATAATAATAATAATAATAATAATCCACAAAACAGACATACCAGTGTGGATGACCAAAAGAAGGACAACGTTTATACAAAAAGATGCCCAAAAAGGAACGACCCCAAGCAACTACAGACCAATTACCTGTTTACCAACAATGTGGAAAATCCTGACGGCACAACTGAGAGAACAAATCTACCAGTCCCTAAACAAACGTGGACTACTCCCCGAAGAACAAAAAGGATGCCGTAAAGGGAAAACAGGGACGCATGACCTCCTATACATCGATCAAAAGATCCTGAAGGAGGTAAAAATCATGAAAAAGAACATATCCATGGCATGGATTGACTACAAAAAAGCTTACAACAGAATCCCTCAAGCATGGATAATTGAATGTTTGAAAATATACAAAATACCTGAAAGGATGATTAATCTTATTAAGAAAGCAATGGAAACATGGAGACTGGAACTGACAGCCGGAGGACAACAGCTGACTGAGATAAAGATACAGAGAGGCATCTTCCAAGGAGACTCCCTATCACCACTACTGTTGATAATAGCTATGATGCCACTTAACTACATACTCAGAAAATGTGATGCCGGATACAAGTTTACAGACACAGAACTAAGAGTAAACCACCTGATGTACATGGATGACCTAAAACTATTTGCAAAAAGCAAAAAGGAACTGGAAAAGCTGATAAATATGACCAGAATCTTCAGTCAGGACATCCAAATGGAATTCGGAATGGAAAAGTGTGCACTACTACTAGAAATAAAAAAAGAAAACTGGAGACAACAGAGAACATAGAACTCCCCGCCCAAGAGGAAATGAGGGCGCTATGCGAACAGGATAGTTACAAATATCTTGGGGTTCTGGAAGCAGACGCCATCAAATCTACGGAAATGAAAGAGAAGATTGGAAAATAATATTTACGAAGAACAAGAAAACTTCTAGAAACGAAATTATATAGCAGGAATCTAGTAAAAGGAATAAACACCTGGGCAGTAGCACTAATAAGATACTCTGGACCATTCATAGGCTGGACCAAAGAGGAACTCAGGCACCTGGACCAGAGGACCAGAAAATTAATGACCATGCACAATGCACTACATCCAAAAAACGATACGGACAGACTCTACATGAAAAGAAACGAAGGGGGAAGAGGACTGGTAAATATAGAAGATTGTGTGGAAGATTCAAAAAAAGAGCTGGAAAAATACATAACTCAACACAGGGGAATCCTTATCACTGCAGCAAGAGACACCAATCCAACGAACAACTCGTGAAGCAGCGAAACCAGAAACAAAACGGCAAGAAAAGAAAAGTGTGAAGAAAAAAAACTACACGGACATTTCAGAAGACTGACAAGAGAAGAAACCAACGAAAATAGCTGGACATGGCTAAGAAAAGGACACTTGAACAGAGAAACGGAATCTTTACTGATGGCTGCACAGAACAATGCAATTAGGATAAACTACATTAAAGCTAAAATAGATAAAACTCAGGAAAACAGTAAATGCAGACTCTGTGGACAAATAGACGAAACAATAAATCATATAATAAGTGAATGTAGCAAACTAGCCCAAAACGAGTATAAGAACAGACATGACTGTGCGGGGAAAGCAGTACATCGGGAACTGTGCAAACAATTGAATTTCGAATACGCAGACAAATAGTACAAACATAAGCCAGAAACAGTACTGGAAAACGAAAAACACAAAATCATCTGGGATATGGATATACAAACAGACAAACTCATACAAGCAAGGATACCGGATGTTATAATAATCAACAAGAAGGAAAAATCTTGCAAAATCGTAGACTTCGCCTTTCCAGCAGTCCACAGAGTGAAAAGCAAAGAAACAGAAAAACGAAGCAAATACACGGAACTAGCCAGAGAACTGAAAGGAATATGGAGCATGAAGAAAGTCAGTATAATACCAATAATCGTAGGAGCACTAGGAACAATCCCCAAAAACCTGGAAAAAAGACTGGGAGAAATTGGGATCAAAGGAATCATTGGAACTATACAAATGACAGCAATGATCAAAACAGCTACAATCTTAAGAAAAATGATTGAATGCGGAAACTAACCCGCATAAGCTACGAAGGATCATACGGAATCTAACACAGGAAGAAAACAAAACTAACGAAAGAACACACCACAAACAAAGAAACAGAAAATGCAAGAAACATCACTTAATAAGCTCCCCCCCCCCCCCCAATAAATTACAGCGGTCTCAACTGACACACCACAAAAACAGACCAATGAACAGAAATAGCAAGAAACACCATAAGCTCACCTCCACCCATCCTACACACAAAAAATAAAAAAATAAAAAATAATCAGCTCCCCTCAAAAAATAAATAAATAAATAATAAATAATCAGCCCCCCCCCCAAAAAAAAATAAATAAATAAAAAATAATCAGTCCCCCCCCCCCCGCCAAAAAAATGGTACCAGCCTAGGCTGACACCACACAAAATATTTGCATAGGGTCAAGGATGATGAGAAGACCGAGGAGGGACAGCACAAACCAGACCTCCACTGGAAGTGCAGAAACTGCTGGGACTTCATGGAGGCTTATTGCCACCCAAACCCCAGAGAAGACCAATGGTCCTTACCAGCGAGAAATCAATGGTAAGCGGCTGTGGGGATACTGCAAATTTATTTGCGGTGGCTATCGAAAAGAGGTGGAGAATACTGGAAATCTGGGGAGACTTGTTGTCACTCAGACTCCAGGGAATACCACCGGTTGTCGGTGAGCAATCACTGATGACCTGTGTGAGAACTCCTAGTGAGTAAATAATAATAATAATAATAATAATAATAATAATAATAATAATAATAATAATAAGAATAAGAAGAAGAAGAAGAAGAAGAAGAAGAAGAATAGATTAGTGTTAGAAAGATTTCTTTGTTTTGATTCACCACCTCACTCCAACACAGCCTTGAGCCTTTCTTTGAATCTAAATAAGTGTCAACAATTAAATTAATCTATGACTCTTCACTCACCGTTTTTAAAAGAGTAATTTTTTGGAGGCGGGGGGGGGGGTGACTTGACGCCGTTAACCCTCGCCTGTCCGCGGCCGCGTACGACACACCTTTCATTTCATCTGACTCACGGATATTGAAGTGAGTCAGCCCAACAAACTTAATTGTCCTTCGATTTAAAAAAAAAAAAAAAAATGTCACCACGTCTGAAAATTATATATTTTTTTTTATTCAAAGTTTTATGACCTATTATCTTTGGCAGACACATCACCTCAAGGTCGGCTATTAAAAAATCAAGGTCATCTTAAAGTTTTGAAAATCAAAACAAATTTTGAGAATAACAATAATAAATAATCAATAATAATTAGCACTTTTGAATAAAATATTGGTTTCAAGTTCATTTTATTAATATATATATATATATATATATATATATATATATATATATATATATATATATATATATATGGTAAAATGAAAAAGGAAAACCAAAAACTGGATGTTTTTTATGTGTACATCAACGTTTCGTCTTTATTTATAAGACTTCATCAGGATGATGATATAGGGAAAAGATATCATGCAAGCACAGATACATGTAGGGTAGACATGTTGGGAAGAAAAATAAAATAAAATGAAAAATAATGGCAGCGTCTTATATATATATACAATAATATTTTAATAAATAAATATTAAATATTTAAATACCTAGAGACATCGATGTTTCATGCTAACGCAACCTTCAGTCTAGGAACTAATTCCCGACGGTCGGTGGGCGCGAACCCCGAACACAAATCGCCACTGATTCGCAGTCGGTGATCTTAACCAAAGGGCCATCGTCAATTAGTTAGTAAATATAGAGTAACTTTAACTGTAAATAGCGACACGTGGCCGTCATCTACCAGGCAGCTAGAGTGATCTTACGAAACGGTGTTCGGATCGCGCATATAGCTATTAGTACTGCTTGTTATTAAAGCTACTCGAAAGTGCCCAGCCTATATATTAATTTTATACGTACGTAAAAGTAATCCATGGACACGTGTTTCTGGCTCACAGCTGTGATCAGCATGGCTAACTTACACAGAGATCGCACCCTCGATGTTGATGTCTATAGTCCAGCGTTCTACCACTGGGCCAAGACGCTCTGTGTAGAAATATGTATGATTTTTATCACCCAAATATGTAATGATTTCTATGTAATTATTTTTAAAGGTGATTTTCAGCTCGTTGTTATTGAGCTTACTATTATTTTTAATTGTTTCACTTCCTTTGTGATTAAGATTCAGAAAAACTGCATTATTAGTCGTCCTTATTTCAAAGGCTGTATTTTTTGTTTTTGATATATATATTAATTTTATACGTACGTATGAGTGTGTGTAAATAATGCGACAGTGTCGGCATTTGTGTGAGTGTGTATGTGTGCGCGCGTTGAGAATTGCCATTTGTGTGTGTCGCTTTTTGTCAGGGTGCGTAAGCATGTGTGAGTTGAAAAATGAATAGTAGCCTCCCAAGCTCCAAGAGGGCGAGGGATGGGGGAAACGTTGTTCTCTTGTTAAACGTGTGCTGATTTTGTTCCCAACTGTTTTATTTTCTCGACAAAAATCTGAGCTAAAATAACGTTTTATCAGCTCCAGATGCATGTTGTATGGTCTCAGTCTTCCCTTTGATTCCAATTTCTCACAGTCTTTTTTCCAGGTTTTTCGGAATTGATCCTCGTGCTCCTACGATTATTGGTATCATATTGACTTTCTTCATACTCCATATCCCTTTCAGTTCTCTAGTGAGTTCCGTGTATTGGCTTCGTTTTTCTGTTTCTTTGATCTTTACTTTGTGGTCTGCTTGGACAGCAAAATCTATGATTTAGCAGGATTTTTCCTTCTTGTCGATTATTATGACATCCGGTCTCCTTGCTTGTATGATTTTACCTGTTTTATTTACCTCCTCTCCAGGAGGTTAGACACAAGGCCAGTTTTATCTTACTCCCACAAGGTAAGATGTGACCCAAGGTCGGGTCGGGAAAGTGGAACTTGAAAAGCCAGCGCCCGAGAAGGTGAGCACTCTGGCCATTAAAAATTGCCTGGGCAGTCCCGTCGGCATTCCCCGGCAGGGGCGCCTCGGGCAGTAAGCAATAAACTTACTCCTCCCCAAAGAGGGGAGGCAAAACCAGGGAGGGTTGACCTCCTAGAACTGCACAGGACAACCCCACAGACCGGCGGAATCAAGACCCGAAGGCCAAGACGATACCGGTCTATAGGGTGTAGTATCCATCGGAACAGATAATACACTTTGATCTTAGCCAAAAGGCCAAGAAAACCCACGTTACTTCAAGTGTATCTGTATTATTTACCTCCTCTTCAGGAGGTTAGGCACAAGGCCATTTTTATCTTACTCCCACAAGGTAAGATGTGACCCAAGGTCGGGTCGGAAAGTGGGGCTTGAAAAGCCAGCGCCCGAGAAGGTGAGCACTGTGGCATTTAAAAATTGTCTGGGCAGCCCCGTCGGCATTCCCCGGTCTGTTTGCACCTCCATGATTTTGTGATTTTCGTTTGCCAGTACTGTTTCTGGTTTATGTTTGCACCATTTGTCTGCGTGTTCGAAATGCAGTCGTTTGCGTAGTTCTTAGTGTACACAGTGTGCGCGCTAAGTGGTTGACCCATCGGGCAAGTACGATATGGTGACGCTATTAATTCAATACATGAAGCAAACTGACCCCCTCTGTTTGTCTGTCTGTTTGTCTGTCTGCTTTTCTGTTTCACTCTCTCTCTCTCTCTCTCTCTCTCTCTCTCTCTCTCTCTCTCTCTCTCCCTCACACACAACAAAAGAAGAGAGGGAA
>OY744546.1:11965925-11995925 GCA_963556195.1 Sepiola atlantica
GGTATGACAAGATGTGAAATACACGGCAGAACACTACGAACACAAGAAAACTTTTATAAGAAAATCTGAGTGCTCTTTAAACGGAAAATGCCTACAAACAAACGTAGTACCCCAAGTCTCTGTAAGAATTAAAGAAAACAAGCCGCGCGTGCGTGGTCCCCCTCTGTATGTGACTCGATGTGACGAGTGTAAAATGCGATAAATTTGGGCAATTTGGGGCATTTTTGACCCCCATTGTACCCCGTGAGGACGCGAACCAGAATTTTTCTGAGGTCAAGGATGCTCATTTTATATCCAGAACAATTGCCTCTACATTTTGGCCAAGTTTCAGAAAAATTGAATGGATGGATCAAACGTTATGGGAGAAAAGGGTAATTTTTGCCATTTTGGGGGCTTTTGACCCCCTGGGGGTGCGAACCAGATTTTTTCCAAGGTCAGCAATACTTATTTTCTATTAGGAACAATTGCCTCCATATTTTGGCCAAGTTTCAGAGAAATTGAATGTTTTTTGCCATTTTGAGGCCTTTTGACCCTCTGGGGGCTAATCAGATTTTATTTCAAAAATCGGAGAATGTCACTTTCTAACCTGACCAAAGTTACAACTTCAAGCAAAATTTCAGAGAAATTCAATGGATGGTTGCGGAGAAAAATCCGGACGGACGGACGGACGGACGGACGTACGGACGGACGGACGGACGGACGGACAGACGGACGGACGTAAATGCCTCAAAACATAGGTCCCCCGATTTATAAAATCGGTGGACCAACACAAAAAAGTATACATTGGCGTGATAGAAGGCATTTGGAAACAAAAAGCCCATTAAATTTGAAACAAAAACGCAAATACATCACAACATTGTTCAGGTATATATAGTTTTCTAGCCAGGTAGAGAGGGGCGCCTTATTTGCAGCAGACTTGGCATAATCCTCTATGTACGTGTTCCAATTCATGTTACCTTTGAATGTTAGACCGAGGAGTTTGAATGATGGACTCTCGGGTAGAGTGCTATTAGCCATGACAATCGGATGTTGGAACGGTTTCATTTTCTGACCCCTTAGCTGATCGTGAAGAAAAACAATTACCTTACGATATGCAAATATGAGTTTAGTGAAAGAACCTGTTGGTTTTTGCTTCGGTCACATAATTTCTTTTAAAAGTCTCATTTAATTATTATTTTCTTTCGAATAGGTTGACCAATTCATTGAAAACGTCGATCCCAAACTCCAAGAACGAATTGAAGAATGCAAACGACTAAACTCGACGCTTCCATTGACCAAAGAAATTGTCAAATACAAAATCCTCGAGCGAAGAGCGCAGCAAGGACTTGGCAGAGTGGACACGACTTTCGACGGAGAGAAAACTTTCCCGGTAAGTAAAGACGGAAACGAATTTCAAAGTCACACGTTACTAAACAAGGGGCAAATGCGCATAACAGGTAGGAACGCTGGCTTCCGGTGGAAAAGGGTTGAAGAAAGTGTCTACGGGTGCCTGAAAGTCATACAACAATGTCTTTTTACTCATATTAATTTCAGACTTTTCTTTCATCATATTCTAATAATTAACATAATACAGACTATTTGAAAAATAATTTATTTGATTGTTTTCAAAACTTAAAAAAAATTTTCATTGAAAAAAATAAACAAAATAGAATAATCTTTTTTTTTTCAAGAAATAATGTTTTTGAGCAACGGAATGTGATTTTTTTTATTCAATGTTTTTTTTTTAATATTTAGTGAAAGTAATGTTTTTTGGGGAGGGTTAGGGTTAGGGTTATGGTTTACGGTTAGAGTTTAGGGTTAGGGTTAAGGGTTAGGGTTAGGGTTTAGGGTTAGGGTTTAGGGTTAGGGTTAGGGTTAGGGTTAGGGTTAGGGTTAGGGTTTAGGGTTAGGTTTAGCGTTAGGTTTAGGGTTTAGGGTTTAGGGTTAGGGTTAGAAAAAAGTTTGATTCCGGAAGTTACTCCATTTCCAAGAAAAAATGTTTTCACTATTATTACAAAAAAAAAAATGTTTTGAAAACAATCAAATAAAAACAAATAAATCATTTTTCAAATAATCTGTATTATGTTTATTATTAGATTATGATGAAAGAAAAGTCCGAAATTAATATGACAAAAAGGAAAGTCTGAAATTAATATGAAAAAAAGAAAAGTCTGAAATTAATATGAATTTAAAAAATTGTTGTATCACTTTCAGGCATCTGTAGACACTTTCTTCACCCCTTTTCCACCGGAAGCCAGCGTTCCTACCTGTTATGCCCATTCGCCAAACAAGGACATATAGTAGAAAGGGCATTATTAAAGGAATGACAACGTCTATCCGTACATAAGTATTTCTACTAAGGTGATGTATTTTGCTTGAAGCATTGTGTGCAGTGTGTATATAGAGGGGTCATAGAAGTTATCACAATGCACGAAACGGAAATATCTCGCTGTTGTGAAGTAAAGCAAAGACGAAGTGATTTTTTTAGTAAATCTTATTTGATTAAATCTCAACTTTCACACAGTGATTTAATGTGTGTAACCACGTACCATAATATGTTGAGTACACACGAGTTTCAGAAGATTTGCTAAAGAGGTTTTACCTCGAAATATATTCTATAACCCTCTATATAAATACATCTATTTTATTTACGAATTGTTAGAATAACCAAAAGTAAGGAGTTATTAAGAATTCAAAGTGTCTCGATGAAGAAAGTGTTGTTTTGTCTGTATGTGTGCGAACTTTTGTGTGAGTAAGTTCGTGAGAGACTGTGTGTATAAGCTGTCGCTACGTTTAGTAGTGCATACCTGTTGCTTCTGTCGTCTGTCGAGAACCTACGGTCTGGTAGACAAAGCTAGATTTAGTTTGCCAGCAACAAGTCTGTGTAGTAGTTGATAACACCGTGTTTTGACTGACAAGGGTTTGTGTGGCAGGCTGAGTCTCTCACTGCTGGCCGTGTTTGGGTTCTCGCTTATATAGCCAATCCTAAAAGGTGATCTATTCACGCAACTCTTCCTGATTGTTTAAAGCCCGGTTTCGGTAACAAATCGAGATGGAGTATTTTGCTAGAATTGACCAATCGGTATTAAGTATTTCAACCAATAAACATCGAGTATTTCATTAATTCACTATTCGTTTCTGGTGTTTTCTTATTCAATGCAAAACGACCTCTCAGTAATTAACTAATTTTTTTAATTTTGTTTTTTTAATTCTTCTGTGATGATTGTTTTCCTTTTACAATTACACACAGGGTTAACTAATTTGCATATTGCTTTGCAAAAGCACTTCTCATTAATTAACTATTCTTTTTTGTTTGTTTTGTTTTTATTCGATGATTGTTTTAATTTAACTATTACCCACAGTTCTATTACGCATATTTTCTATATCGCGAATAAATGCTTAGCAAGTGGGGTTAAAGGAGTTCTAGATTGTAATTTATAAACAACATAAACAACACCCACCTTCCCCCAACCAACGCACACGCATACAAGTCAGTGTGATACTATAAACCTGCAGTAGGCCGCAGGTTTTAGTGGTGCACGCGAATGGCAGACGTTGCAGGTATTAGACTGTCTGGTAGTTATATATAATGGATATCTCCAGCTGTCAGCCCTTGGGTGGTCGAATGGTGGCCAGTGAGAAAGACTGGAATCCAAGATTTCCGGTCAGGGGAAAAAGACCCCAAGAGGAGGGGAATACCTGGACATCTGGGCATGACAGGTTTTCAGAGAGCTTTTCTGGGCATGACAGGTTTTCGATTGCTTAGAACTGTGTGCCTGTCCAGGCAAGATGGACCTACTAGGGTTCTTAGCTAAAGGATTGTGCTGATTGGATTTATCTTCTTTTTGATCGGGAAGAATCTCATTTTGCAAGTCTGCCATTCAACCTAGAAACACGAGTTTCATTTGTAACCTCCAACAAGTAAACCTGTTACTCGTTTATAAACTAGACTCATGGTTTTACTTGGGATGAGAATTCTTCGTGTCAGCACTGAATGAATCGCACAACATCTTTGGATCAGCACAACGAGTGGGGACCAGTGCAGATAACGCACGCTTACAGGTTCATAATAATAAAAAAAAGGGTAAAGGTCGCATAGCCTGGACGCGCACGAGTGCCGTTGCCGACATCGCACACTGCCGATGTCTAGGGAACAGCATATGGAAGGCGGACCCCACCCTCTCCTTCCGCTGCCTTGAACCTTCCCTGAGTTTTAGTCAGGTACCCATTTACTGGGTGGACAGAGAGAGTTTTCAGACCCGAAAATTCGCATGCCGTGAGTGGGATCGAACCCGGATCGTCCAGCCCAAAGACAAGTGCTATAACCACTCGTCCATATGCCCTCCCTAGGTTCATGATCCCACCCAACAAATAACTCATTAATATTCTAAGATTTTCAAGATCTGGAAGTTACTCATTTCATATGACAATATTAAGCGATATTTTTTTTTTTAATATTTACTTTTTCCTACGTGTTTTGCGGTGATGTATGATCCCGGCAGACAGATAAACCTTAATATATCGGCACTGTTTTAAGTGTAAAATGTAACACATTCGAATCTAATTATGCGATTTAACTTTAAACATTTCGTAAAAAAACAAGAATTAATTTGATAAAAAAAAACGGGCAGCGCCGGGTTGTAACAGCTAGTAGAAAAACAAAACGTAAACCTGATAGAGGTCATACTAAATCAGAAAAGATAATGATTTGTAAGGTATCTTTGGTAGTTTATGAGTTTTAGCTGACAGACAGACAGAAAGATAACTCCTCTCTATATAATAGAAAAATAAAACCGAAAACTATGAACAATGAATTTGTTGTTGCGTAATTTATAGAAATGAAGATAAGTAGTAAAAAATAAAAGAGGAAATAAGTGAAAACGAACCGAAATTTATCGATCATAATAGCGAATTTAGGTTTAAAAAAAATGGCACCGGAAAGACTGGCCCGGTAAAATAGTACAGATAAAAATGGCACAAGTGGATAAATAGGAAAAAATGGCACAAGTGAAAATATGGATGAAAATCTCACAATGAGTTTATCAAAATCTTGGATACAATGCATACAGGGAAAACATTAAGAAGTTTTTAAAATTAAAAAGAAAATTATATCTACCCCCCCCCCTACCGCACACAAACATGAAATTCTTCTTTCTTAGGTGATTTTAGAGTCGGATTCAGAATCGGAATTGGAATCGGTAATTGTATCGGAATCGGAAAAAATGTTGGAATCGTCCTATCACTAGTTAATAACATTATAAGTATTACATAACTATTTTTAAAACAAAGTGGATTTTTTTCTTTTCTTTTTTTTTATAATCCGCAAAAAGTAATCATGAAAGGTATTCGACATTAGTCTAAAGCGAATTATTTTTTGTTTAAAAACATAATTCTGGACGTTTTTTGTTGTTGCAAATACTCTCATGCAAATACTAACTACAGTATTTTCTTTCCACGAAAGGTTTTCTTTCTTTGTATTAGCGCTAAAAGTTTGGTAAAGACGGACATTGACATAAAATATCAAATAAATCATAAAACTGATAATTACTTTTGATAATTACTTTTGTGACATTCGACTTATTTAAAACCCCATAAATAACTTCCCTGATTAACCCTGCGTACATTATGATGTTGATACGCGGTAAATTACCGATTTACATGTAAATAATTTAATCATGTTTTACGAATGCAATTATGCGATTTAACTTTCAACGTTTCGTAAAAAAACAAGAATTAATTAAGAAAAAAAATGCCGGGCAGTGCTGGTTTGTAACAGCTAGTAGAAAAAAAAAACGTAAACCTGATAGAGGTCATACTAAATCAGAAAATCTGAAGTGGTTTGTAGTGGTTTATGAGTTTCAGCCGACCAGCCAGACAGAAAGACAGACAGACAGAAAGATAACTTCCTTCTAGAAATAAAATAAATCTAAAAATAAAACCGAAAACTATTAAAAGAAAAAAAAGGAATTTCTTGTGTAGTTTATAAAAATGAAGATAAATAATACACTTAAAAGTAAAGAGGAAATAAGTGAAAACGAATAGAAACAAGCAATTTTTTATATACAGGGTGGGCCAAAATAAGGGTCCTATCTTTAAATTTGAATAACTTGAATTTGAATAACTTCCACAAAATAAAAGTTAAACTCACCAAACTTTATGTGTGTGTAGACTGACCCTTCCGAGATTTTTTGAAATAAACAAAACAAATTTTAGCCGAAAAACACTTCTTAAAACTTACAAAAACTAAAGTATTGTTTTTTACACTGTTTTGAGTTTTTTAAGCAAAAATAATGTTTTCTAAATGAGGGTACGTTCCTTAGGGCTAATACGGCTCATGCTTGCTTCGGAAGGGGTCCTTTACTTATTCTAAAAAAAAATTTAAAAAATCAATAAATAAAAAAGTTATGAATTTTTAAAAATAGGACCCTTATTTTTGCCCACCCTGTATAAAACAAATACAAGCAATATATTTCTTTTTTGAGGCTTTGGCGGGGGGGGGGGCGCTAGCTCATTTTTCTTATTTTTTTAGTTTTCTTATATATATTATTTATTTTACTTATATATAATATTTTTAAACATTTTTTAATTTTATTATATATAATATTTTTTTTATTTTTCTTATATATATATTATTTTTTTAATTTTTCTTATATATAATATTATTTTAATTTTCTTATATATAATATTTTTCATTTTTCTTATATATATTTTTTATTTTTCTTACATATAATATATTTTTAATTTTTCTCATATATAATATTCTTATTTTTCTTATTTTTTTATTATCCTTATATATAATATTTTTTATTTTTTTATTTTTCTTTTTTCTTTTATATATATATATATATATATATATATATATATATATATATTATTTTTCTTATATATAATTAAAAAAAATCTTTTATGCTAGTTGCCTTAATGGTCTTTACCACACGTTTTTTTTTATTACAGCTAACAATAGAAGAGGAAGAAAAACGAAAAAGACGCCGAGAACAGAACAAGATGGCGGCGGCGAGGTGCAGAGACAGGAGGAAATTGAGAGACAAACTTCTGACACGGGTAGGTATCACCTCTCCTGTGTAGTAGTTTCCCCCTTTTCGGCCTCAAATAGAAAGCGCAATGGTTAGAAAAATAAAAAATAAAAATAAATAAAAAATAAACTGAACAAAAACCTAACAATTGAAAAATTAAAACCTAAAATAGAAATACAAGGAACCACGTGTCAAAATAAATTCACCCATTATATTGACACAACAAAGGAACAGAATATACGCCAATCTATAGAAAACAGAACAATAGAACAGGATATAGGAAGTAACACTAACCAGACCGTTGTTCGTGGGAAGCCCAACGACTGGCTGAGAGAAAAACAAATGTTTTATATTGGTGAAACGGCCAGAAATATAAAATCCCGCATTTACGAACACAAACAAGACCTCAAGCATATATATATATATGTATATATATATATATATATATATATATATATATATATATATATATATATATATATATATATATATATATATATATATATAAATTTGGGAAAGTTCATTTTTTTAAGCATCTTTAAAATTTCAAACTCAAAGAAAGAGGCAAAATGCCTTCAAAAAACCATTTGTTAGATGCATATATTTTTTTTTATTAAAATCAAGATAAAAAATCAAAACAATATATTTGTTTTTCATCTTGACTTTTTTTAATCTAATAATTTCGCTTGGTACAACAAGCCTCGTCAGAGCTGAAGACAAATAAAAGGTATTAACCATATTTTTTTTCTCGTAACAATCTAGTAGAAGTGACGTCCGATGTTGTGTGGACTTAACGGTGTAAATGTCTCTTTTAAATTTGAACTTAAATCGCGCATGGTCGCTGCTAGGTATAAATTTGGGAAAGTTCATTTTTAAGATCAGAACAAAATTGCTACCGTATGTTTCAAATCCGACAAAGGGGAACAGCATGTGACTGTGATTTGTGGACTCTCCTCAGCCTCCGTTGTGGTATGTTGCCTTGGGTTTTTCAAAGCAACAGACAACAACGGAGGCTGCACACTGGATAACGTCATCAAAATCATAACGTAAAACATTAAAAAAGAGATGGTGGATAACCGGGCACAGTAGATGATGTCACAAAATGATGATTCTGTTTTTATATAATTTGTTGCGTCTGTCAAAGACTTCGGCCTAGGCTGGATTGTGACGTACGCACGTTTGTCGAGTCTAGAAGACAAACAGTAAATAAAAAGAAAAACGCCGTGTTTGGGTTTTTATATTACGCGCGAATATTCGAAAGTGAATATTGTTTGCACTGTGATTGGTTAAAAGAAACTATTGATTCGAACGTTTGTCCTATCGAGAGTCGATAAGTAAAAATAACATTCGCTGCTTCTTCTGCTTTCGACACAATAACGAGAGAAAAACCACCTCTCCCTCTTTCGCCTTGTAGGCGAATATATGTGGTCCATGCCAAGATTCATTCGCTGCTTACATCTTGTTTTTTTTTTATAGAAGAACTGCTACTACGTTAGTCTTTTAGCGTTTATATATGGTCGATATCATAACAATACGTTTTAAGATTATTTGTGTTAACCAATGTCTTTGTTAATAACGTGTTTTTATTCTAATTTTATTCTTGTTTTATAGGAATTTGGCGAAGAACTGGAGAAGAATGCTTCTCTGCGAGAAAGTTGGAAAAAACTGAAGGCCGAAAAAGACGATTTAGTTAGCGAACTTGTTGAACACGAAAGGAACTGCCCTGTCTTGGAGCAAAGCGGGAAATTAATCTTCAACGACCACCGGAAGTGCGACAATGGAACCGCTTATACGAATAATAACAATATGACTGGATGTCATAGTTTTCTGGCAGATAAATTAAAACCTATTTACGATAAATCGGATTCAGACATTTTGTCCAACACGAACGCAGATGGTAAACCAAATAACCTATCTACCGTATCGTATGACATACCTTATACATTCTCACTATTTCAAAATGGCGCCCCTTTAAAGAAATCCGACGACAACTCATATCTTGGTTCCAGCGCGTTAAACTTTGCCAGTCCTAACGAGGGAAATATCCCGGTTCATTTCGCTTCATTCGCTTATCACTCTCCCCCTCCCTCTCCGTCGTTTCCCATTGGCTCTTCTCCCACTTTCCCCCCTACTTGTTTTCATTTCCCTCCTTTATCTCCCCATCATATTCCTTCGGCCAATATACCCCCTCGTCCTCTTCCTCTTACTTCCGACTCTTTCTCTTCTGCTTCTTCTTCTTCTTTTCTCCACACTGAAACTCATCTTCTTGACTCATCCCGATATATTGGCATTCCCTCGACAACTAATCGCTTCCCCTCTTCGTCAAACCACCCTCCTTTGTCTCCTCAGGCTTCTTCTCTTTCTTCCTCGTCACAATTGTCTCCTATTTCTCCTTACTCTTTCTCCTTTTCCCCTTCCTCTTCCCCTTTCTCTAATGTCTGTTCCCCGTCAACCCAACATTCCGATTTTGCGTTCACTCCCATTTTCGTACCAGGAGATCAAAATAGTCGGCCATCAGATTGCAAAGTAGACGACAATTTGTTAAACCCAGAACACTTGATACCAAGTATAAATTTGTATAACCGACCCGAAATCTCCACTTCGACCAACAGCTGTGAAATTCCAGCTATTCATAAACCCCAGCAAGATTCTCAACACGAACGTAACCCGTTGTTTATGACCAAGGAAGAACCGCATGCACACACTCAGTGTAGACAGGATTCAAATTCTGGGGACGATATCAACAATCTGCTTCAATTTTCATTGCACTCGTCACAAGAACCCCTTGAACAAACTTACAGTTATCCCCTTTTTAAAGATATCAGTGATCAGTACGATTCCAACAAAAACGAATTCGATCTGCAGATATACCTTTAAAATCGATATAAAAAACTGGCACAACTTGAATCTTTGTTTCAACGTTGAGTTGGCCTGTTCAGCCACCAAGGTTAGAGTTCGTTACCTGTTGAGATCCTGCTGCGTTTTATGTGCATATACGTACATCGGATGAAAAACACAACGTGGGTCAGAAAAATTTCGTATATGCGTATACGTACATCGGGTGTAGAACACAACATGGATCAGCAAATTTTCGCCCTTTTACTGAACAGTTGATGGATGACTCAAAACAAGAAGACTTTGGCTTACTACTAATCTCCGGTTGTCTCTTTTTCTCGTTGTCTGTCGCGTGTTTAGGCAGTACAGTATTATCCATAAACATAAGGCTCAACTAAAAATAGAGGCCGATGCAATCTTTTTATTTCCTTCCATTAGTATTAAACATTAACGCTATGGATATGGCGAATGCAGTCTGGGAGAGGAGTTCGTTGGTGGTTATCGAAAGGTTCATGGGATAATATGGCATTTGTGTTTGTTTTTTTAGTATGACAGTGTCAAGTTTTACTGCTACATTTTAGGTAAGAGTCTGTGGATATAATATAGTTATAATGTATGGTATATATATATATATATATATATATATATATATATATATATATATATATATATATATATATATATATATATTAGTAATAATGTTAAGGAAGATCAGGTCAAATCAAAATGGTATCATCATAGTTTCAAGCCTGAAGCATGCCCAGATCGAAATTTGATGAAGCATGCCCAGATCGAAATTTGATGTTTATTTGGGTTTGTTCATATTTATAAACTAATTGCTCCGGCTATCTTCAGCCATATTTAGTTTCATAGGAAGTTTCTAGTCCTTCATATATATATATATATATATATATATATATATATATATATATATATATATATATATATATATAACGTTTCGCCCAGCTATTGCGTGGGCTTTATCAAGAAGAAAAGCTAAAAGTTCCAAAAAACGAGAAGATTTTTGTAATTTGGGGGAATATATATAGTGATAAGATATAATAAATTTAAGTCTATGTAGAGAAGGAACATATACAAATACTTACATATATATATATATATATATATATATATATATATATATATATATATATATATATATATATATATGCTGTGTAGACAAAAGATTTTGAAACATCAGTTGGAGATTTTTAATGATTCAAAGCCACCATAACGTTGAGAGATTTAATTTTTTTCCCCCTTCTCATTCGTTTCCTCCAACTGAAATAAGTTTTTTTTTTTTTTTTTTTCTCCCCCCTTCATTTCTCATTCGACTTTTAGTTTTTAATTTACCATTCTGACGTTTCCTCTCAGAGGGTCAGACGACAAGGCCTTAAGGTAATTTTAACAATTTTCCTTTTTTTTTTCCCACTCGTCTGTTTATTGATTTTAATAATGCTACCTCTAAAATTAATCCTACCATTCTGTTGTACACGTAATTTACTTATATATATATATATATATATATATATATACATAATAAAATATTTTTTTTTAAATAACAACATATATATACACACATATATATGAATATATATATAGATATATATATGTATATATATATATATATATATATGTGTGTGTGTGTGTGTGTGTATGTGTGTGTGTGCGTGTAACATTCCCCTATTATTTTCTTTGGTAAATATTCCCATGACTTGCTGCTACACTGGATGTAAATGTATTCGCACACGTTATCATGTCGTATTGTGCAGCAGCCACCTGCTTACGTAATTTTGCAGCTTGATATCTTGTAGTACACACAGTCTACTTCAGTGGGGCAACCCCTAGACTATCACATGCAACTTTCCGATAATGAGCTTCACAAAAAGTATTGATGCACGAGAATGAATTACTTACCATGTCACTGTCTTGCGGGGAAGGGGGCTTCCATCACACCAGTGCCCCCGAACGAGAAATGGTGTAGATTTTTTTTATTGAAAGAAACAAAGAAAAACAACACTAAAATGTAATTTCAAAACATTTTTATCGACACTCGGACAAAGAGTTCGTGGTAGAAATTTTTTTTTGTTAACTGTCTTAGAAAGCTAGGATGACTCGGAAGTAGGGGATCATTTTGCGTTGAATTTATATGCGAAACTGATTCTTGTCGCATGGGTAACGCTCATTTTTTACACAATGTCAAAGGTACTTGTAGCGGTGCCTGGTGTCTAGTACGCTATTCACCATGGGCGGGTTGAATGGCTTCTCCCGAAAGGGGAAGATTCAAGTCACATGTATATCCCGACCAGGGGAGATGATGCCGTCCTCCATCATACAACGCCTGAGATTCACAAATGGTCACCCATCTGGTACTGGTCAGGCTCAACGTTGCTTAACTTCAGTGATCTAACGAGAACAGATGTCTCAGCGTGATTATGCCGTATATTTATAGTGCTACTATGTAACGAACCTGCGGCGATAAACAACGCTGTGTCGCAAACTTATCTTTACGCAAGGGGATCCACGCATATTTCCGGTCAAACATTAACATAAAATAGTTCTTTTGAAAACCAATTAAAAAGTCTTTACTTATAAAATAAAAGGTCATTTAGCGCAGATCAATTTTTATTCAGCGTTTTTTTTTTTAATATAAAGAGAGATCATTTTTAATTCAGGGAAGGATGAACATAACACACATCGCCAAGGCAAGAGATTGAAGAACCAACATCATCTCTGGTCTCATTGAAACGGTTTCATCACTCACTCAAAAGTAACCCAATTCCACCTCGTCTACATCCAAAACTCATTTTCTTTACAAACTAATATGAACCTTTTTCTCTTCGCATATTTTCAGCAAAGAAATCTGCTTTTTCTTTGAACTTTTAAACACACATACGTAAACCTTTGTTTGATGAACGGTTTTCTTTTCATGTAAGCTAATGTTCCTACGCAGAGTGATTAAACTATTATTCAATGCGGGATGTGTTTCCGCTGAACTACTCATACATTTTTCCCGTTTCTAAATCAGTTGGACTTAAGATGTCAACCCAAGCGGACGTGAGGCGGGTCCGTCCAACTAATCAGCGGCATTGAACTCTTTCATAACATTTGACGTCAAATCTTTCTTTTGTTGGTTGGGCGAAGACGTGAAATAAAGTTGGTAAAATATGTTAGAATGGACTTTGTCATTAATTTACCTAATGACTAAATATCTGTTTTTTACATTGGTGACCCCGCGTGATTTGAAAGCGTATCTCATTGCTACACCTTTATTTAAAGGAAATATCATTCATTGACTTTAACTGGTTTGAAGCAACTGTACAAAAACACCTGTATCACTCTTCTTTTTAGAAATTTCCTGTACATATTGTATATTTATTGATATAAAACTTGTATTATTTTTTAATTAAGTCTTTTTTGTTTTTGTTTTTTCTCATATTTACTTTTTTCCTTATACAGGGTGGGCCAAAATAAGGGTCCTATCTTTAAATTTGAATAACTTGAATTTGAATAACTTCCACAAAATAAAAGTTAAACTCACCAAACTTTATGTGTGTGTAGACTGACCCTTCCGAGATTTTTTGAAATAAACAAAACAAATTTTAGCCGAAAAACACTTCTTAAAACTTACAAAAACTAAAGTATTGTTTTTTACACTGTTTTGAGTTTTTTAAGCAAAAATAATGTTTTCTAAATGAGGGTACGTTCCTTAGGGCTAATACGGCTCATGCTTGCTTCGGAAGGGGTCCTTTACTTATTCTAAAAAAATTTTTATTTTTAAATCAATAAATAAAAAAGTTATGAATTTTTAAAAATAGGACCCTTATTTTTGCCCACCCTGTATGTGTAAAGATCTGACCCTTTTTTTTATTTTAGGGTGGCAAAATAAGGGAGATAACTCATCTCAACTTTATCTTTTAAACAATTGCTTTTTAACAAAGATTTTCCGTATTTCTTCAACGTTTATTTTCTATTTCAACTTGTTTTTAGATATTTTTATCAACAATTTATTTTTACAAAGATTTTTTTCCAACAATCCATATTCATTTGCAAAAATAAAAAAGATTTTTTATTTGTCTTCAAATGGAAAAAAAAAAAAATTATTGGCTAGTTAAAGGAAAACAACTTTTTCATTGGAATAAACAAAGAAAAGACAACACTAAAAATTTGACCCGCCATTTAGAAATGGTTGGGTTCATAAAGGGCACCAATTGTACTGATTTGGGACCTTAACGTAAACATTTTCCCTATTTTCTCCCAAACATTCATTTTATTTTTTGTTGTTTCATTTTTTTTCTTAACACAAAAACAATCTTTGTCAAAATCATTTTTTGAAATCTGTGAGATAAAGTATCTCCCTTATTTTACCACCTTGAAATAAAAAAGGGCCAAAAATTATACGTGATGAATCTATCGAATGCCTCACCGCATCCCATAATATCCCATAATATCCCATAATATCCAACCGCCAACTGATTACCTATAAACCGTCAGCTATTTTTGGTTCTGGGTAGCCTTAAAAGCTTACAACCCTCGCTTACCACGGAAAACCACGTTGTGAACATTTTGAATCTAATATAAAAAGTTATCTTGTCGGATTTTCAAAGTCAGACCCGAATAGCAATCTGTCTGACACATTGATACTTGATTCGAACTAGCCTATTTTCGTATTTTCCTTCGACTATGTTATTTGCATGAATGTTTTATTTCGCTTCAGTTTTTATCTGAAAATACTTCTTCTGACTTAGAAAACTGTTTTTTTTTCTTAAATGTGTGACAATTATATGTGATTGCTCTATAATGGTTAGACTGTTCGCTAATGGGCTGTGAGATCGGGGGTCAATCCTCGGTCGAGTCATACCAAAGACTCACACAGTGGTATTTGATGCCCCCTTGTTAACTCCTCATTATTATAAGGTAGAGGACAAAGGGTAAGTGCAGTAGTTCTAGGAAAGGGGTGGCACTCTCTCCTACATTTCGATGAAGTGGCTAATGAAAAGGGAGTCAAATCAGCAGTTAGCTAAGTGAACAGCAGTAGGCTTCCAAACGACCAAAGACGCAAATATCAGCAGGCAAGGTTTTAGCCGCCGTATTTTGCGATGTGCAAGGTATTTTGTTTCTTGATTACCTTGAGGAAGGAAGAAGTATCAATGGCGAATATTAGATCGCATTATTGGTGCGTTTGAATGAAGAAATCGCCAAAAAACAATCATAAATAAAGAAAACAAGTGATTGTTCACCAAGACAATGCACCTTGTCGCAAGTCGATCGCAATGGTGGAAAAAGTGCGTGAATTGTATTTTGAATTGCTTCCGATCCAACCCAATTTTCAAGATCTGGCCCCCAACGGCTACAGGCAATTTGCAAACCTCAAAAGAATTCTTCGAGAAAGATTTGATGTCAGAAACTGTGGTGTCTTTTGAGGCCAAAGACAAATCGCTCTACCATAGAAGGCATAGAATTGTTAGAGAAGAAGTGGGATAAGTGTATCACACTAGAATGAGACTATGTTGATGAATAACGTCGAATTTTGTCTAATTTATTAGTTAGGCCCGGGACTTATTGAGTGGTGTGTTATCTTTATAAAGTTAGGTGTTTGTATATGTTTATACATTTGCATGTGCAGGATTCACTCCTAAACTAATTAACCGATCATTATGAATTTTGGAACACAGCTGCTAAGCGCACGCGTGGTTAATGTGGGCTATATTTTGTTTCTATTTAGCTTTATGAAAAATTCAGATACTTCCAAATTTTATGAAATTTTAGCAATAGGTAGATATAAATTAAAAATTATTCCCTAAATTCCAGTTTCTTTGGAAGATTTTAAAGGGGTTTAAGGGGGCATAATGTGAAAACAGCCTCCAATGTGAAAATTCAAATATTTCAAATTGACCGTAAATTTGATCCATAGTTATTAAACACAAATTTAAATTTCTTTCTTAAACATTTTCTACAATAAAAATCATATAGATTTTGATCAAAATTGGAATAAGGATTCTAGACATATTGTTTAGTAGCATTATATTTTTTATTTTAATCTTTGTAAGGGCACATAAAAGTGGTGTAAAACTGTTCTGTTCAGGGAATACATTTTATTCGTCCCGCGTATTCTTATATAGCAATATCTGTGTGTATGTTTGTGTGTTTCCTATAGAAAGAAAAGTTAGAGAATCTACATAAAATATAAAAGTGTATTCTTATGTAAAATTTACCGGGGAAGACAATGGAAGTGTGCCAAAATCTCTACGTGTGGCCCTAAAATGGGCTATGAGCATAATCCTCTTAAAACTTCAAAATCTTATTTTCATGGAATTTAAATCATATGCATAACATTTTCTGGGGAAGACAATGGAAGTGGCCCCAAATCTTTTAATGCCCTTCTAACCAAAGCAAGCTAAAAAAAATCGGGAACCTTTAAAACGTCAAATATATCCTATTTTGATGCAATTTATATCATATGTATAACTTTTCAGAGGAAGACAATGGAAGTGGTCCTGAATCTCCACGTTACCTTATATGTGGCCCAATCTCTAAGAGATTCATAGGGACAGAACACCCTTAAAACTTCAAATATGTATATCCGATTTTAATTTAAACGATATGTATGGGACAGTCATTCAGAGAGTTTTCCAACATTTTTGCTTCTTCCGACTATATTAGGGGGCGAAACGAGAAGAAGGAGCAGTACAAACCAAGAAAGTAGTATGATGTTATGAGCAGATTGAAAATGTACATAGTAGTGATTCTCATGCTATCCCGAGCAACATCGGGTCTTCCTGCTGGTGTACATATATTTATATATATATAAATAAAATATTTGTTATTGTTTATCTATGGACGTATACGTTTCGTCTCTTTTCAATCAAGACTCATCAGCATAGAAGTACGACTATTCACCACCGGTCACACGATTCGAAACACTGGACTACAAGTATTTTTTCAACCTACAGTCCAACGTCGCTAACCGCTAGGCCAGTTCTGAACAGCTTATACACAATGATAATTTTAACACAATAACGGCGGCGAAAGCGTACAGGCATTCAAATTTCTATAAGGGAAGGAACGATGCATAAAGCAAGTGACGCTACGCTGTGTTACTACTACCATTTTACAGTGCTCTACTTTATATATATATATATATATATATATATATATATATATATATATATATATATATATATATATATATATATATATATATAAAAGTAAATTAATTATTTTCCTACATACATCGATGTTCTATGTTTACGCAATCTTCAGTGTAGGGGATGTTAATTCACGTCGGTCGGAGGGCACGAACCTGGTTTTACAAATCGCCACAGATTCGTAGTCGGGTGTCTTTCCTTTTCTTTCCTTTTCTCTCTCTCTCTCTCTCTCTCTCTCCCTCCCTCCCTCTCCCTCTCTCTCTCTGTATATATATACATATGTATATATATATGTATGTATATATATATATGTATGTGTATGTATATATATATATATATAAATATATATATGTATATATATAAATATATATGTATGTATATATGTATGTATATATATAAATATATATATGTATATATATATATATATATATATATATATATATATATATATATATATATATATATATATATAAATATATATATATATATATATATATATATATATATATATATATATATATTGGTACAGACAATTAGTAGAACATCAGTACCATTGGTTTCAAGCTTAGAAAGCGTTAACCATCCGGCTCTCTTCAGCTTATGTTGTCACCTGGTAAAGAAATGGGAACTAACGTATCAACTCTCGTTTGGATACGTTATTTGCTTTGAAGTGTTAAATATAGTTGTTTAAAATGTTGTGTTAGGGAAAGAAATGTGAGGTTAAAAAGTTTAATAAAGTCCGACAAAAGGGGAATATAACAGTTAAGATTTTAAAATTTTAAAATATTTAAAAATATCTTTATGCATGTCCCGTGATTCAATGTTTTTTTAGGAGCGTATATTAGGTCGTTATTGTTTTGAAGGGTTAAATTAGAGTCGTCTAGAAAGTGCTAAGGAGAGAATGTGAGTTTAAGAATTAAACTTTCAAGAGAGTAAAAATAAAGAGACTTTAAATGTTTAATCACTCCAAAATAAGACTTTAAATTAAAATTCCATGAAAAATACCAGTATACTGAAATCATATGCCCTTAATAGGGTTAAGATGAAAATTCATATACACTAAATGCACAAAAGCAAGGAAAGACACTAGAACCTCTATCTTTGCCAAAAATCAGCTGAATCCATCAAATGGTCGATAAGATATAGAATAAAGTGTATGAATACTGGTCATTTATAAGGTTTTTTTGAATTTTCTGGAAAACTAAGGTATATGGTAAACTGAAACTAAAATGCCATCAACTAGACCCTAGAACCTCTATCTCTGCCAAAAATCAGCTGAATCCATCAAATAGTTGATGAGATACAGGGTGGCACATACGTACGTACGTACGTACGTACGTACGTACGTACACACAGATAACATGATTTCATGATTGAACTTTCTGGATCTCTGGGTTGCCTTGACTAATGATGCTGAAATTCTACACACTTATAGAACCTATAAAATAAAAATGTTTGTGCAAAGTTTTAACTAATTTGGTTTATTGGTTTTTTAGTTATGATTGATCAAAGAAATGAGATTTCCAGCATAGGCCATTCGTGTAGTCTATTAAGGGATAGAGCGCTCTCGCACCTCCCTTGATTTAAACCAAAACGAATCTCGTAAGCTGGCAATAAATCTTAGGGAAGTAACTCTACAAAATTCTTAATAATTCTGTATTCGAAATCTGCATTTATAACTAAGGTCTAATGAACATGTAAACTTATACTGGAAATAATAATAATAATAATAATAATAATAATAATAATAATAATAATAATAATAATGATGATAATAATAATAATAATCATAATAATAATAATAATAATAATAATAATAATAATAATAATAATAATAATAATAATAATAGTAATAATAGCAATAATAATAATAATAATAATAATAATAATAATAATAATGATAATAATAATAATAATAATAATAATAATAATAATAATAATAATAATAATAATAATAATAATAGTAATAGTAATAATAGCAATAATAATAATAATAATAATAATAATAATAATGATAATAATAATAATAATAATAATAATAATAATAATAATAATAATAATAATAATAATAATAATAATAATAATAATAATAATAATAATAATAATAATAATAATAATAATAATAATAATAATAATGATAATAATAATAATAATGATATACTCATTAAGTCTGATCCAGAAATAAGGTCATGGATCGATACTGTTTAGGAGATTTTTTAACCCTGTTATTTTATTATCATCTTTATAATAGAAAATTATTTTTTTCGTGGTGTAATTTACTGGTTTTAAGTTTTGGTATCGAGATGAGCCAATTAATATATTTATGGAAAGTGGGAGTTGGGAGGATTATCCGGGGTAGAGGTAGGTATTTTGTGAGACTATTATGGGGTTATGTATTAGGCAGGGGTATTATTGGTAGTCCTTTATGTGTACATGTGTACCGGTAAGTCCAGTTTATAAGCAATGCTTGTCTCCTATGATGCATCCTTTAAAGATTTCGTCACTAACATTTAAACAGTTTGTGTTTGGGTCAATGATGGCCCTTAATATTTGATATTTTTTCTGTATCACACTGAGGACATCTATTTATGGATATAGAGAAAGATGACCTTCTTTCTATTATTTTCTATTTGATGGAAAAGGTTGTCCCAGCAACGAGCAACGTCGGGCCTTCCTGCTAGTATATATATATATATATATATATATATATATATATATATATATATATATATATATATATATATATATATATATATATATATATATATATATATATATAACTATACTAGCAGGAAGGCCCGGCGTTGCTCGGGATTGAATGAGGATCACTACTATGTATATTTTCACTATGGGTGCTTACAAAAAACATAGTTAAGTATATACTCTTTATATGACAATACAGAAATTAAAAGAACAGATGAAAGTTATGGTTATGGATTTACTGTTCCTATGGTCATTGGAATGCAACTATAAAATATATACATACATATATATATATATATATATATATATATATATATATATATATATATATATATATATATATATATAACTTAAAGAAAGAGGCAAAATGCCTTAAAAAACATGTGTTAGATGCAGATATCTTTATTTTTTTTCATATTGACTTTTTTTCTAATAATTTCGCTCGGTATCACAAGCTTCATCAGAGATTTAAACAAATAAAAGGTATTAACCATATTTTTTTATTTTCGTAAGAATCCTTCCTGGTTTTGTAGAAGTGACGTCCGATGTTGTGTGGACAACAAATATAAAATAGATAGACACAGACTAAAAGATATAATTAATAAAAGCCTACTCCCCTATTGACCCAAATAAAAAATAAAACTGATTATTTACTGTAGCAAATGCAAAACCTCAAATCTCATAATTACTAACCCTAACCCTAACCCAAACCTTAACCCCACCCCACTTTTAAAGGTTTTGGATAAGATAAACCTTGTGTATGAATTCTGTTTCTGACAGTGAAGAAACAAAAACATATACGTAGGCTTGACCACCACAATCTTGTCGAGGAGGTAAACTATGCACTTATCCGACACCAGCGCTGTAGCCCATCACTTCTTGCTCACGCTCTCAATTCCGAAAACTCCTTCTATAAAACACCTCCAATGTTTAGAACATACAACTAACAAATATATATATATATATATATATATATATATATATATATATATATATATATATATATATATATATTTATATATATATATATATATATATATATATATATATATATATATATATATATATATATATATATATATGTCGACTTCAAACAGACAGTTCTGGCATCCATTTTGGTAGATTCTCTGCACAGACGGAACTTTCCTCTGGTGTTTATTTTTGACAAGGGGAAGTTTCTGTTCCCGAAATATTTAATAAATTATTTTTATAATCATCCGGACATCACACAAACAGCTAACACCACACTTGCTGTTATGTAAGAAAAAAATAAATAGTAAGTCACATTTCGTATTCGATTTATTATTTTTGTTCCTTCCAGCTTACATCTTACCCGGAATTTGCATTGCCCACAACCTTTTAAAAACATACTACTAATATATATATATATATATATATATATATATATATATATATATATATATATATATATATATATATATATTAGAAGCCCTGCATATGAAAATATAAAAGTCATCCATCAAGATAATTAATTTCAATAATAGTGAAAACATACTAAAATACCTATAATACTAACACTAGTACTCTTTTTATACTATAATCATCACGTGATTCTCACAAAAAATACTATAAATAAACAACCACCATGTTTTTCACTCGATAATCACCCCTGAAGGTGGATGAAGACGTATCCGAAAGTACTTAGCGAATACAGAAGATACATCGGCCACTTCCCGCTCGAAAATTAGAAAGGATAAAAACAAAAATATGCAGGATATAAATTGTACGTCATATTTAACGAAATATGCTTAAAAGAAAGAATGCAGCCATATTTGATTTCAGAGGAAGCTGCAATTCCTTCTAATATATATATATATATATATATATATATATATATATATATATATATATAGTTGTATACCATTTCAATGTTATAAAGGACAGATTCACGTCATTTTAGAAAACTTATTTTTTTATTCAGCATACAATTGTGTCGGTATGCTGAATAAAAAATAAGTTTCATAAAATAACGTGAATTTGTCCTTTATAACATTGAAATGGTATAAAATTACATAAAAAAATATTGAATATAGCATAGCTCTGGCCTTACACTATTGAGCTATTATAATTACTTTATGCTTTTTAATTTTTTTTCATGAAATGACGTGAATTTGTCCTTTATGACATTGTAATGGTATAAAATTATATAAAAAAAATATTGAATATAGCATAGCTCTGGCCTTACACTATTGAGCTATTATAATTACCTTATGTTATAAAATTTATATTTGAATAGAAAAAAATCTAAATATAAATAATACTACGACGACAATACTACCAATACTACTACCACTAATAATACGACTAGTATTACTAATTATAATACGACTAAATTACTGCACATATTACTACTACTACTACTACTACTACTACTACTACATTAATAGAAGTAATAGTATAGGTTCGGTTTCAGACAGATACCAAATCATCATTAGTAATAAAAAAAAACAATAATACATTGATAGAAGTAATAGTATAGTGTCGGCTTCAGAGAGACATGTACTAACTCTCCATTAGTTTTAAAAGTAATAGCATAATTTCGACTTCAAACAGACAGTTACCAAATCTCCATTAGTAATAGAAGTAATAGTATAGTTAGGCTTCAGAAAGACAGATATCAAACCTCCATTAGTAATAAATTATTAATAGTAATAGTAGTCGTATTATTAATATTTGTAGTAGTAGTAGTAGTAGTAGTATCTTTCTTTGTTGGCGAATCTTCGCTTCCTTTGTCGTTTAAGAAAGATTTATGTATTTTCGTTATAGATTTTACCTACTTTTTATGAGTTCTAGGTGTGTTTTTAATGCTCGTGCGGCCCACACCCATTACGCACCGCTCCAGACAGAACACGTGTCCCTTACGTACACACGCGCACGTAGAAGCAGACAAGGACATACAATAAACGATGACAATAAGTCATTATATGTTCTTACTCCGGTGATAATGGTACGAAGCGGCCATCTTGTTTTTCAATGACAAAGATTTATATATTTTTTTTTTTTTTTAAGATTTTATAGTTTGATTTTTGAAGATTTGCGTGTTTATAGTCGATGTTTAAAGATTTTTGTTTTAACTTAAAAATGTATTAAAATTTTTCTGGGCTATGGACAAAATTTCGATGAAGAAATTAACAGAGCGCGATAGAAGTTCATACATCAGTCAGGTTCTTTGTCTTTTGGGGTTTGGTCTTGGAGATTTTAGAATTAGTTCTTTGCTTTCAGTGTTTACGACTTTTCGTCTGTCTAATCTTATATACCGTGTATGGTCGTGAGAGAACGAAGAATGACGGAAACTGTATCCCGAAGAAGCAAAGAAAAAGAGATTTGTAAACGCATTAAAAAAAATTCTGAGCTATAGCTAAGATTTCGCTCAATTTCTCTTGACAAAAAAGAAAAGTTAAAATAATTTGATGCTGTTGTGTAATGTTATTAGGCAGGACGCGGGTTTTGAAACCGGGTCGTCTGCAGACGGATTTGAGGTCAAAAGACAGAGAACAAAAGAATAAAGGATTATTTGGGAAAGAAATAAACAAAGCGAAAAAATTTCTTGTCCATGGCGTAAATGTGCCTGGATCTCCAGATCAATCAGTCAGTCAGTCAGTCAGCTAGAAAATGGATGATGATGATGATGATGATGATGATGATGATGATGATGATGATGATTGACACCTACTATTTGATCATAGTCACACATTTATTGGCACAGCTTGAGAAGGTGTTGTTCGTACTAGTCGTGGATACGTCCTCGACAATCCGTCCGATTTGTTGCTGTCGGACTGAGGTATGGTTCTGTTCAGTCATTGAATGTTCACCTTCCCAGGCTTTACCTTCTCTCTTTGAAGAAAGGGTTAGTTTATTGATAATTGCCTGAGACGCCACTGCCAGGGAATGCCGACGGAGCTGCCCAGGCATTTTTGTATGTCATGGTGCACTTCACCTAGAGCGCTGGCTTTTCAAACGCTCAGCTGACCTTGTGTCTAACCTCTCCCGCAGAGGAGGTAAATAAACACACATTTATTTACACACAAATTTCATGGAAACTGTTTTTTCAAATTTTCCCACCATAGTTTGTGCCATGAAGAAAGATTTCATTTGAAAGAATGCATTCGAATGAAACGCATGTCGCTGATATCTTTTGAATTGTTAATTTCTTTTATTTCAATAATGCTTCCGTCCCTACCCCCCCCCCCCCCCAACCACTATTATCGCAGTCATCTTAACCCAGAATTTTTATTACTTAATTTTTAGTTTTCAACTACAAAAATGGCGAACGAAATATAATTATGATTTTCTGATTGAAGAATAACATCATTTTAAGTAGATTAGACTGTGGTGAAAAGAACTCTTTACTTCTTCTCCACCCCGGAAGTGAATTACTTCCCTTTGTTATCAAAAGCAAACTCAGTCTCCTCAAACTCATTCATTCATTCATTACATAGACCAATCGACTAAACAGGTCGAAAAGCACGATCTACAAAAGAATGGTATTGTCCTGTCACGTGGTGCAATGACGTCTGTCGGATAACGGTTACATGAGTTAATATGAATCTTTGAGTCGGTCGAACAGTGCAGGGCAAAGTGACACGGAAGCTTGCAAAAACAAACCAGTTCCCATGAAACATTACAGGCAGAGATTACCTGTAGGTTAAATTCAAAGTATTAGGTTAAAATAGGTTAGCCAGAAAGAGATATAGTGGGGTAGGAAGTAATGACGTCACGGATTTCAAATTGAGAGGGTACGAAGGTTTGATAATGAGTTCCGTGTAGAAGTCGAAGCTGGACGGACGCTAACAAGACGATCTAATACAAAAAGTAGAAATCTAGCTCCCATGTCTTTTCGTTATATCCATCCACCTACCCATCTGACTATATAGCTATTAAGTAATTAAGAATAAGAAAATCGGCCTCTCTTTCGAGAAGTAATGTTTAATCTGTCAAACATGAATATTTCTCTCCAGAATAAATCTTTAAAAACTCTCAGATCTGCCTTGATAAATTATTCCATTCTGTACGTGATAAAAAGTTCTATTTATCTAGCCACACTGGTGACGATCATCGGCCATAGAAAAGAAGAAATGGGCGACACGAGTTGATGGAAGAAGCGACAACACGGGTCGAGAAGGGAAAGTCACGACAAAGAGATTGGATGCACATTGTGTAAATATGCCTTATGCTGCATGTTTAGTGCGGGTGCATAGATGCATGTTACAAACGGCAGGCCTGCAATGGGAAAAAATCTAGCTAAGAGAAGAGATCACCCAAGGAATTGGTTAGCCTTTTAGACAAACTAATGGCTTCTTAAAAACAAACCATGTGACGTTACGTCCGCTTCTGGCTCCCAGGTTGAGGTGATATTTGAGTATATACCCGTTGACCCTATGACCCTGATATCCTGTGTACGTGTAAACGCCGCCCTGTGAACCCAAATCATTAGATATATACGAGCAGCGTACCCATTTATATTGAAAATACTTATGTGTTAGCCGTGAGACAGGCATACGCAGTAACCCTAGTGTCACAGTGTCGCCAGAGACTGCGTCTTATTGGAATTTGCAACACATTCATTGATTGGTCAGTTGTTGTCTATCTTGTTACTTTAAGGATCGCATGGATTGGCTAACAGGTAATCCAATCACGTGAGCTAGCCTATTCAAACTCAAATGCGCGCTGCTCCGGCTTCTTTTTTTCTTCAGTTTTCCCACCACGGTTGCATTACGACAAACGCCATCAGAAGGCAGTTCGCGAGCAAGGGCCATTACTTCAATCAAGAAAAGGGTCAGAACTGACGGAAGCAAGTGTGCATGTAGTTACCCGAACAATCTTTCTCGGAGAATGCACGTATTCGCAAAACCTTCTCATTCTGTATATTCACCATTTTCTGTTGTACATCATTCTTTATTACTTATTAAAGTAAAATTGTTTAATTAATATACACGCTGTTCTTTTTACTTTCTCTCCAAAAGCTCTCGTTACCATTTAAAATTTTAGCGCTTATCTACACAGAGTATTCCTATTTTCTGTCGTGCGACAGTTGAACTTTCTTTCGGGGGTAAAATTCCTTATAGTATGTATAACATATGTATGTATATATGTATGTATATATGTATGTATATATGTATGTATGTATGTATGTATGTATATAGTATGCATAACATGTGTATGTGAGTAATATTTTGTTCTATTGTTCATATAAGCAGTAGCAGCGCGTTTTTAGCGCGAAACGTGGATTGTATTTTCTTATTTGTATCGTCCCTTGATTTAAATTATTCAAATATTAATAACAGCAAATGGGGCAAGTAACGTTACTAATACCTTAACACGCGAGTTGATATTATTATTATTATTATTATTATTATTATTATTATTATTATTATTATTATTAGCATTATTATTATTAGCATTATTATTGTTATTTTTATTATTATTTTTATTATTATTTTATTGTTATTTTTATTATTATTATTTAATATCAATAATAATAAATAATAATAATAAAAATAAAATAATAAAATATTATTTTATTTTTATTATTATTATTTATTATTATTGATATTTTTTATTAATATTAGTATTATTATTATTTTTATTATTATTATTATTATTATTATTATTATTTTTCATTATTATAATTTTTTTTATTATTATCTTTGATATTATTATTTTTATTATTATTACTTTTATTATTACTTTTATTATTACTTTTATTATTATTATTATTATTATTATTATTATTATTTATTATTATCATTATTATGTTTATTTTTTATTATCATTAATATTTATTATTGTTATTATTTGTACTCACTAGGAGTTCTCACGCAAGTCATTGTCAGTGATTACTCACTTATAAAAAAACGGTGGTTTTCCCTGGAATCTGAGTGACAACAACCCTCCCCAAATGTCCAGTACTCTCCATCTCTTTTCGATAACCATTGCAAATGACATTGCGGTGTCGTAACAGCCACTTACCAGTGATTTCTCGCTGGTAACGACCATTGGTATCCTCTGGGATTTGGGTTGCAATAAACCTTCCCAAGGTCCCAGTCCTCTCCGCACTCTTCAGTGGAAGTATGCTTAGTGCTCTCCCCCTCAGTCTTACCATCCTCCTTGACCCTTCACGACTATTTTGTGACGTAACTTATGCGGATTGGTTTCCGCATTCGAGGATTTTCATTAAGATTGAGGCAGTTTTCATCATTGATGTTCTTTTTAGGGTCTCAGTTATCCCTTCGATTCCAATCTTTTTTCCAGTTTTTGGGGGGAACTGTTCCTAGTGCTCCTACGATTATTGGTATTATATTGACTTTATTCATGCTGTAGCAGTTACCTCCTCCTTTCAAAACATAACTGCACCGGTTGGCCGTTAGGTGTCGCTTTTTCCCTGACAGGTGGCGCTAAAAAGCGACACCAGAGTTATCTTCCCTTCTGATTATAAAAACCGGTGTAAACGGAAAATCACTCTCTTCTCTTTTCAACTGGCCTCGTAGAACGACGCTGACACCAGCACTCCGTCTCACTCTCTTTTCTCTTCAACTGGCCTCGGCAAAGCAACGACCAACACACGTTTCCTCCGTCAACACGTTTTCAACAACGGTAAGAGTTCTCAACTCATTTTCTTTGTATACGGCTTTCAAGGACTTTTCCCACGCCGGACTCCTTTTCTTCACATACTCTTTTCAAGAACTGTTTTTCCATCGACACACATACATACACCACACACGTCATCATTCCACGTACACACACGTTTAATAAACCTTATTTGAACTAGCTCCTTTTGTTTGTTAATTATTACTCTGTCTTTGCATGCAACATTGCTTGATTTAACGAACACGCTTATAATCGGGAACACGACCCGATTCCAACAATGCTCTATATCTTTCTCTGATAATAATAATTATTATTAGTAGTAGAAGTAGTAATAATAATAATAATAATAATAATAATAATAATAATAATAATAATAATAATAATAATAATAATTTCATAATGTACATGATGCATTCTTAAGTATAAAATTCACTCCATTATGGATTTTAAAACACAGGCTATAATGTGGGCTGTATTTAGTTTAACTTATTTAGTTTAACTTATTTAGTTTAACTTACTTTTAGGTGGAAGTCTTTCGTGGAAATCCAAATACCTTATGAAAGTTTAACAATATGTATTAATGAATATTCCCCAAATTTCGGTTTCTTTGGGGTATTTTAAAAGGGGTTTTAGGGGGTACAATATGGGCAACGGAAATAGTGCGCACACATTTGCCGTAACCGGGTCGCTAAAAGCCTTTCAACTGATAAACAGAAACTAAGTCCTTGTTTGAATTATAGTTTGAAGGAAAACGTCAAGTATTACGGTTGCTTGCTCTTAATCTACTCCCACTTTCCCTCGATCTCCTAAAAATAAAACATTTATTTGGGTACGCACCTCTGTCCTATTAGCGTACTATAATCCTCAACTAGTATGCAATTCTGAGACAGAAAAAAAAAGATGAGTTCCTACACCGGGAATCGAACCCGGCCCGCCTGGGTGAAAGCCAGGAATCCTAACCACTAGACCATATGGGAAACTATATATTATAAAGAAAACGATTTATTAAATCTTTTCTACTTTTCCCTTTCATTTCATTTTTTTTAAATTTTTGTATGCGTCTTAACATTTATTTCAGTTGCTTCGCTTGTCGTTTTTTCTTTTTGTCACACTAAATTTAAAATAGCATTTATATTTCAATTGTAGCATAGGGACCGTTCAAATATTTGACTCCTTTAATTGGATTTAGATAAAAATTATTGTTCATCGTTAATTGTATGTCTTTTATTTCCGGCAAAAATTCCATTATGACCGCCATATAGAATTTTACGGAAAAAAAATATTTTGACTGATTCTATTCTTCATTATTTAACGAAAATATATATAAGTAAACATTAACAAAAATACGATTTTATACGGTGGTAAGGTTAATGAATGGCATGTTATTTTTTTTACTGCTATCCTGGACTTAGGGTTAGTATTGGGCGTAATAAATTGCATGTTGTGTCCGTACTTTTTGTCTGCGTATTCAAAAATGCAGTGGTTTGCATGCTTCCAAGTGTACTGCTTTCCCAACGGAGTCATGTCTGTTTGCGTATTCTTTAGGTGTTAGTTTGCTGCATTCACTCATTATGTGATTTACTGTTTCGTCTCTTTGTCCACAGAGTCTATATTTACTGGGGGGGGGGGTTCTGGGTTTCGTCTATTTTAAGTTTAATGTAGTTACTTCTAATCGCATTGTTCTGTGCAGCTGTCAGTAACAATTCAGTTTCTCCGTTCGAGTTTTGTTTTTCCTAGCCATGTCCAGGTTTTTCGCGTGTCTCTTCTCTTGTCATTCTTATAAAACGCCCATGTTGCTGTTTGCCTTCCCACTTTTCTTTTGGTCGGGATCAAAGTGTAGTATCTGTTCCGATGGATACTGCACCCCATAGACTGGTATTGTCTTGGCCTTCGGGGCTTGATTTACGCCGGTCTATGGGTCTGTCCTGTGCAGTTCTAAGAGGTCCACCCTCCCAGGCTTTGCCTCCCTTCTTTGGAGAGAAGTAAGTTTATTGCTTACTGCCTGGGGCGCCCCTACCGGGGATTGCCGACCGGGCTGCCCAGGCAATTTTTAATGGCTAAAGCGCTCACCTTCTCGGGCGCTGGCTTTTCAAATCCCACTTTCCGACCTTGTGTCACATACTCCTATTGTGGGTAGGTGTTGAATAAACACTTTTCTTGTATTTTTGTTTCTCATTTCGCTTTTTCCTCTAATGATCATTTGAATTGTGTCTCTTGCTGCAGTGATCAGCCTTTATGTGTTATGTATTTTTTTTTCAAATTATTTTTTTGTGTGTGTCTTCCACACAGTCTTCTATACTTACCAGTTTTGACCTTGTGTCTGACCTCTTGGAGAGAAGGTAAATAAAATACTTACCAGTCCGCACCCCCCCCCCCCTTCGTTCATTTTCACGTAGAGTCGGTCAATATCATCTTTCAGATGTAGTGAATTGTGCATGGTCATTAGATTCCTAGTCTTCTGGTCAAGATGCCTTAGTTCTTTTTTAGTCCAGCCTATGAATGGTCTACACAATCTTATTAGTGATACAGCCCAAGTGCTTATTTCTTTTACTAAATTTCTACTATATAATTTTGTTTCTAAGAGTTTTCTTGTTCTTCTCTTTCATTTCTTTAGATTTAATGGTGTCTGCTTCCAAAACTCCCAAATATTTATTGTTATCATGTTCGCCAAGCGCCCTCATCTCCTCTCTGTT
>OY744546.1:12000925-12015925 GCA_963556195.1 Sepiola atlantica
GACAATTTCTAGAATCAAAATCATTGAATGGATTTTGATTAAAATTAGAATAATGATTCTAGACATGAGGCTTAGTAGCATTATATCTTGATTTTAATCTTTGTAAGGGGACATAAAAGTGGTGCAAAGCTGTTCTGTTCGTTGAATTAATTTTACCCGTCCTGGGACGGGTATTGATCTTGTTTTTTTTAATAAAATAAACGATCCTGGTGACAATTTCTCGTTAAGAATGATGATGTGAGACAATGTACCACTCAGAAATGTCTAACAACGAAGTTTGGGCTAAGATTTACAGGAAGTTTTGCAATGTCATTATAAACAAGCCACATGTCGCTGTGAATAGTAATGCCCGGGATAATAATTTGTTACAAAAATAAACACATGCCCTTCATTAACCATAACACGAAGCCAAAGTTCGGTTGGCTATATGGAAAAGAATAAAAAACGGAAACAGTGCGCGTACATTGGCCTTAACTGGACCGATAAAACTCTTTAAACTGATAAGCAGGAACTAAGTTGTTTTTTGAATTATGATTTGAAAGAAAAAGTCAAGTATTATGTTTGCTTGCTCTTAATCTATTTCCACCTTCCCTCGATCTCCTAAAAATAAAACACTTATTTTAGCATGCACCCCTATCAACTAGTATGCAATTCTTAGAAAAAACGAAAGTTCCCACACCGGGAATCGAACCCGGGCCGCCTGGGTGAAAGCCAGGAATCCTAACCACTAGACCATATGGGAAACTATATATTATAAAGAAAACGATTTACTAAATCTTTTCTACTTTTTCCATTCATTTCATTTTATTTTATTTTTATTTTTGTATGAGTTCTAATATTTATTTCAGTTGCTTCGCGTGTTGTTCTGTTTGTCACACTAAATTTGAAATAGCATTTCTCGTTCAATTGTAGCATAGGGGCCGTTCAAATATCTCGCTCATTTCATTGGATTTTCGAACGCGTTTCAAATAAAATTCATTGTTCATCGTAAATTGTATATCTTTCTTTTCGGTGCTTTTATCGATCCTGAACCAGCTGTCGCGACGTTCGACTCGGAAGCGTTCGGCTGTTCTACGCAAAGAAATACATTTTTTGAATGATTAATCTTTATTTGACGAAAATAAACAAGTGAACATTATAACAAATACGATTTTACACAGTTTTAGGGTTAATGAATGGCATGTTTTTTACTGTCATTCTGGACTTAGGGTTTGTATTGAGGTTAATGAATTGAATGTTTGTTATTGTTGTTGTTGTTGTTGTTGTAGTTGTTGTTGTTGCTGTTGTTGTTATTGTTATTGCTGTTGTTGTTTTTGCTGTTGTTATTGCTGTTGCTGTTGTCATTGATGTTGTTGTTGTTGCTGCTGTTGTGTTTGCTGTTGTTGCTGCTGTTGTTGCTGTTGCTGTTGTTGTTGCTGCTGTTGTTGCTGTTGTTGCTGCTGTTGTTGTTGCTGCTGCTGCTGCTGTTGTTGTTGTTGTTGTTGTTGTTGTTGTTGTTGTTTGTTTGTTTGTTTGTTTGTTCACTAGGAGTTCTTACACAAGTCATTATTAGTGATTTCTCACTGGTAACAACTCGTGGTCTTTTCTGGAGTCTGAGTGACAACAAGTCTCTCCAGAGCTATGTCTGTAGGGACCTCCCAAGGCAACCAAAGAATCGTGGCACGTCGCTAATCTATGCGTACTTTGAAAATATGCATACATGCCATTTTAAATATGTTCATTTATTGTGTTTTTAAATCTCCCCAAAATAAAGTTATATTTATAGGAAGTTGGAAAGTGAACACACATTAACTCTTAATTTCGTACATTTGCAAACATGTGCAACGCTGCATGTTTGGTAGGTTGCATAGTTGCAATGCATGCATCCGACAGTGCTGCTAGGGGGGGGGGGGAGTATCTAGCTAAGAGATGAGAGACTACCCAAGAAATGGGATGACGTTTTTTGAAATAGTAATTTCTTCTTAGATACAAGTTTGATTGTGAGCAACTTGAGTCTTGGGAAAAATAATGTCAGTAAATGTGTTTTATGTCCATAGATAAGCAGCTTAGCCTTTTCAAGTGGGATGACTATTTGGTTTACTCTAAATTACACCAATATATATATATATATATATATATATATATATATATATATATATATATATATATATATATATATATTTGATCAGTAC
The DNA here is from genome assembly GCA_963556195.1 of Sepiola atlantica. Lineage (NCBI taxonomy): Eukaryota > Metazoa > Mollusca > Cephalopoda > Sepiida > Sepiolidae > Sepiola > Sepiola atlantica. Next base: position 12,003,097 of record OY744546.1, read on the forward strand.
CACTGGAGAGCCATGCATTTTATAACTGTCCTGTTTTTAAATCTCTGAAACAGTTACATGGTAAACAGCTGATGATCCACGTTTTAATATTTCACGCTCAAGTTAAGGTCCCCTGTTTTTGTTTCACTGTTAGATACTTGAATCCCCTTTTTTATTTGTGAATTTTCCAACGGTGGGTCGGCTTATGCAAGACTAAGTCTGCAATATCTTTGTTTTAGTTAGAATCTCTGGGAATTGAAACTGCATTTTCCGAAATGGCCGCTTAAGCAGATTCGCATATGCAGGTTTGGGTTAAAATGCTACAATCGTCAATAAAATAGGGGAAAGTCCCTTTAGTTTATCACCGTTTATTTCTAGAATGCTTTTTCATGTATATTTTAATCACATAAATTAGATGTTAAAATATTCCTTGGTATTGGGATTGAGTTATGTTTGAAACAAAAATCCATTTTAATTTTTAATTAGCCGTAATTTGTAATCTACTCACCAAGTTAGACACCTCTTACTAATTTCTGTCTATTACTCTCACCCTCTCTTATGGTATGCTGTTATAACCTGCTATTAATTAATACAGTGTCTATCACTCTCGCTTCCACCACCTCATTCTCTCTCTCTCTCTTTCTCTCTCTCTCTCTCTCTCTCTCTCTCTCTTTGTTGATAAACAGTCAAGAATAACTAGAAAACAGAAGATTGGAATAGTCCATTATAAGCAATAGGGAATATCAGAATAATTATATCAATATTATTTAACCCATAACTGGAGAGAAAGAGATAGAAGAGGGGACGAAGAGGGGTATAGCGAACAAAAAGAGACCAGTGTTTGATTTTTAAGTTAACTGGCTTTACAAACTCTCTTTTTAGTAATCCAAACAAGCTCAATGGGAAAAAAATGTTTGTTAGTATTATATAGAAAGAGATATTCACATGGTTGGCCTTTTGGCTAAGATCAAAGTGTAGTATCTGTTCCGATGGATACTGCATGCCTGTCCTGTGCAGTTCTAGGAGGTCCACCCTCCCAGGCTTTGCCTCCTCTCTTTGGGGGAGGAGTAAGTTTATTGCTTACTGCCTGAGGCGCTCCTACCGGGGAATGCCGACGGGGCTGCCCAGGCAATTTTTAAATGCCCAGAGTGCTCACCTCTCGAGCGCTGGCTTATCTAATCCCACTTTCCCGACCTTGTGTCACATCTTACCTTGTGGGAGGTAGATAAATAACGAGAAATGGTGCGTGTATATATACATACCAATGATAAGAAAACAACTTGATGTTTAAATATAGTGAAGTTATTAATAACTTCATGTAGTGAATGCCGCCGTCATTTATTTCTAGGAGCGTCGCAGGTGAATAGGAAACAGAGTGCTCACCTCTCGAGCGCTGGCTTATCTAATCCCACTTTCCCGACCTTGTGTCACATCTTACCTTGTGGGAGGTAGATAAATAAATTTTGATTTTGCTATTTAAGTTAATCGTTGAATAAGTGTGAAAAGTTTCACGAAAAGAAACGCCCAGGAAAATAAATTAATCACGATTTGGGATTAATGGCTATTTTGTTACTTACGAATCAACGCCATTAGTCACTGAAAGGCGCGACTCTTTGGCCAAATGGTGTTGTCATTTATTAAATGGTGTTGTCATTTATTAAATGGTGTTGTCATTTATTAAATGGTGTTGTCATTTATTAAATGGTGTTGTCATTTATTAAATAGTGTTGTCATTTATTAAATAGTGTTGTCATTTATTAAATGGTGTTGTCATTTATTAAATAGTGTTGTCATTTATTAAATAGTGTTGTCATTTATTAAATAGTGTTGTCATTTATTAAATGGTGTTGTCATTTATTAAATAGTGTTGTCATTTATTAAATGGTGTTGTCATTTATTAAATAGTGTTGTCATTTATTAAATAGTGTTGTCATTTATTAAATGGTGTTGTCATTTATTAAATAGTGTTGTCATTTATTAAATGGTGTTGTCATTTATTAAATGGTGTTGTCATTTATTAAATGGTGTTGTCATTTATTAAATGGTGTTGTCATTTATTAAATGGTGTTGTCATTTATTAAATAGTGTTGTCATTTATTAAATAGTGTTGTCATTTATCAAATGGTGTTGTCATTTATTAAATGGTGTTGTCATTTATTAAATGGTGTTGTCATTTATTAAATAGTGTTGTCATTTATTAAATAGTGTTGTCATTTATTAAATAGTGTTGTCATTTATTAAATAGTGTTGTCATTTATTAAATGGTGTTGTCATTTATTAAATAGTGTTGTCATTTATTAAATAGTGTTGTCATTTATTAAATGGTGTTGTCATTTATTAAATGGTGTTGTCATTTATTAAATGGTGTTGTCATTTATTAAATGGTGTTGTCATTTATTAAATAGTGTTGTCATTTATTAAATGGTGTTGTCATTTATTAAATGGTGTTGTCATTTATTAAATGGTGTTGTCATTTATTAAATAGTGTTGTCATTTATTAAATAGTGTTGTCATTTATTAAATGGTGTTGTCATTTATTAAATAGTGTTGTCATTTATTAAATGGTGTTGTCATTTATTAAATGGTGTTGTCATTTATTAAATGGTGTTGTCATTTATTAAATGGTGTTGTCATTTATTAAATAGTGTTGTCATTTATTAAATAGTGTTGTCATTTATCAAATGGTGTTGTCATTTATTAAATGGTGTTGTCATTTATTAAATGGTGTTGTCATTTATTAAATAGTGTTGTCATTTATTAAATGGTGTTGTCATTTATTAAATGGTGTTGTCATTTATTAAATAGTGTTGTCATTTATTAAATGGTGTTGTCATTTATTAAATAGTGTTGTCATTTATTAAATAGTGTTGTCATTTATTAAATAGTGTTGTCATTTATTAAATAGTGTTGTCATTTATTAAATGGTGTTGTCATTTATTAAATAGTGTTGTCATTTATTAAATAGTGTTGTCATTTATTAAATGGTGTTGTCATTTATTAAATAGTGTTGTCATTTATTAAATGGTGTTGTCATTTATTAAATGGTGTTGTCATTTATTAAATGGTGTTGTCATTTATTAAATGGCGTTGTCATTTATTAAATAGTGTTGTCATTTATTAAATAGTGTTGTCATTTATCAAATGGTGTTGTCATTTATTAAATGGTGTTGTCATTTATTAAATGGTGTTGTCATTTATTAAATAGTGTTGTCATTTATTAAATAGTGTTGTCATTTATTAAATGGTGTTGTCATTTATTAAATGGTGTTGTCATTTATTAAATAGTGTTGTCATTTATTAAATGGTGTTGTCATTTATTAAATGGTGTTGTCATTTATTAAATAGTGTTGTCATTTATTAAATGGTGTTGTCATTTATTAATAACCTTCAAACTGGTTATTACTCTTTCTCAAAAAATCAAAAAGAATTCCCCAAGTTGTAAACATAAACACAATTAAAAACCAATTATCATTATTTAGCAAATATTTTTTTTATACAATAAGAATTAATTTGACTATTATTTTTTTTTATGATAAATGACACACCTAGCTTGGCCATGGCGTAAAACGGTCGGTTGACGTGAAGATCCTCATATTATAATTCTAAGTACCTCGTATTTCTGAAGTAAGGTTCTGAGGGGAGTCGTTTTTAGAGATATCTCACCATTACTGTTCTGTCTAGCCTAGAATAAGTCATTTAGAGTTATCTCCCTTTCCCGGCCCCCAATTCGTTAGGGACTTTTTTATCTCGACACCGGCCGGCAGCTGCTGCCGGTGCTCTGTTTCTGAATGCTCGCTGCCGCTGTGTAACGGAGAAAACCGCATGGTGGAAGTTCTATCTCCCCACAGATTCTGACATTTTGGCCATCTTCGGTAAGAGACATTATCCCTTCTCCTTCCTCAAACAGAATCGAATATCGTGCCCGTTATTTCTTTTGAACATTTCTCTAGTTTAAACGAACTTTAATCTCCCTTCTCATTCCCACGTGCGTATCCCCACGCCGATCGCTCGTGATGTGTACCTCTTGTTTCGCAGTATCCTTCATCCCTTAAAATACCTCCTATTAACAGTTTTTTAGATTTTAGTAGACTCCTCGTTCCTGTTCGTCGTCATTTATTGTATTCACATTCTGAACAATGTTTTTATTTCTTTTCAGTTTTTTACCTTTTTGATGGATAATAAAACCTGCAGTTAAAATATACGACGACTCAGAGTCTTGTTTATCAAAAGGAGTTATGCTAGCTGTCTTGAGGGTTAAAGCCGGCCCTAAGGCAGCATAATTACTATTAAACAATTAAACAAGACTACGAAAAACATATATGAAATCATGTTATCTGTGTGTACGTACGTACTACATACGTATGTGACACCCTGTATCTCATCAACTATTTGATGGATTCAGCTGATTTTTGGCAGAGATAGAGGTTCTAGGGTCTAGTTGATGGCATTTTAATTTCAGTTTACCATATACCTTAGTTTTCCAGAAAATTTCAAAACACCTTATAAGAAGGCATTGTATTGAGGCATAGCCTTTACAAAAGTAGTGACATTCCATGAAAAATGCCACTATACTGAAATCATATGCCCTTAATAGGGTTAAGATGAAAATTCATATACACTAAATGTACAAAAGCTAGAAAATTCCCAAATTTGTACACTTTTATTGTCATTAAGGGTATGACTACATATCAACCAAACCATTTCATTATCACATCACTACAGTATAAATCTCTATGCATGAGTGGATGAAGTGTGTGAGGTGCGCTGAAGAAAAATTCCTACCAGTAAAATACATAGCCCTGTTGTGCTCGCATACCCTTAATGACAATAAAAGTGTAAAAATTTGGGAATTTCCTTGCTTTTGTACATTTAGTGTATATGAATTTTCATCTTAACCCTATTAAGGGAATATTATTTCAGTATACTGGCATTTTTCATGGAATGTCACTACTTTTGTAAAGGCTATGCCTCAATACAATGGTAATTTTAAAGGTTTTTTTTAAATTTTCTTGAAAAATTAAGGTATATGGTAAACTGAAATTAAAATGCCATCAACTAGACCCTAGAACCTCTATCTCTGCTAAAAATCAGCTGAATCCATCAAATAGTTGATGAGATACAGGGTGGCACATACGTACGTACGTACACACAGATAACATGATTTCATGATTGAACTTTCTGGATCTCTGGGTTGCCTTGACTAATGATGCTGAAATTCTACACACTTATAGAACTTATCAAATAAAAATGTTGTGCAAAGTTTTAATCAATTTGATATATTGGTTTTTGAGTTATGATTGATCAAAGAAATGAGATTTCCAGCATAGGCCATTCCCTTGATTCTTAGTTATAATGCGGAGGTTGAAAGTTCGATCCTTACTATAGGCGATAATAACTGAGAATAACACAATACGTAATTAGTTAACAGTCAAAGATAATGAAACTAACTGGGACAACAGAAGGTTGGAATAGTCCATCACAAACAATAGGGAATACCATCACAAGTAGTAATACTATTAAACGCATAGCTGGAGAGAAAGATAGAGTCAGAGGGGATATAGCGAACAAAAAGAGACTAATTTTGGATTATTCTTATTTAACTGGTTTTGCAAACTCACTTTTTCGTGATTCAAACAATCTAACCTGAGCTCAATGGGTGACCCAACAGGTCATATTTTTGCTAGTATATATATATATATATATATATATATATATATATATATATATATATATATATATATATATATATATATATATACAGGGTGGGCAAAAATAAGGGTCCTATTTTTAAAAATTCATAACTTTTTTATTTATTGATTTTTTTTTTTTTTTTAGAATAAGTTAAGGACCCGTTCCGAAGCAAGCATGAGCCGTATTAGCCCTAAGGAACGTACCCTCATTTAGAAAACATTATTTTTGCTTAAAATACTCAAAACAGTGTAAAAAACAATACTTTAGTTTTTGTAAGTTTTAAGAAGTGTTTTTCGGCTAAAATTTGTTTTGTTTATTTCAAAAAATCTCGGAAGGGTCAGTCTACACACACATAAAGTTTGGTAAGTTTAACTTTTATTTTGTGGAAGTTATTCAAATTTAAAGATAGGACCCTTATTTTGGCCCAACCTGTATATATATATATATATATATATATATATATATATATATATATATATATATATATATATATATATATATATAAAGATAGATAAAAGAAGAGGGATAAACATGTACGAATGACAAATCTATTTCAACTTCGATTGCTCCATGCAAGGTGTACTCGGTATAAACATGTTTCTTATTCTTTCCTTAAACCAAGGTTTTTCAAAGATTAAAATCTTAGCTCTATCTCGTATATTGAGCTTAAAGCATTTCACTATAGGTTCTATCCACTAAAAGTATACTTTTAGTTTCATATTTATATATATATATATATATATATATATATATATATATATATATATATATGATTATTTTTATTTACACAGATATGGACAAAATCTGCGACACTGGCATGTCGATGCTATCGATCAACAGTTATTATAAACTGAGATCTCATCGGGCAGAGTTAGAATCCGATCTTAACATTAGATCATGGGAAATATGATCTAATGTTAAGATCGGATTCTAACTCTTCCTGATGAGATCTCAGCTTATAATAACTGTTGATCGATAACATCGACATGCCAGTGTCGCAGATTTTGTACATGTCTGTGTAAATAAAAATAATCACATATAAAAGCTCTATTTGATATTGAGCACTTTTTAAAAACCCGGTTGAAATTCTTTGGATTACTACCCTGTGGATGTTTTACCTGGATTATTATTATTATTATTATTATTATTATTATTATTATTATTATTATTATATATATATATATATATATAGAGAGAGAGAGAGAGAGAGAGAGAGAGAAAAAAAGAGAGAGAGAGAGAGAAAGAGAGAGAGAAAGAGAGAGAGAAAGAGTGAGAGAAAGAGAGAGAGAAAGAGTGAGGGGGAGAGGGGGAGAGAGACTTTGGGTTAATGGCTATTTTATTTAATTATTTGTTAATCAACGCCATTGGCCACTAAACTGAAAGGTGCGACTCTTTGGCCAAATGGCGTTATCATTTTTAACTGGTTGTTTCTCTTCCTCAAACAAAAAGGAATTTCCCAAGTTGTAAGCATAAAAAACAACTAACAATCAATTCTCATTATTCAGCAAATAATGTTCTTTACAATAAGAATTAATTTGACTATTCGTTTTTTTTTTAATGATAAATAACACATCAATCTCGGCTATGGCGTAAAACGGTCGCTTGGTGCGAAGATGTAGCAGTCATCAATATTTACTTATTTTCGCTCTCGGCGAAATGTGCCTGTTATGCATCTTGGTCACACACTGACCAATCGTGTTGCATTAATTTCATCTGTGTCCTGAAGAACTACTTCAGCCCCTTTGGGAATCACGGTCGGCACACAGAGATTTCTGAAAGCATCGAGGAAAGACGTCCCTTCTCTCTCTCTCTCTCTCTCTCTCTCTCTCTCTCTCTCTCTCTCTCTCTCTCTCTCTCTCTCTCTCTCTCTTTCTCTTTCTCTCTCCCTCTTTCTCTCTCCCTCTTTCTCTCTATCTCTCTCTTTCTCTCGCTCTTTCTCTCTCTCACTCTTTCTCTCTCTTTCTCTCTCTCACTCTGTCTATCTCTCTCTTTCTCTCTCTCTTTCGCTATCTCTTTCTCTCTCTCTTTCTCTCTCTCTCTCTTTCTCTCACTCTTTCTCTCTCACACACCTTTTCTCTCTTCCCCTCTCTCTCTCTCTCCCTCTCTCTTCCTCTCCATCTCTCTCCATCTATCTTTCTCCCTCTCTCTCTCTTCCTCTCTTTCTCTCTCTTTCTCTCTCTTTCTCTCTCTCTTTCTCTCTCCCTCTCACTCTTTCTCTCTCCTCCCCTCTCTCTCTTTCTCTATCCTGTTGCTGTCTACTAGAAGCCCAAGCATCGTCTATCTTCGCCAGAAAATAACTGCTCGCAAACTTTCGACAGCCCAAAGAACTTTCTAACTTTTTATTTTCCTCACTCGAACACTGTCCAGCTTTCTTCAACCTATACTAAACTATATAGGTAATTGAATAAACCTTATCGTTGTTATTATATTAAAAAAAAGGTTTTGTTTTTTACTTTCGCACGACAGGTTTCGTTACTTACAAATAACATTATAGGCGTTCGTCTTAACACCAACACTGATAAAAACCAGCACCTTTATAAAGATTCTCATAGCATAATTCCATGTACGTCATATTTCAAGTAAGGTTCTGAGGGGAGTCGTTTGTAGAGATATCTCACCCTCAATGGTTCTGAGGAGAGTCGTTCAATGTTAATTAAATGCACAAGAAATAAGTAGATAGGAAATGTACATATAAACAACACAAAGGTTTTGTATACAGTGTTTTGAATATCAGCTTTGGTCCTCCTCTACAACCTCAACAACAACAACACCCACACCAACAACCTCCACAGCAACAACCACAACGCCCACACCAACAACCACAACACCCACATCAACAACCTCCACAGCAACAACCACAACACCCACATCAACAACCTCCACAGCAAAAACCACAACACCCACACCAACAACCTCCACTCCAATGTGGCGAAGGATGGCCGGACAAATGGTTATGGGATATATGCCTTTATAGCAGCATGTCATTCCCACTGTTCGAAGTGGTCCGACCACGTGTGGATTGGTCGAAGTGGCCCGACCACGTGTGGATAAAATTAAAGATTAAAACAAACAAAGGGAAGAAAGAGAAAACATTATTATTATATCTGGAATTATATTAGAAAGAAAGCGAAGGAATAATAAAGCTAACACACAAGAATGGTATTTTGTAAAATCAATAATTAAGAGTAAAACATTTATATTAAAAACAAAACAATTTATTTGACTAAGACATTTTGTAGAGTTCATCTTTTTAAGGAGTGCAAAAGTTCTGTTTGTAAGTTCATGTTTATACGAATGTCTATGTGCGAGCGTGTTTGATGTAAAGTAATTTTTGTGGCAATTGTAATAGTGTGTGTTTGACGAAATAGTTCAATTTTAGTGGTAGGAATTAAAAGAGATTACCATTTTGCCTCCCCCACCTCCTCGGGGGGGTCGATGATCTCCTCTGTGTACGTTCGGCCGGCAAGCGGAAGAAAAAGAGAGAGAGAAAAGAGGGTGTGTGACTTGTTTTATAGTGAGTCAAATTACGCATGGTCAAGCTGACCTGATTGGCCGGAATCTTCGGCCAACGTGCTTTCACGAGATCATCCCCTCTTCTCTACCTCAGAGACCAAGAAGGGCTGAGTAAACAAAGAAAGAAAGGGGTCACAACAAATATCCCCTGGCCAGTTGTGGCGTCTGCCACAAACCTACTCACTTGTGAACTATTTGCGTTAAAAAGAAATTAATATTTAATATAATTAATAAGCCTTTAAAGTTCACGTAAATACCGATTCTAAGCAAAGTAATCATCTTTGTTTAGTCAGTAGCATAAACAGTGATGCCCACTTTGCTCAGAACCGGTATTTACGCGAACTTTAAATTCTATTATTTCTTCTATTATTTTTTTTTTTTTAACGCTTCCAGTGACGTCACCTCAGCCTTCCTTCTCACGCCTACTCCAGTTTCATTCCAGCGGCTCCTCCTCCAGCTCTCTCCAGCGGCTTCTGCTGCATCTTCCTGCAGCGCCTGGTCCAGCTCCTTCCAGCGGCTCCAGCCTCCCCTACTTCCAGTGACGTCATTCCTGTTGTTCCAGCCTTTCCTGCTTCCAGTGACGTCACCTCAGCTTTCCATCTCACGTTGTTACCTTTATGGTAAATAAACGATTCTTTCTTAACTGTTCATCTGCGTTTGGCCTCTCTTCTTTGCCATTGGCGTAATTTGCATGTGTCCACTTTCTTAGTTGTAAGACCGATCACCCCTAGGTGACCGGACCCGGCAACAATCTCTACGATCGACTTCCCTCGGAACCTTACTTAAAATATGACGTATTTAAAATTAGCTATAAGGATCTTCACACAAAGCGACCGTTTTACGCCATGGCCGAGTTGGGTGTGTTTTTTATCATAAAAAAATAATAGTTAAACAAGCCGCGCGTACGTGGTCCCCCTCCGTATGTGACTCGATGTGGCGAGTGTAAAATGCAATAAATTTGGGCAATTTGGGCAATTTGGGCGCGAACCAGAATTTTTCTGAGGTCAAGGATGCTCATTTTATATCCAGAACAATTGCTTCTACATTTTGGCCAAGTTTCAGAAAAATTGAATGGATGGATCAAACGTTATGGGAGAAAAGGATAACTTTTTGCCATTTTGGGGGCTTTTGAACCCTGGGGGCGCGAACCAGATTTTTTCCAAGGTCAGCGATACGTATTTTCTATTAGGAACAATTGCCTCCACATTTTGGCCAAGTTTCAGAAAAATTGAATGGATGGATGAAAAGTTATGGGGCAAAAAATGTCATTTTTTGCCATTTCGAGGCCTTTTGATCCCCGGGTGGGGGGGGGGGGGCGCTAACCAGATTTTTTTTCAAAAATCGGAGAATGTCACTTTCTAACCTGATCAAAGTTACAACTTCATGCAAAATTTCATAGAGATACAATGGATGGTTACGGAGAAAAATACGGACGGACGGACGGACGGACGGACGGACGGACGGACGGACGGACGGACATGCCTCAAAACATAAGTCCCCCGATTTTATAAATCGGGGGACCAACAATCGGGGGACCAATTAGTTGATATTGTATATTTAAAAAATGATTTGCTAAATAACGAGAATTGGTTTTAAATTGTTTTTATGCTTAGAACTTGAGGATTTCTTTTTTTTTAGGAAGAGAAACAACCAGTTTGGAGGTCATTAAAAATGGAAACACCATTTGGCCAAAGAGTCACACCTTCGAGTGACCAATGGCGTTGATTAACAAATAATAAAATAAAATAGCCATTAATCCAAAATAGTACTTAATTTTCCTGGGCGTTTTTCTTTAAACTTTTCACAATTATTAAATCTCTCTCTCCCTCCTCCCCCTCTTCTACCTCCTCTCCCCTCCTCTCTCTCTCTCTCTCTCTCTCTCTCTCTATATATATATATATATATATATATATATATATATATCAACAGATGGTGTGTACGAAAAAATGACTCGTTGGGTCACCCATTGAGATTGGGTTAGATTGTTTTCAATCAGAAAAAGTGAGTTTGCAAAGTCAGTTTAGTTAGAAAAATAAAAAACAAAATCCCAAATTATTCTTTTTTTTCTGTACGCTATATTTCCTACTCTCATCCTTCCTCTCGTTCTCCGTAGTCATGGGTTAAATAATATTTCTACGTGTGGTGATATTCTCTGTTGTGTATAATGGACTATTCTAATCTTCTGTTTTATAGTTAGTATTATTAGCCATGACTGTTATTAAAGAAAGAGAGAGAGTGGGGGAGAGAGGGGAGAGAGGGGAGAGAAGGGGATGTGTTGGAAGCGATAGTTATAAACAACGTATAAATTGTAGGGGTGCAGGCCTTAGCTTAGTAAGATATTGTATCTTGCTAAGACCAACGCTTACATTTAGATTCTTTAAAGAAATGTTTAAAAGAGTAAAAACATGAAAAACATTTATAAAAGTTGAATGAAAGATAAAGGCATGCATAAGTTGAAGGAAGAATAAAACGTAGTTCAAAAGTAACACAAAATATTTATATATTTACAAATCTTATATGGTAAAATGTTAGTTTGAGATGTTCGTTGGAAGTCAGTTCCGAGAATAGTAGTAAGCACGTGTGTGCGACCATGTTTGTTTGTATGTGTGTGTAACCGTGTGAGACTTGGCGTTAGTACGTCGAAGTGTGTGAATGTGCGTGTGTGTTTAGTAGTCAGTCGACGCGCATGGAACCACCTCTAGCCTCTCGCCCAAAAGCGAGGGGATAGAGAAAAAGTGGGAAAAAAGAGAAAAAAGGCTGATTTTGTCACGGCTGTGGTTTTTATTTTGTTTAACCCCTGGTCTGGCGGACGTAGTAGTAGACAATCACGTGATCAATATTTTTGGCGTTTTTAGCGCCTTTTTGCTAGACAGCTTGTGGCAGCCGATTTGTATGGTTAGTTTGAGCGTTTTTTTTTTTGTTGAAGTGAATTTGCTATTGCTTTGTGTTTTTCTGCTTACGCCGGTTTGATAACATATTAGGATGTCAATCCGATCAAATTAATAGCGGGTTCTAAGAACATATACTGAGAGAGGCTGAGAGTAATAGACAGATATTAGTAAGAGAGGTGAAACTTGGCGAGTAAATTACAAATTACGGTTTATTAGAACAATTAAAATTGATTTTTTTCAAACATAACTCAATCCCAATACAAAGCAATATTTTAACACCTTAGTTATGTGATTAAAATATATAGGACAAAGCGTTAGAGAAATCAACGCTGATTGACTTATCTTTAGTATACTCTTTATGATAAACTAAAGTGAATTTCCCCTATTTTATTGACGATTGTAGCATTTTAACCCAACCCTGCATATGCGAATCTGCTTCAGCAACTATTTCGGCTAATTCCTGATGCGTGGTTGCGAAAAATATCCGTTCATTTCATTCGCTTTCAATATTTTTTTTACATTTTCCGGCTCAACAGCTTCTTTTTACATTGTAACTCATACAGGAAATCGGAGGTATTTTCACTCTCACATTCATATCTACTACCACTGCCACCCATTTACACCGGGAAGTCTTCTTCATAAGATACCATTCCTTTCTAGCACCGATCGATCTTGTTATTAGCTAACTTACGTTTACTATCAAAATACCTAATAGGTGTGTCATTTATCATACATTTTCTTTTTTCTGACTCTGA
>OY744546.1:12020925-12038425 GCA_963556195.1 Sepiola atlantica
CTTATTTGGCGACTACACCCCGCACTACCCTGCTGTCTTCTAACCCAAATGTCACAGATTTGGACGATCCCCTTCGAAAAAAAATGAACATTTGTTATTGCCGTTTATACTACCGACGTTGGAATCCTCGTTGTGCCTCAGTTGAAACGATTGGCGCTAACGCCCCGCGAGGGAGCCCCTTACTTTTGCAAGCTCCTAGGACTGGCTTTCACTCCAAACCTGAAATGAAAGACTTACATCAAATCTGTTGCTAAGGTCACTGGGGAAAATATTTGGTTTATTTTATCGCCCCAGAAAGTACCTAAAATCTGATGCAATTATCTGCCTAGATAAGAGTCAGATACGTCCTCAGATGAAATACAGAGTGGCTAGGTTGTCACTGAAGGATTTTTTTTTAACTTGAATAGATTCTTTATTTTTTATGGTACCTTAACGGAATTTTAACATCATATGACGAAGATTTGTTTGCTAAGAATAACAAAAATGAAGAAGTTGGCAATGATTTTTTTTACTATTTATAATTGTCTTCTATTTTAAGAAGCCCCCTTCTTTAATAAGATCCTAGGACTGGCTTTCATTCCAGAACTGAAATAGAAGACGTACATCAAACCTGTTGCTAAAGTCGCTGGAAAAAACGGTTGAATCATAATACCGCCCCATAAATTACCCGATTCTACCTGTATAGGAGTCAGATACGGCCCAAGATGGAGTTTAAAAAAAAAAGACAGTTTGGTTTTTATCCGGTTCAAAAGCTGTACAAATGTATTTATTTTATTTTTTTTTGCAAGAATTACTTTTAGGCATTTCTCTTTTAATGCACCGGTACAAGTTCCGAATTGAAAGCTGATAATTGAATCATTCCTCTTTTAATGTACCGGTACAAGTTCCGAATTGAAAGCCGATAATTGAATCATTTCTCTTTTAATGTACCGGTGCAAATTCCAAATTGAAATCTGCTAACTGAATCATTTCTCTTTTAATGTACCGCCACAAGTTCCGAATTGAAAGCCGATAATTGAATCATTTCTCTTTTAATGTACCGGTACAAATTCCAAATTGAAATCTGCTAATGAATCATTTCTCTTTTAATGTACCGCCACAAGTTCCGAATTGAAAGCCGATGATTGAATCATTTCTCTTTTAATGTACCGGCACAAGTTCCGAATTGAAAGCTGATAACTGAATCATTTCTTTTCCAATAAAATAAACTTTACTATTCACTAAAAACAAAGAAATTTAGACTTTTAACAATAATTATTCTGTGCTAAACTGTTTACTCCAAGCCAAGTGAACGCCGTTAAAAGCAAACTATTTATTCATAAATTTTGCATTCCTCGTTGAGCTAATGTTGACATCAACAGTAAGACCAACTCCTAAAATTATCTCTAACAAACTCGTCATCAAAGAAAGGGAAACCAGGCCCTTCTATAAACAACAAATCGTATATAATCTTTTTTTAAACCAAATTCGATGCCCAAACTTTATTTATTTTATATACAAATCGGCATCGAATTTGGTTTCAAAGAATTATATTCTGCGATGTCTTCCGATGTAGAAATATTGTATTTATTACGTACACACGCTGTCAATCGTCTCTATACACATAACTAGACATTTACCACAATCTAACATATTTAACACCGAGAGAGATCGGAACACTTCGACACTTGCCGTTGTTGGTCGATAATAAGGAAATGAGGAAAAAAAGAAGAAAAAAAGATACAAACAATGTCTATAATTCATTGACAAAGGCCTGTGTTGGCCGAAATATTTGATTTATTTGTATTCAAAAAAATAAATAAATCTTCGACATTGAATTTGGTTAAAAAAAATTTTTTCATTCTTCGATGTCTTCCGATGTAGAAATATTGTATTTATTACGTACACACGCTGCAAATCGTCTCTATACACATAACTAGACATTTACCACAATCTAACATATTTAATACCGAGAGAGATCGGCCAACTTTGACACTTGCCGTTGTTGGTCAATAATGAGGAAATAAGAAAAAAAAAGAAGAAAAAAAGAAACAAACAATGTCTATAATTCATTGACAAAGGCCTGTGTTGGCCGAAATATTTGATTTATTTGTATTCAAAAAAATAAATAAATCTTCGGCATTGAATTTGGTTAAAAATAATTTTTTTCATTCTTCGATGTCTTCCGATGTAGAAATATTGTATTTATTACGTACACACGCTGCAAATCGTCTCTATACACATAACTAGACATTTACCACAATCTAACACATTTAACACCAAGAGAGATCGGCCAACTTCGACACTTGCCGTTGTTGGTCGATAATGAGGAAATGAGGGGGAAAAAGAAGAAAAAAAGATACAAACAATGTCGATAATTCATTGACAAAGGCCTGTGTTGGCCGAAATATTTGATTTATTTGTATTTTTAAAAAAATAAAATGTTCGGCATTGAATTTGGCTTAAAAAAATTTTTTTTATCATTCTGCGATGTCTTCTGATCTAGAAATATTAGATTTATAACAAATGATATATTTGTTTAAGTGATCTACACTGTTAGTCCGCCTTATCTGCACACAAGGCTTGCAGGTCTAGTTTACCCTACTATTCTAGATCTAGGTCATATCACTGGACCCCCTTTTTTAGCAATTCATCTTCAATATAATCGAGTTGATAGCCTCTCGATCAATGATTGGTATTATTTCAGAGTTTTCCTTCTCTTACATTCGTTGCTCTAACAAGGCCCGGGGAGTCTAGCCTAATCCACTATAGAATAGGGAGAGCGAGAGTTACTCCCTATTTCGTCATTTAGTCAATGAGGCACGTGTCTGACAAAAGGCTGAAGATTTGGTGTTTTTGTGGTCGTCTGTCGTTTTTAATTGAGTGGCATGTGGAGATTTTCAATCCTCTCATAATATTCATCATTATTCAACTGACAATCTATCCATCTCATTAACTTTTATCCTCGAATGTTTTTAGCCTTGATAACTGGTGACTCATTACTAAATTTTGTTTTAAATATGAAAAAAAGAGTTCTTTGTTAAATTGGTTGATGCGGTTCGACGGCTGCTTTCAGATGTGAGACGGGAAGTTGCCAACCGAGTAGAGATCACAAAGGCTATCAGTGATGAACGCCATCTCCTTTATGGATATGAACCAACGGTCCAACGGCTGAAGTCAAGGAGAAGTATCTTCAGCCATGTCGAACCCTTAACAACATCTCAGGAAGAGACCAGACTACAGCTGTGGACCAGACGTCTAGAAAATGACTCCCCTCCTATTACTGACATGGGAATCCCCTTTTCTGATCTCCAACCTTTCTTTTCCCGGTTCAGAAGCACCCTGGCTTCAGTAGAAAACACTCGACCGTCTGAGAACGGAAATGGGGCGATCAAAAGTTGCTATGAGTAGATGGGGGCCACACGACTGGCCTTCTTGGCCTTTTGGCTAAGATCAAAGTGTAGTATCTGTTCCGATGGATACTGCACCCCATAGACTGGTATTGTCTTGACCTTCGGGTCTTGATTTACGCCGGTCTATGGGTCTGTCCTGTGCAGTTCTAGGAGGTCCACCTTCCCAGGCTTTGCCTCCCCTCTTTGGGGAGGAGTAGGTTTATTGCTTGCTTCCTGGGGCGCCCTTACCGGGAATGCCGACGGGGCTGCCCAGGCAATTTTTAAACCCCACTTTCCCGACCCGACCTTGGGTCACATCTTACTTGTGGGAGTAAGATAAAAACTGGCCTTGTGCCTAACTCCTGGAGAGGAGTAAATCAATACAAGTCTGGCCCGAACCATCTGCGAATGCGGAGAGGAGGATCATACGATGCAAGACCGCTTTTTTCTGCCCTCTACTGCACAATCGGTGCAGTTTTAAAGATTTTGCAGAGTACAACAATAATGTAAAGGACTGCGTAAACAAGTGGGAAAATGTCGTATGATCACATGACACTTCAAAGTACTAAAGAAGCGCATTATCTTTCATAAATAGAGATTTTGTCCACCTGTCACATCACTGTGTCTCCGGCAGTCACAGTTTGTTAAAACCTAATAAATACATTTCAGAGTGCTTAAATGTTCTTTAAAAAAACAAATTCCGCTCGGACCTATTTCAAAACACCTTATTATCGCTTTAAACTATTACATTCAATCTTCTTTAAAAAAAAAACAAATTCCGCTCGGCACTATTTCAAAACACCTTATTATCGCTTTAAACTATTACATTCAATGTTCTTTTAAAAAAAAAAAAAATTCCGTTCGGCACTATTTCAAAACACCTTATTATCGCTTTAAACTATTACAGTCAATGTTCTTTAAAAAAAACAAATTTCGCTCGGCACTATTTCAAAACACCTTATTATCACTTTAAACTATTACATTCAATGTTCTTTAAAAAAAAACAAATTCCGCTCGGCACTATTTCAAAACACCTTATTATCGCTTTAAACTATTACATTCAATGTTCTTTAAAAAAAAACAAATTCCGCTCGGCACTATTTCAAAACACCTTATTATCGCTTTAAACTATTACATTCAATGTTCTTTTTAAAAAAACAAATTCCGCTCGGCACTATTTCAAAACACCTTATTATCGCTTTAAACTATTACATTCAATGTTCTTTAAAAAAACAAATTCCGCTCGGCACTATTTCAAAACACCTTATTATCGCTTTAAACTATTACATTCAATGTTCTTTAAAAAAAAACAAATTCCGCTCGGCACTATTTCAAAACACCTTATTATCGCTTTAAACTATTACATTCAATGTTCTTTAAAAAAAAACAAATTCCGCTCGGCACTATTTCAAAACACCTTATTATCGCTTTAAACTATTACATTCAATGTTCTTAAAAAAAAAACAAATTCCGCTCGGCACTATTTCAAAACACCTTATTATCGCTTTAAACTATTACATTCAATGTTCTTTAAAAAAAAACAAATTCCGCTCGGCACTATTTCAAAACACCTTATTATCGCTTTAAACTATTACATTCAATGTTCTTTAAAAAAAAACAAATTCCGCTCGGCACTATTTCAAAACACCTTATTATCGCTTTAAACTATTACATTCAATGTTCTTTTTAAAAAAACAAATTCCGCTCGGCACTATTTCAAAACACCTTATTATCGCTTTAAACTATTACATTCAATGTTCTTTAAAAAAACATTCCGCTCGGCACTATTTCAAAACACCTTATTATCGCTTTAAACTATTACATTCAATGTTCTTTTAAAAAAAACAAATTCCGCTCGGCACTATTTCAAAACACCTTATTATCGCTTTAAACTATTACATTCAATGTTCTTTAAAAAAAAACAAATTCCGCTCGGCACTATTTCAAAACACCTTATTATCGCTTTAAACTATTACATTCAATGTTCTTTAAAAAAAAACAAATTCCGCTCGGCACTATTTCAAAACACCTTATTATCGCTTTAAACTATTACATTCAATGTTCTTTAAAAAAAAACAAATTCCGCTCGGCACTATTTCAAAACACCTTATTATCGCTTTAAACTATTACATTCAATGTTCTTTAAAAAAAAACAAATTCCGCTCGGCACTATTTCAAAACACCTTATTATCGCTTTAAACTATTACATTCAATGTTCTTTAAAAAAAAACAAATTCCGCTCGGCACTATTTCAAAACACCTTATTATCGCTTTAAACTATTACATTCAATGTTCTTTTAAAAAAAACAAATTCCGCTCGGCACTATTTCAAAACACCTTATTATCGCTTTAAACTATTACATTCAATGTTCTTTAAAAAAAAACAAATTCCGCTCGGCACTATTTCAAAACACCTTATTATCGCTTTAAACTATTACATTCAATGTTCTTTTTAAAAAAACAAATTCCGCTCGGCACTATTTCAAAACACCTTATTATCGCTTTAAACTATTACATTCAATGTTCTTTAAAAAAACAAATTCCGCTCGGCACTATTTCAAAACACCTTATTATCGCTTTAAACTATTACATTCAATGTTCTTTTAAAAAAAACAAATTCCGCTCGGCACTATTTCAAAACACCTTATTATCGCTTTAAACTATTACATTCAATGTTCTTTAAAAAAAAACAAATTCCGCTCGGCACTATTTCAAAACACCTTATTATCGCTTTAAACTATTACATTCAATGTTCTTTAAAAAAAAACAAATTCCGCTCGGCACTATTTCAAAACACCTTATTATCGCTTTAAACTATTACATTCAATGTTCTTTAAAAAAAAACAAATTCCGCTCGGCACTATTTCAAAACACCTTATTATCGCTTTAAACTATTACATTCAATGTTCTTAAAAAAAAACAAATTCCGCTCGGCACTATTTCAAAACACCTTATTATCGCTTTAAACTATTACATTCAATGTTCTTTAAAAAAAAACAAATTCCGCTCGGCACTATTTCAAAACACCTTATTATCGCTTTAAACTATTACATTCAATGTTCTTTAAAAAAAAACAAATTCCGCTCGGCACTATTTCAAAACACCTTATTATCGCTTTAAACTATTACATTCAATGTTCTTTAAAAAAACAAATTCCGCTCGGCACTATTTCAAAACACCTTATTATCGCTTTAAATTATTACATTCAATGTTCTTTAAAAAAACAAATTCCGCTCGGCACTATTTCAAAACACCTTATTATCGCTTTAAACTATTACATTCAATGTTCTTTAAAAAAAAACAAATTCCGCTCGGCACTATTTCAAAACACCTTATTATCGCTTTAAACTATTACATTCAATGTTCTTTAAAAAAACAAATTCCGCTCGGCACTATTTCAAAACACCTTATTATCGCTTTAAACTATTACATTCAATGTTCTTTTTAAAAAAATCCGCTCGGCACTATTTCAAAACACCTTATTATCGCTTTAAATTATTACATTCAATGTTCTTTAAAAAAACAAATTCCGCTCGGCACTATTTCAAAACACCTTATTATCGCTTTAAACTATTACATTCAATGTTCTTTAAAAAAACAAATTCCGCTCGGCACTATTTCAAAACACCTTATTATCGCTTTAAACTATTACACTCAATGTTCTTTTTAAAAAAATCCGCTCGGCACTATTTCAAAACACCTTATTATCGCTTTAAACTATTACATTCAATGTTCGTTAAAAAACAAATTCTGCTCGGCACTATTTCAAAACACCTTATTATCGCTTTAAACTATTACATTCAATGTTCTTTAAAAAAAACAAATTCCGCTCGGCACTATTTCAAAACACCTTATTATCGCTTTAAACTATTACATTCAATGTTCTTTAAAAAAACAAATTCCGCTCGGCACTATTTCAAAACACCTTATTATCGCTTTAAACTATTACATTCAATGTTCTTTTTAAAAAAACAAATTCCGCTCGGCACTATTTCAAAACACCTTATTATCGCTTTAAACTATTACATTCAATGTTCTTTAAAAAAACAAATTCCGCTCGGCACTATTTCAAAACACCTTATTATCGCTTTAAACTATTACATTCAATGTTCTTTAAAAAAAAACAAATTCCGCTCGGCACTATTTCAAAACACCTTATTATCGCTTTAAACTATTACATTCAATGTTCTTTAAAAAAAAACAAATTCCGCTCGGCACTATTTCAAAACACCTTATTATCGCTTTAAACTATTACATTCAATGTTCTTTAAAAAAACAAATTCCGCTCGGCACTATTTCAAAACACCTTATCATCGCTTTAAACTATTACATTCAATGTTCTTTAAAAAAAAACAAATTCCGCTCGGCACTATTTCAAAACACCTTATTATCGCTTTAAACTATTACATTCAATGTTCTTTAAAAAAAAACAAATTCCGCTCGGCACTATTTCAAAACACCTTATTATCGCTTTAAACTATTACATTCAATGTTCTTTAAAAAAAAACAAATTCCGCTCGGCACTATTTCAAAACACCTTATTATCGCTTTAAACTATTACATTCAATGTTCTTTAAAAAAAACAAATTCCGCTCGGCACTATTTCAAAACACCTTATTATCGCTTTAAACTATTACATTCAATGTTCTTTAAAAAAAAAACAAATTCCGCTCGGCACTATTTCAAAACACCTTATTATCGCTTTAAACTATTACATTCAATGTTCTTTAAAAAAAAACAAATTCCGCTCGGCACTATTTCAAAACACCTTATTATCGCTTTAAACTATTACATTCAATGTTCTTTAAAAAGAAACAAATTCCGCTCGGCACTATTTCAAAACACCTTATTATCGCTTTAAACTATTACATTCAATGTTCTTTAAAAAAACAAATTCCGCTCGGCACTATTTCAAAACACCTTATTATCGCTTTAAACTATTACATTCAATGTTCTTTTTAAAAAAATCCGCTCGGCACTATTTCAAAACACCTTATTATCGCTTTAAATTATTACATTCAATGTTCTTTAAAAAAACAAATTCCGCTCGGCACTATTTCAAAACACCTTATTATCGCTTTAAACTATTACATTCAATGTTCTTTAAAAAAACAAATTCCGCTCGGCACTATTTCAAAACACCTTATTATCGCTTTAAACTATTACACTCAATGTTCTTTTTAAAAAAATCCGCTCGGCACTATTTCAAAACACCTTATTATCGCTTTAAACTATTACATTCAATGTTCGTTAAAAAACAAATTCTGCTCGGCACTATTTCAAAACACCTTATTATCGCTTTAAACTATTACATTCAATGTTCTTTTTAAAAAAATCCGCTCGGCACTATTTCAAAACATCTTATTATCGTTTTAAACTATTACATTCAATGTTCTTTAAAAAAAACAAATTCCGCTCGGCACTATTTCAAAACACCTTATTATCGCTTTAAACTATTACATTCAATGTTCTTTTTAAAAAAATCCGCTCGGCACTATTTCAAAACACCTTATTATCGCTCTAAATTATCACATTCAATGTTCGTTAAAAAACAAATTCCGCTCGGCACTATTTCAAAACACCTTATTATCGCTTTAAACTATTACATTCAATGTTCTTTAAAAAAAAAAAAAAAATTCCGCTCGGCACTATTTCAAAACACCTTATTATCGCTTTAAACTATTACATTCAATGTTCGTTAAAAAACAAATGAGGAACTGCTGTATGATCACGTACGTCAAAGACACACAAAGAAGAAAACGGCGACTAATACCGGCGTCAATATTGAAGTATAAATGAAACCCTCCTTCCAAACATATCCTTGTCGTATTCATTTCTTATAAGAATTATATTTCAGTAATAAATTACGAGTACTTAATAATAGGTAATTACTTTTCAATCAACCTGTGTGTGTTTCTGTTTAAATTGTGGTAGTTCCGCTGTGCTTAAAAAAGTGACGATCCACTGATGTATATAAATAGAATGATATATCTCTATTGTCGGTGGCAGTGAAGGGTGTAAGTTAGTGAAGAAGGAAGACGCACACACAGAAATTCGACGGATGGTTTTTCTCGGGTCAAAATCGCCAATCAACTAACGATATCACTTTCGGGTTGTTATATAACAATTTGTGATTCCCTGCAAACACCCACTGTGGAACTTCGCTGCCAATACACGCCACGCCCTCAGGGCGTTTTATTCGGCGACGGGGTGTTTTCTTCTATCGCTAATTTTGCACAGATGGTTTCAATCAACAATTGTTTTATTTTTAACAATCCACCATATTTGTGTTTGCCTGCCAGCTAACCCGACTTTTATTTGTTTTCTTCCGGTCAGGTTGCCCGACTTAAACCAACGATTATTTTATTTTTGACAATCAATCATGTTATGTTGTTTTCTTCTGGCCAGGTTGCCCGACTGAAACCAACAATTATTTTATTTTTTACAATCAATCATGTTATGTTGTTGTTTTCCGGCCAGGTTGCCCGATTTCAACGAACGATTATTTTATTTTTACAATCAATCATGTTATGTTGTTGTTTTCCGGCCAGGTTGCCCGATTTCAACGAACGATTATTTTATTTTTTACAATCAATCATGTTATGTTGTTGTTTTCCGGCCAGGTTGCCCGATTTCAACGAACGATTATTTTATTTTTTACAATCAATCATGTTATGTTGTTTTCTTCTGGCTAGGGTCGTGTCTATGCCAAGTGCACCTACTCCTGTCAAGTGATCTTTTCAGTACACCCCGCCTGGATATTTAACAGTTCATCTTCTAGAGGTTTTATTGCTAATTTTTTTAAATAGAAAAAATCGTATTTGTATAACTGATAATAACACTAATTTATCCCTTTTAGTTAAACCCCGTTTTATTTCGACTTGACGTCATGTTCATGTTATTCTCTTTTTATTTTTGATTGGTTTTCGTATTTTGATGTTCAGACATTCTTTTTTAAATTTGTTTTGGTGATTGTCTTTCGTTGTTTTTGTTCTTCTCTCGTTTCCCTTTGTGAAGAATCGGTCAACACCGGTCGACGTCCTCTAAACAATAACATTCGAACAAAGACGAGATTAACAGGAATAAAAGAAGATACAAAAAAAAGATGGTGGCGGTGGTCGGTGTCATGGCTGATAAAAAAATTTTTATTAATATGCTCAACATATCTGATACCCCAGAAATGCTGTATAAATCTGCTCGTATATATAATAATATTTAATAATGCCAATTTCCACAATACATCTAATAAATCATACAATTATATATATATAATTATTTCATGTTTCCATATAAGATATTATAAGGAGATATAATCTTTTATGTATCAATTGTCAGTATATACTTCAACAGTGCTCAATACGTGAGTAGAGCTAGGTAGTAAATATAATGAAAATATATTTATGGCAATTAATCTACACAGATGCTTCCGCGTTTTATCCCCGTAGAGAATCGTCAAACTAAAATGCATTTTAGCCTGACGATTCCCCACTGGGATGAAACGCGGAAGCCTCTGTGTAGCTTAATTGTCATGAATATATTTTCATTACTTAATATATATATATATATATATATATATATATATATATATATATATATATATATATATATATATAGGAAAGTTTGAATTACCTACTAAACACCATTCTCAAGTGTGATTTTAATACACACGGTGAAAGAGTTTGAATTACCTACTGACACCACCCTTGAGTGTCTTCGGTCTCTCTGTACAAAGGTTTGTCAGGACAACCTGACATGTGGATACTTCACCGACAAGTAGACCCTGACCAAATATTCAAAATAACATAGTATTCAAAGCCCCAAATATATATATATACACAGGCTCATTCTAGGAATGGTACATCTTCTCCAAGTAATGTTAGCTCAGGTAAGAACACTTAACTGGATACTCCACCAGACTAGATGAATTTGTGTCCTGGAATCCGGTAAGACCAAAAGACCACAATAATGATATACTATAACATAGTTAACTGGTCAATTGGGGAGAGAGAAAATTAATGTTCTTCACTTCTTTACTAACTGAACGTTTGATAGGTAAAAGATAACTTTAGTTGAACACTCGGATATCTATGTAACTCATATAGAGATCAGGTGTTAGGCCCAGGAAGGGGCCCATTGATTTATGAGAAAAAATCGACTTCGACTGAAATAAAATGAAACAAAAACGATATATATATATATATATATATATATATATATATATATATATATATATATATATATATATATATATATAGTCTCGGAAGTTTCTCAACCATTAAAACTATATTTAAAAAAATAAAAAAAAATAAAAAACCTTAAGTCCGAAGTCGTTCAGTGGAAAATCACTCATGTAAGTCAATTCAGTTTTTACAGTTATTATATTAGTTTGCTTCTAACATTATTTAAGGGATCATCAGTTGTTTACCATGAAAAACTGTTTCGGGAATTCATATATATATATATATATATATATATATATATATATATATATATATATATATATATATATATATATATATATATTAATGCAACTTTTATTCCTATATAATTTTATTGCTAGCTACCATATCGCAAAATGGTTCTTGGGTGTAGTGTTTGGATAGTATTATTATTATTATTATTATTATTATTATTATTATTATTTATTTATTTATTTATTAGTGAAATTTAAGCTGAATTATTTCTACACTTGATTATTGGGGAAATGGTCGTTTGATCAGTACCATTGGAGAGCCATGAATATTATAACTGTCCTGTTTTTAAATCTCCGAAACAGTTACATGGTAAACAGCCGATGATCCCCGATTTAATATTTCACGCTTAAGTTAAGGTCCCGTTTTTGTTTCAATGTTAGATACTTGAATCCCCCCTTTTTTTATTTATGAATATTCCAAAGAATGCTAAGTCTGCGATATCTTGGATTTAGTTAGTTTCTCTTGGAATTTAAACTGTGTGTGTGGGGGGGGGTGTATGTGTGTGTGTGTGTGTGTGTGTTTGTGTGTGTGTGTGTGTGTGTGTGTGTGTGTGTGTGTGTGTGTGTGTGTGTGTGTGTGTGTGTGTGTGTGTGTGTTGGGGCGATTAATCGGAATCAAGAATCGGAAAAATCGGAACATTTTACAGTATCGGAATCGGAAAATCTTTGCCTGTTTTCCGATACCCAAAAACGATTCTTTTAATTGTTTATATTCCGTCCAGAAAACAGCAATTCTCCCCCCTTTGTCAGAAACATCGTTCATCAATGTGAAGACTAAACGACAAAATAAGTGAAGCGAGATTTACGAGGCTGCCGAAAGTAAAACTACTTTCTACTCTCTTTTTGTTTAAAACTTAATTTTTCATTGCTGGTACTAATGATAAAATTGATTTTAAATTACCAGTAAAATTAAAATCTATAGATCACTCCCCACAAGTGTATTTTTACGTTTGCAAAAATAGATGCAAATTACATGGGGTTTTACGGTAATCCGACAGAAAAACAAACAACTCTATAGCTAAATATTTAGAGATTTGAGAAGATCAGAATCGGAATCGGTAATTGTATCGGAATCGGGAAAAAAATTGAAATCGTCCCATCACTAGTATATATATATATATATATATATATATATATATATATATATATATATATATATATATATAATGAAAACAGTTTGGTCCGTTTGTAATTCCTGTTGTATATTCAAGACCGAACCATTTCAAATATTTGTACTTGTGTGTTATTTCTTCAGACCAATCATTCCGAGGAAGTCTTGAAATAAAGACGAAACGTTGATTAATACATAAATAATATTTTTAGTTGTTTTTTTTTTCATTTTCCATTACGTTGGAATATTATTTCCATTTTGTTTCATATATATATATATATATATATATATATATATATATATATATATATATATATATATATATATATATATATATTGAATTTACTTCATTTTTTAACTTTGTCAACGCTGCCTTCACAAAAACCCTTCTTTTCCATCTTTAAATCTCCTTTCACGGACATTTACCAACTGGACAGACCCCATATTTTTTTACACGCACATTCTCACTCTCCATTACTTAATATTTTTTCAAATTTTGAATTATGGCTTTTCCACTGCCAACTTATCCATCTCTGTAATTCCTCTGATGATAAGATTTTAATCTTTGAAAAGTCTTGGCTTAAGGGAAGAATAATAGACATGTTTATACCGAGTACACCTTGCATTGAACAATTGAAGTTGAAATAAATTTGTCATTCGTACATGTTTATCACTCTTCTTTCATTTATTTTTATAATTGCTCTCTCTCTCTCTCTCTCTCTCTCTCTCTCTCTCTCTCTCTCTCTCTCTCTCTCTCTCTCTCTCGTATATTGAGCTTAAACCATTTCACTATAGGGTCTATCTACTAAAAGTATACTTTTAGTTTCATATTTTATATATATATATATATATATATATATATATATATATATAGAGAGAGAGAGAGAGAGAGAGAGAGAGAGAGATTATAATAATAATTAATAATGATTAATAAATTTAATAATAATAATTAATAAAACTAATAATAATAATTAATAATGATTAATAAATCTAATAATAATAATTAATAATGATTAATAAATTTAATAATAATAATTAATAATGATTAATAAATTTAATAATAATAATTAATAAAACTAATAATAATAATTAATAATGATTAATAAATATTATAATAATAATTAATAATGATTAATAAATTTTATAATAATGATTAATTAAACTAATAATAATAATTAATAATGATTAATAAATCTAATAATAATAATTAATAATGATTAATAAATATTATAATAATAATTAATAATGATTAATAAATTTAATAATAATAATTAATTAAACTAATAATAATAATTAATAATGATTAATAAATTTAATAATAATTATTAATAATGATCAATAAATATTGTAATAATAATTAATAATGATTAATAAATTTAATAATAATGATTAATTAAACTAATAATAATAATTAATAATGATTAATAAATCTAATAATAATAATTAATAATGATCAATAAATAGTATAATAATAATTAATAATGATTAATAAATTTAATAATAATAATTAATAAAACTAATAATAATAATTAATAATGATTAATAAATCTAATAATAATAATTAATAATGATCAATAAAACTAATAATAATAATTAATAATGATTAATAAATTTAATTATTAAGTATTAATTAAACTAATAATAATTAATAATGATTAATAAATCTAATAATAATAATTAATAATGATTAATAAATTTAATAATAATGATTAATTAAACTAATAATAATAATTAATAATGATTAATAAATTTAATAATAATTATTAATAATGATCAATAAAACTAATAATAATAATTAATAATGATTAATAGATCTAAAAATAATAATTAATAATGATTAATCAATTTAACTTTTTAACATTGTTCGGTTTAAGTTATAAATTCTATAAGAAGAAGAAAGATAAAAGTTTTAGTCTATTCTTGAAAAAAAAGAAAAAGGAAGAAAAAAATTACCGTAATTTGTTTAATAGTGAATATCTGTTTATTGAATTAGTGTTATGCAATGTAATATCAATTTAGTTTGTTGGGAAGAGGAGATTTTATATTGCTATAAAACATTAAATACTAAATAGGTTTACCCAAACAAATTATTGTACTTCCTGTTGTGGTATTCAAAAACGTTTATGAAACAAATAGGTTAATATCTATTTGTAAAATATATACTTATTTATCTGAAGTTAGACATAGATAGTGAAATGTTAACATTTCTTTTTCCCAATTCGTAAGCTGATGGTGCTGTTTAAGGCATAAACGGAAAATGCTTTCAGTCTTCCTAGCCGGAATAAGTATTCTCTAAAAAGGGAATGTAGAGAGATTTCCGAAATAGAAGATTTGAAGCTATCCAAATAGACCCTGGTGTATCGATACACTATCCGATGCTAAGAGACATCAGAGATCTCCCTAAGCTTAGAATCAATCTTAATGGAGACAACCGAGTTATCAGAATACCCCAGAGGGGGTAAGAGTAGTAGTACGCGGTCTAGCACAGGCTGCCACTAAAAAAACATTCTGCAAGGATAAAAAGAAAGAAATGGCTAGTCCGAATCAAATACCGATTTGTCAAGTGCAATGATATTTAGGTCTAAATTTTATAATTTTTTTTACTATTTTATGTATATACATATATAATATTACAAGGTGATATAACATATTTTCAGTATTTACTTCAACAGTGCTCAATACGTGAGTAGAGCTTAGTAGTATTAGTATGAATATATATATATATATGGCAAGTAAGCTACACAGAGGCTTCCGCGTTTCATCCCCGTAGGGAATCGTCAGGCTAAAATGCATTTTAGCCTGACACTTCCCTTGTGTCTAACCTCCCGCAGAGGAGGTAAATAAAATAGCATTCATCCCACATATGATGATTTTTAAAAAAATATTCCCGGACAACACCGAGTTCCCTTTCACGTGCGTAATAAAAGTAATAGTTATTTCAAAAATAAAATCAAGATGAATACTTCTGCCTCTTTAAACGTCTTCGTAAAGGTGTGTGGGAGTGGGAGTAGGGGTGTTGGGAGCCATTGCAATAGAATTAAAAAAATAAAATAAAATAATAAAAAACAAAACTTACTATGATAAAAAAATAAAATAAACGCGGTATTAAAACCGTCATTTTAATAAGTTTCGTAATTTGTCTGTTCTTTGCGTCAAAAGACTAGACAGAAACGGTATATGTACTGACTGACCTCTATATATCTCAAGAGACAGTGGATAATCTCCTGCAAGGGACCTTCTCCTCATTTTGAACTAGACCTTACTGGAATAGGTCGCATGTAGGAAGCCGTCTAGTTTAGACGTTAAAGGGACTCGTTTTATCAATAGTTAGTCTTTTAATTAAGCCGCAAACACACTTATTTTTGCAAACCGTTTCTTGTATCATAATTTAATACGTATATTATCGCTTATCAGTTTCTTTTATGTCTTCTTGTCTACGCTTTATGTCAGTTTTTTTTCCACCATTCGGCAAAGAAACAAATAATTATTTTGTAAGTTAACACCCTTCACTAATTTAACCCCCCCCCCCTAAGACGCAAAGGGACTTAACCCTCTTTTTGAATTAGCTTTTTCTTGACCCGTACGCACACGGGGAGCCGTCTAGTTCAGACGTTAAAGGGATTCATTCTCTCAATAGTTAGGCTTTTAATTAAGTCGCAAACACAATTAGTTTTGAAAAAAATAAAAACATGTCTTCTATTATAATTAAATACACATATTATCATTTATTGTAACAATGAATTACCTCCGGGTTTTTTTCCAAAATAGTTGCATCTGATTGGGCAAGACAATGCTCCTTCACAAATCATCAGGTTCATAATTTTGGCGGGATAAAGGCGAAACTCCTTTATACATCTTCTTTTGAATGCAGTCTTCGTCCTGCCAACATCCTTATTCTTCTTCTTTCGTTTGCTTCACCAGCTCAGTTGAGAAAAGTCATGTTAATGTTTTGTTGTCTGGCGCAGTTATGCTGGCTTCGCCGTTGGGTGGTCGATATTTAAGGAATGACTCGATGATGTGGTCTACTGTCTGTTCAGAGTGACCACAGTCGCAGACAGCCGAGTCCCTGAGCCCCCATCTTTTCATGGTCGTGACGAAATGGCCGATACCTGTCCTGAGGCGGTTAAGCATTGTCCACTGCCGGCGAGGAAGGTCCATGATTGGTAGGTTATCTGGGTCCTCCATAAATCTGTGCAACCTTGATTTATCTGCTGCCTGCCATTCCTCCCTCCAGCAACGTTTCAGCCAGATTCGTTTTGTGACGTCACCAGGTGTTGAAAGCAGGAGCCGGTGGGCATGCTCTGAGAATGGGCATCGTGACTTCAGGCGAGCTCGTGAAGGGGTCTCTGTGGCGAGCTTGTGGAGAAGGTGGTCCTCATCGATAAGGGACCGTCTCTTCATATTGTATCAGATTTTACTTTAATAAGAGAGCCGTCTAGATGTAAAATGGACTCCTTTTATCAATATTTGGTCTTTTAATTAAGCTGCAAAAATACTTTTGAAAAAAAAAAGATATACAAAAAAAAAAAATTAATACATATCTTA
>OY744546.1:12043425-12305925 GCA_963556195.1 Sepiola atlantica
ATTCGAGGATTTTCCATAAGATTTCAATTGTTTTGATCATTGTCGTCTGCTGTACAGTCTTAGCATTCCCCTTGATTCCAATTTCTCCTAGTTTTTTTCCAGGTTTTTTGGGACTGTTCCTAGTGCTGTTTTTTTTTCATGACTATTATTATTATTCTCTTATTATTATTATTTACTCACTAGGAGTTATCACACTGGTCATCGTCAGTGATCACCCACTGCCAACAACCTGTGGTATTCCCTGGAGTCTGAGTGACAACAAGTCTCCTCAGACTTCCAGTATGCTCCACCTCTTTTCGTTCATCACCGCTGATGACCTTGCGGTATCGCAACAGCCACCTACCACCGATTTCCCGATGATAAGGGCCATTGGTCTCCTCTGGGGCCCGGGTGGCAACAAGCCTCCCCACGGTCCCAGAGCTGTCTGCGCTCTTCCAGTGGAGATCTGGTTTGCGCTTTCCCTCCTCGACCCTCTGTCCATAATTTTCGTGGTGTCAGCCTATGCTTGCGCCTCTCTCTCGCGGTTATTATTATTATTATTATTATTATTATTATTATTATTATTATTATTATTATCATCATCAGATATTTATTGGGAGGGACCATCCAAAGTGAAAAGGTTTCTGTGAAACGAACTGGAGTCGAACTTTAATAGTAATAATCTATATACTACTAGGGATGGGGTATGACTGATATCCGACCGTTCTTTCTGGTATAGATTCTCATGACTTGATGTGCGTGTGTGCGTTTGGTATTTCAATAAACATGTGCTCTCTCACGGCGTCCTGACATCTTTCCCTCCATGAAACCGAGGAAGCGTGAAAGACAATGAAACACACACACACACACACACACACACATATATATATATATATATATATATATATATATATATATATATATATATATATATATATATATATATATAAAGCTTTAGGTGTGTTTACCCTTTGTTCTGGAGGGAGAGAGGGGAAGAGTTTGGCGTCACTTCGTATTGATGATCATTTCCAGAACAGTGGACATCTGGCACCGTTTCAAGATCTGTATTCACAGACTTCTAAAGAGACAATGGACAAGTCGACTGAATCGATCAATAAAAGAAAAGATAGGAATGTTGATGAGATTAAACTAACATGCCAACTGTCTGTTTGTCTAAGTTAAGTGCTTTCGTACCGAAATATAAGTTTTCATAGATGTCTATTATTTTTTTTTTTTTCATTCTTTCGTGTCCAAATACAAAAGAAAAAAAAAGTTCCTCGCGCGCTCCTGTAGTAAAAAAACAAAACAAAAAAACTTTGGGGTGAAAACAAAATGAATGACCGTCCGTGCGTGGTGAAAAGCCACATCTTTCACGAGGTTGGCTTGTTTAATATGCACAGGTGTAAACAGAACACGGCGGATCTAGAAGAGTAAACCTTGAACAAAAATCCCTCATTAATACTGAAATATGATTTATATATATGATTATTTTTATTTACACAGACATGTACAAAATCTGCGACACTGGCATGTCGATGTTATCGATCAACAGTTATTATAAACTGAGATCTCATCAGGCAGAGTTAGAATCCGATCTTAACCTTAGATCATGTTTGGAAAGAAACTTTGACCCCAACCCTTTCCAAATATGATCTACGGTTAAGATCGGATTCTAACTCTGCCTGATGAGATCTCAGTTTATAATAACTGTTGATCGATAACATCGACATGCCAGTGTCGCAGATTTTGTACATGTCTGTGTAAATAAAAATAATCATATATAAAAGCTCTAGTCTGGGACTTCCGGTTTGTAGTTTTCATGGTTTGTGTGGACTGCAGCGTTGTCAGACTGTGGAAATAATTTTTATATATATATATATATATATATATATATATATATATATATATATACTAATAGGTCATCGCTTATAAAGGTCCAAAAGCAACTCGAGGATAGGGGTTAATGAGATTGTCAGTTGGCGATGAACAATACTATGAGAGGATTGAAAATGGTTTAAATTGTTAAAATTTGATTATTTATGATTTATATATATATATATATATATATATATGATTATTTTTATTTACACAGACATGTACAATTATAGTTATTATAAACTGAGATCTCATCAGGCAGAGTTAGAATCCGCTCTTAACCTTAGATCATATTTGGAAAGGGTTGGGGTCAAAGTTTCTTTCCAAATATGATCGGATTCTAACTCTGCCTGATGAGATCTCAGTTTATAATAACTGTTGATCGATAACATCGACATGCCAGTGTCGCAGATTCTGTACATGTCTGTGTTAATAAAATTAATCATATATAAAAGCTCTATTTGATATTGAGCACTTTTTATAAACCCGGTTTAAATTCTTTGGATTACTACCTTGTGGATGTTTTACCTGGATTATTATAATTATATATATATATATATATATATATATATATATATATATATATATATATATATACTAATAGGTCATCGCTTATCAAGGTCCGAAAGCAACTCGAGGATAGGGGTTAATGAGATTGTCAGTTGGCGATGAACAATACTATGAGATGATTTGAAATGATGGTTTTAACTTGTTAAAATTTGATTATTTAAGAAGACGGCCTGACAAGAATTTGATAACATTGGACTTAAAAACGACCTTCTTGTACTCAGCTGGGAAAAAGTCCCGCGGTATTGTATTACACAGATACGATGTCCTTGGAAAGAAACTTTGTTCATGGAAGTTCCATTTAGTTTTAGGTACATAGGGGAAGAAAGGAAAATATCGGTGCTTCTTCAGATTAGGGTCCGAGCTAACTTTGACCCGTCGTTAGGGTCATGGTTAGCGTTAGAGTTAGAGTTAGGGTTAGGGTCAGGGGTCAAAGTTAGCTCGGCTCCTAATCTGAAGAAGCACCGAAAATTCTTTACAGTGATTGCCACTAGATGCGTTAATGTTTTATTGTACCTCAGTCGAGCACCTATCATGAAAATAACGATAGAGCAGAGAAAGACTATCAACGTCTCTTCTGTGAGAAAGGGGATGTAAGAAAGAGAAGAGATTGGAGCTCAGTCGAGTTAGGGTCAGGGTTAGGGTTAGGGTTAGGGTCAGGGTTGGGGTCAAAGTTAGCTCGGCTCCTAATCTGAAGAAGTACCGAAAATTCTTTACAGCGATTGACACTAGATGAGTTAATGTTTTACGGAAGAACCAGAGATTGGTACTCAGTCGAGCACTTACCGTGAAAATAACGAAAGAGCAGAGAAAGACTATCAACGTCTCTTCTGTGAGAAAGGGGCTGTAAGAAAGAGAAGAGATCATCCCCCAGTCGAGCACCTATCATGAAAATAATGATAGAGCAGAGAAAGACTAGTAACGTCTCTTCTGTGAGAAAGGGGCTGTAAGAAAGAGAAGAGATCATCCCCCACGAGATTTCGAAGTTGATTCTCTACTCTGTCGTAGATTTTCAATTATTTTATGGTTCGTTTGTGTCTCTATACCAGGGGTGGGCAACCTTTTCAGAGTGAGGGCCAGATGAGACTTTAGGAAGGAGATCGCGGGTCGGAGTGAAAAACGAAATCTCAGAATTACTATATTTTGTTTACATGAATAAATTGTACAAAAATTGCATTGAACACTCTACAAATCTGATATTTTTTTCTCAAGAGACTACTGTATGTGATGTTATAAAAGGCGCCGACGAAGAGCCATTTTGGAATCATAAAAAATAATGACGGGGGAAGTAGCAAGTTGATCCAGCATTCGTTTTGACACACCTCACATAGGTTCTCTGATTCATGCCCTTTCCTCGTCTCTCGTTTCCTCTTTGCCTCTCTCTTTCTTTTTCTCTATTTTTATCTCAGGCCAAGGATTTGAAATTAATAGTTAAAGAAAAATGAAATATACATGCATCATCGCTCGCTGATGTTTATACATTTTTATCCCACTGTAAATCTTAATTGAAACCTACTTTTACGTCTATGTCACAAAATCATATGAGTTTTACTGGGAGGTCTGTGGGCCGGATTGCAATAATAAAGCATAGCAGGGTGGCGGGCCGGACGTTAAGCTTTCGCGTGCCGGATGTGGCCCGTGGGCCGGATGTTGCCCACCCCGGCTCTATACCAAAACGAAAAAGTTCATCGCGCGCCCCTGTAGTAAAAAAGAATTTTGGGGTGAAAACATAATGGATAAGTGAATGGCCGTGCGAGCATGGTTAAAAGCCACACCCTTCAAAAGGTTAGCTTGTTATGGGCATAGACAGAACACGGTGGCTCAAGAGGAGTAAACCTTGGACAATAATCGCTCTATTCTTCACGGGTAGTTGCATTTATTTATCTTCCTCCAACAAGGTAAGATGTGACACAAGGTCGGGAAAGTAGGATTTGAAAGGCCAGCGCCCGAGAAGGTGAGCACTCTGGCCTGCAAAAAATGCCTGGGGAGCCCCGTCGGCATTCCCCGGTAGGGGCGCCTCAGGCAGTAAACAATAAACTTACTCCTCCCCAAAGAGGGGAGGCAAAGCCTGGGAGGGTGGACCTCCTAGAACTGCACAGGACAAACCCATAGACCGTCGGAAATCAAGGCCCGAAGGCCAAGACAATACCGGTCTATAGGGTGCAGTATCCATCAGAACAGATACTACACTTTGAGCCATTGACAAACGGATGTTTCAGCAGAAAGAACACCGCAGCTTTGCAAAAGATCAGTCTTGACAACGTGAAGGTGCACTGCTCAAGTTGTAAACATGTGCACTGCTGCATGTTTAGTGGGGTGCATAGTTGTGATGCATGCAGCCGACGAATCAGATGTTGGCATTGGTTGCCCCGATATCTTTCTAGTTAGAATGCTTTCATCAGGTACTTACAGGAGGGACCACGTGAAGGTTGCCAAAATCCTAAGTGAAAGTGTTTCTGTGGAACGAACTGGATTCGAACTTGGCACCCCCAGGTTGTCAGTCCGTGTCGTTAACCACTTAGCCACTGTCACCTCTCATGAAGATGATGGATCTGCAATATTTAGCTAAAAGAAGAAAGACCACCCAAGAAATGGATGACGTCTTGTTGAATAATGGCCCTATGGGAATGGACATATCTGTTGGAAATCGTTGGTTTGACTTGCGCAAATTAGCGCGGGTGGACCTGTGCAGTCGAGTGCAGAAAAATGCCTGTTCTCACAGTCGGAGCTCACGACATGACAGGGTCACCGCGTGACGAGACCTCGGATCAGGGGTCAATGTACACCTGCGAGAGGCTTTGTGACGTCACGGGCCTTAGCGTGGGAAGCGGAGGGATCCGTGATGTCACTTGTTCTTCGTGAGAAGCAAGTTTTAGCAGTCTGGGTTTTGGAGGCGAACCTATCGGACGTGATTTTTACCATGTAGTCTGCAACATAGTTAAGGGAAATATTTCCCTAAGAAAATACAGGCGAAAGATCTCTTTTCCCCCCTCGACGAATGGTTACGACTTAATTGATAAGTATACAAAACGAGTACCGCCGCGGCCCAAGAGAGGGGCTATGCAACAGTCTTTGAAATAGTTATATCTTCTAGGATACGAGGTTCCATGCTGTCATTATGAACCACTTGAGACTTTCCAATAGTAATGTTCATACCAGATGGTTGACCTCGTGGTCAGTCAGTATTTGATGTCCATAGATTAACAGCTGATAATCTCAAGTGGTCTCACAGTGTGATCCAAGTGATATCTATATATATTCCAGCAGAGGGGGTCAGTTGTGTTTCTGTGGTTCTCAGAGACAGATCGACCTTTGGGTCCTAACTACATGGAGAACTGTAATAGTGTAAAGTGTACAGGTTCTAGCGACTCATGCTTTTTTTTTTACTGATGAGTCCCCGCTTATGAAGGCCCGGGGCCACTCGAGGATAAGAGTCAAAAGGATTGTTAGTTGGACGATGGTCGCCATCACGAGAGGATTAGAAACAGTGGGTGAAATGGGCAGAAGGTTACTTTAAAGGACTTTATTTTCCAAGAGGACGGATTGACTAGTATTTGTTCACACTAGACTTGAAGACGACCATCGTGTAGTCGGTTTGGAAGTAGACTCGTGGTATCTTGTTCAATTTGCCTGGGCGATTGTGTGAAGGGAGGAGTCTCTGTTTTTCACTTACAATTTAGAAATAGATCGTAACCTGTATAAAATCAAGTCAGTTCCTCTAAAGAAAGGAACACTTCAACATAAATGCTAAACATTTGCCAGGAAATAAAACAATATTGCGAAACAGAGCTATTTGTTTTATTAAAATCAAAACAATCATTGAATGAAAAACAATAACAATAATAGATAATTAATAAAATGTCCTTTTTTAAAACCCATATGCAAATAAGTTAACCTTGCAAGCGATGTCGCATATTCATAAATATACGTATATGAAAATGATGCTGCGTGTATTGTGCAAAGTTGAATTAATTTGAAATAGGACGTTTTGTCTTTCGACCTTACCGTTTGTGAGAAATGGACTCAACTTTTGCATTTATTCATTTAGATACGAGACTAGAAAATACCGTTAGCAAATACTTCAGTATAAGCTGCTCAACCACATGTGCAATGATATAACAAAACAAGAGACCTTTAAGCGGAGTTTTGTTATCAAGCTTGAGGTGAAGCTCCCTGGAGTATGCACATGGATAGTGTAGTGGTTCCTCCTTACTAAGACATTCACAGTATTAATTCGTCTTCCTAACACTACTGAAAAGAATTTTCCGAAGCTCGATTTTACATAGACTAGTCAATAAGTCAACCTTTATTGATGTAAGCTGTACGTTTCTTTGTCACTTTTGAAGATAACCAATGTCTAATGATTGGGAACGAAATCGTTTACTAACAAAAAACGAAGACAATTCTTTAATCAAAAAATGCAGATTTGGTAAAAAAAGAAGTAAATTTGTGTGAATCAACCTGGTCGTCAGTTCGCGCCATTATCCACTTCACCGCCGACACCTCCCCAAAACTTAGTAAACGTTGTATATTCATCTTCCTGTTAGATAGCGAAAGGGTGCTGGAGGTGGGGCACCCTAAAATGTGGGTGGTGAGAGCGTAAAAGCGGAAGTCGAGAAATCGTGCGACTTCTTGGTCTCTTGGACTGCCGATCACCGGACTGAACGAACATCCTAGCTGTCCCCGTCAGGTGGGATGGGGACAGTGGCGTACAGTGTAGCTAGAAGTATATCTCATGCGAAACAGTCGAACCACTTGACGAAAGGTCTTCTGTTACGTTGTATGATCTTACATTTCTCACATGACTGTAATGTATGCACGTTCAGAGTGGACGTACGTTCAAAGGGGACATTAACTATAAAAGCACCACTCACTTCGGGATAGCCTGACTCAACGTTCTAACACGCTGATAAACAGAAAAGCCATTATAAAATGTTAAATCAACACCTGCGGTTTGTTGTTCTTTTGAGAAACACTACAATGACCCTTTTTAGGGGTCTTACACGCAGTCAATTGGTAGGTTTGCTTCCCGTAAGGTTGTGTTAGGATTTTACCTGTTTAAATATGGGATGAAATTTCGGGTCCGTTGTATAGGAGAAAAAGGTTTACAGATCAAGTCATCGATTCATTTCGTATGAATCAGATAGTTCTATTGTTGGCATTGGTTTCCCCGATATTTTTCTAGTAAGAATTCTTTCTAGAAAGACATCGGGTACTTACAGCAGGGACCACATGAAAGTTGCCAACATCCTAAGTAGAAAGTGTTTCTGTGGAACGAACTGGATCTGAACTTGGCGCACCCAGGTTGTCAGTCTGTGTCGTTAACCACTGAGTCACCGTCACCTCCCACAAGTGATGTGGCAAGAGTGAAGGAACAAAAACAGCGATGTAGTTATATCAAGATTTTATATATACCTTAAAAAAAGGAAGAATGAAAAGAAGGTTGTTGCAAAAAAGGGTGGTATTTTTGTAGACTTAGCTTTTAAGTTTCCTCTTCGTGTAAAAAAATGCAGTAGGTTGCATTTTTTAGTGACGCATGTGAATGGCAGACGTTGCAAGTGTTAGATGCTCGGCCAAAAGAAAGAAGAGAGGGGGCACTAAACAAGTGGAAATATCTTTGGTTTTATATTGGGCCACCCAGAAGTTTATTTCTCTTTTAAATAAAATATGTACCTCGTAAAGACAGGGACTCATGCTGGGATGTTCACAGACTGTCGCCATGATAGTCCTCTGTCTGACGGTTATCTAAAGTTGAAATCTCAAGTGGCGAGTGCTTGGGTGGTCTGATGATGATCAGTGAAAAAGACTCGGTTAGGAGGAAAGGGAATGGAAGAAGACCCGGCCTTTTTGAGCATCACAAAAAGTGTTTTGTGGGAAGAGCTGGCAATCAGTTGAAACTGGGGTGCCTTCCCAGGCAGGATGGACCCATCTGTGCCTCTTAGCTAAGGGATCTGGTCGGGCAAGAAAGTCTCGTTTTGCAAGTCTGCCACTCAACCTGGGAACACGAGTTTCATTTGTAACCTCCAACAAATAAACCTGCTACTTGTTTATAAACTGGGGTTGTGATTCTACTTGGAATAAGAGTTCTTTGTTGAAGCGCTGACTAAATTGAACAACATCTTTGGACCGGCACCAACGTGTGGGAATGATCGCGGCCAGTGCAGTGGACACACGCATGCATACAGGTTCGCATTGGTAGCAGTTCTTTTAGTTCTATGTGGTTTTGGTGGGTGATCTGTGTGGATTCGAAATAGCCACACACGGTAAGACATGTCGGTAGGTCTGGTTCAACAGCGCCAGCAGTTCTGTGACCACTCCTCTCAAACGTGGAGGGAAAAGAGACGCCGAAAGTTTCAAAAATGCACTCATGTAAGGGTGAGGCAGATGTGCTCAATAGTGGCATGTGATTGGTTGTTTTTCATCCAATCATAGGGCACATAAAAAATGACTGCGTCATAATAATTTTGAAATAGTCGGGCCATCGTATACGGTCAAAGGACGATGTCACATCCGAGTCTATTTTGTAGCTTTACGCATTCACAATTCATTCTTGTACGAAACATTCTTTCTATGGCAGCACTTCGAAGAGCATTGATGATTAAGATCTTGCTGATTCTCTTTCTTCTGATTTTGAGCACATGGTGGAATCGAAGAAAAAATAGGTTGTTACTTTAACACCTAAAGCCAAGCTTAACTCCTTGCACCACCAATGCTCAGA
Source organism: Sepiola atlantica (assembly GCA_963556195.1). Lineage (NCBI taxonomy): Eukaryota > Metazoa > Mollusca > Cephalopoda > Sepiida > Sepiolidae > Sepiola > Sepiola atlantica. The sequence goes on from OY744546.1 coordinate 12,052,565, forward strand.
CACTTGTCTTGCTCCAGTTTAAATGAATGCCTCTCTCCTTGAGGAAGCTCCACGTTTATATAAGCTCCTAGGACTAATTTTCACTCCAGATCTGAAATGGAAGACTTACATCTCACCTGTTGCTAGGGTTGCTGAAAAAATTGTTACATCATTCTACTGCTCTAGAAATTACCCGACTCTCGATGCAATCCTCTACCTGTATAAGAGTCACATACGTTCTGAGACGGTCTATTGTTGCCAAATTTGGGAAGGTCCAGCTCGGAGCACTCTTTCTTGGCTTGACCGAGTACAAAATCGATTTCGCAATCTAGTGAGCGGCGGTCTCTTCTCTTTTTCACAGCCCATTTATCACAGGAAAGACGTTGCTAGTCTTTCTCTGCTCTACTCATTTCTCCTTGGCCTTTTGGCTAAGATCAAAGTGTAGTATCTTTTCCGATGGATACTGCACCCCATACTGGTGTTGTCTTGGCTTCTGGGTCTTGATTTACGCCGGTCAATGGGTCTGTCCTGTGCAGTTCTGGGAGGTCCACCTTCCCAGGCTTTGCCTCCCCTCTTTGGGGAGGAGTAAGTTTATTGCTTACTGCCTGAGGCGCCCCTACCGGGGAATGCCGACGGGGCTGCCCAGGCAATTTTTAAACCCCACTTTCCCGACCCGACCTTGGGTCACATCTTACTTGTGGGAGTAAGATAAAAACTGGCCTTGTGCCTAACTCCTGGAGAGGAGTAAATCAATACTCATTTCTCTGCTCATTTCTCTGGAAGGTGGTCAGCTCATATCCAATCTCAGGTTCCTCCTTGTAAGACATTCACAGTATTAATTCGTCTTCCTAACACTACTGAAAAGAATTTTCCGAGGCTCGATTTTACATAGACTCGTCAATAAGTCGACCTTTATTGACGTAAGCTGTACGTTTCTTTGTCACTTTTGAAGATAACCAATGTCTAATGATTGGGAACGAAATCGTTTACTAACAAAAAACGAAGACAATTCTTTAATTAAAAAATGCAGATTTGGTAAAAAAAGAAGTAAATTTGTGTGAATCAACCTGGTCGTCAGTTCGCGCCATTATCCACTTCACCACCGACACCTCCCCAAAACTTGGTAAACGTTGTATATTCGTCTTCTTGTTAGATAGCGAAAGGGTGCTGGAGGTGGGGCACCCTAAAATGTGGATGGTGGGAGCGTAAAAGCAGAAGTCGAGAAATCGTGTGACTTCTTGGTCTCTTGGACTGCCGACAACCGGACTGAACGAACGTCTCAGCTGTCCCAGTGTAGATAGAAGTAGCGAGAAAGTTTGCCTCTTTAGATTATCGGTCTACTTCCCGTTCATTCTCTCCATCTCCCTCTCTCTTCCTCTCTCTCTCTCTTTCTTCCTCTCTCTCTCTCTCTTCCTCTCTCTCTCCCTCTCTCCATCTCCCTCTCTCTCATACACGGACACAAAGTTTTCTGTTTCTCTGTTTTTAATAAACATTTTAAACCCACAACAAGTCCTGGCTTCGTTTGTACCAACAGACGAAAGGGGTAGCCTGTCACAGCGGATGATGATCGTGACGGCGATGTAGAATGATACAACAACCTGGGTTGCAGCAGAGAAGACACGAGGGTGTAATGTTTATACACCAGACGGTAAGCAGTATCCTATACAAGAAAATAACAATAGAATAGAGAGAGAGAGAGATGAAGAGAGATTAAGAGAGAGAGAGAGAGAGAGCAAGATAGAAAGATGGAGAGAGAGAGAGAGAAAGATGGAGAGATATGATGAGAGAGAAAGAGAGAGATAGAAAGAGAGAGAGAGAGTGAGATGGAAAGAGAGAGAGAGAGAGCAAGATAGAAAGATGGAGAGAGAGATGGAGAGATGAAGAGAGAGAGAGAGAGCAAGATAGAAAGATGGAAAGAGAGAGAGAGAGAGCAAGATAGAAAGATGGAAAGAGAGAGAGAGATGGAGAGATGAAGAGAGAGAGAGAGAGCAAGATAGAAAGATGGGGAGAGAGAGAGAGAGAAAGAGAGAGATAGAGATGGAGAAATGAAGAGAGAGATAGAAAGAGAGAGATAGAGATGGAGAAATGAAGAGAGAGATAGAAAGAGAGAGACAAAGAGTGAGATGGAAAGAGAGGGAGAGATGAAGAGAGAGAGAGAGCAAGATAGAAAGATGGAAAGAGAGAGAGAGAGAGAGATGGAGAGATGAAGAGAGAGAGAGAGCAAGATAGAAAGATGGGGAGAGAGAGAGAGAGAAAAATGAAGAGAGAGAAAGATGGAGAGATATGATGAGAGAAATAGAGAGATAGAGATGGAGAAATGAAGAGAGAGATAGAAGGAGAGAGAGAGAGAGAGAGTGAGATGGAAAGAGAGAGAGAGAGCAAGATAGAAAGATGGGGGGAGAGAGAGAGAGAGAGAGAGAAATGAAGAGAGAGAAAGATGGAGAAATGGATAGAGAGATAAAAAGAGAGAGATGGAGAAATGGATAGAGAGATAAAAAGAGAGAGATGCAGAGTGAGAGAGAGAGAGACTAGCAACGTCTCTTCTGTGAGAAAGGGGATGTAAGGAAGAGAAGAGATGATTTCTGAGTTGTTTTCTTTTAACTCTTTTTAGGGGGGAAAGAATGCTCTGAGTGGCACCTCTACAGATGTGGCAGTAGTACCCCATCTTAGGATGTAGGATTGCACCAGGAGTCAGGTGCTTTTTGGAGCAGTAAAATAATGTTTATACACCCGACGGAAGGTAGTATCCTACATTTTTACCACAACTGAAAAGAATTTTCCTAGGCTCGATTTTGCGTAGGCTCGTCCATAAGTCTACAGGAGCCAATCTTAACAGAAACTGACCATCTCTTATAATAATCTCCAACAATTCAAATAATCGGTAATACCACTTTTTGTGGTATTCGCCCAGCCTCGTGCATTCCGCCTTCCACTTAAAGTGGTAGTTTATGGAAGAATATGCGGTCCCGAGTAAGCATGTATATCCCGGTAAGGGGAGATGGCATACAGCGCCTAGTATTTCCAAATGGTCACCCATCTGTTACTGGCCAGGCTCAACGTTGCTTAACTTTGGTGATCTAACGAAAACCGGTGTGCCAACGTGATTATGCTGTATATGAGAAGGGGTTAGTTTATTGCTAATTGCCTGAGATCCTCCTATTGGGGAATTCCGATGGGGCTGCTTAGGCATTTTTGTAGGTCAGAGTGCTCAAACTCTTGGGTGCTGGATTTTCAATCCCCACTTTCCGACCTTGTGTCACATCTTCCCGCCGTGGGAGGGAGATAAATAAAAAGTCGTAACTCTGCCTGTCTGCTAAAAATCAGGAACTACACAAGACACAATTACAAACCTTCCACTTAAAGTGGAAGTTTATGGGGAATACGCAGTATACGGAAGTAAGCATGTATATCCTGGTAAGGGGAGATGGCATACATCGCCTAGTATTTCCATATGGCCATCCATCTTGACTGGTCAGGCTCTATATGGCTTAACTTTGGTGATCTAACGGGAACCAGTATGTCAACATGATCATGCCGTATACTCTCCAACAAAAGGGTCACCAAAGAAAAGAAAACAAGTCCCTTCTATAAACAACAAATTATATATATTTATTTAAGTGACCTATACCGTTGGGTGTAGGTTGCCAAAAGTTAGATCAGTAAAGAAAGGAATAGAGTGCTTATGCATATCAGCCCTGACATTGAAATATTTAAAGAATGTATAAACTTTATTATGTACTTATGTGTTAGCTGAAAATAAGATTGTGCAGAAAAAATTACGCAAATTCATCCAGTAGTTATTTAATTATAAATAAAAAACGATTTTAACGATTTTATCACTCGGTAGATATTTCCACCATTTTGTATCTTAGATTTTCCAGTGGTCAAGAACGATAACTCATTTTCACGATTTCGGGGTTTGGGGTCTCCATTGTTTATGAAATTGTCAAAATGTACGTAAACTCATTTTCTTATAATTAAATAACTACTGGATGAATTTGCGTAATTTTTTCTGCACAATCTTATTTTCAGCTAACACGTAAGTACATAATAAAGTTTATACATTCTTTAAATATTTCATTGTCAGGGCTGATATGCATAAGCACCAGGAATAGTAATCTAATAATAAATGTCGGCTGCTGAAAGTCTTTTCTTTGAGCAGTATATCGTCAAGTGAAGATAACCTTGCTCGGTGTCTAGTTTACAGGAGCAGGAAAGAGTGTCAACGTCTTTCTTCGTGGGTGCCTGGAAGCTTCCTGCCTACCCTGCAAATCCCAAAGGGTATCCGGTGGTAATGTTCGAAATTACTACAAAGTCTGATTGGTCAATGCGTGACTTAACGACCTCACTAGGGCTGCTCTCCGCAAGAAGAAAAGAAATGTCAATCTATGTCGACCTATATTGACGTAAGCTGTACGTTGTTTCTTTGTCGCTTTTGAAGATAACTAATTTGTCATGATTGAGAACGAAATCGTTTACTAGCAATAAAACAAGTTTATGAATTTTTAAATGAAATCAAAGTAGAATAAATAATGGTAGTGCTTGTGTTGTGACCCAACGGGTCACATGTATGTTTGATATATTCTTTATTATTGTTAATGATGAAACATTACAGGGCAAGCAACATACTAAAATAACGTAACTTAGATTTTGTTATTTATATATTTTAATTTTTCAAAGTTTGTTTAGTTCTGCTTCTAGCGTCTTGATCATAGGTGCAAATCTTAAACACAACTTCAGTCTCAAATTTTAAACACAGCTCCAGTTTTAAATTTTGAACACAGCTTCAGTCTCAAATTTTAAACACAGCTCCAGTTTCAAATTTTGAACACAGCTTCAGTTTCAAATTTTGAACACAGCTTCAGTCTCAAATTTTGAACACAGCTTCAGTCTCAAATTTTAAACACAGCTCCAGTTTTAAATTTTGAACACAGCTTCAGTCTCAAATTTTAAACACAGCTTCAGTCTCAAATTTTAAACACAGCTTCAGTCTCAAATTTTAAACACAGCTCCAGTTTCAAATTTTGAACACAGCTTCAGTCTCAAATTTTGAACACAGCTTCAGTCTCAAATTTTGAACACAGCTTCAGTCTCAAATTTTAAACACAGCTCCAGTTTCAAATTTTAAACACAGCTTCAGTCTCAAATTTTAAACACAGCTCCAGTTTCACATTTTGAACACAGCTTCAGTCTCAAATTTTAAACACAGCTCCAGTTTCAAATTTTAAACACAGCTTCAGTCTCAAATTTTGAACACAGCTTCAGTCTCAAATTTTGAACACAGCTCCAGTTTCAAATTTTGAACACAGCTTCAGTCTCAAATTTTAAACACAGCTCCAGTTTCAAATTTTGAACACAGCTTCAGTCTCAAATTTTGAACACAGCTCCAGTTTCAAATTTTGAACACGGATTCAGGCTTAAATTTTGAACACAGATTCAGGCTTAAATTTTGAACACAGATTCAGTCTCAAATTTTGAAAACAGCTGCAGTTTCAAATTTTGAACACAGCTGCAGTTTCAAATTTTGAACACAGCTTCAGGCTTAAATTTTGAACACAGCTTCAGTTTCAAATTTTGAACACAGCTTCAGTCTCAAATTTTGAACACAGCTCCAGTCTCAAATTTTAAACACAGCTCCAGTTTCAAATTTTAAACACAGATTCAGTCTCAAATTTTAAACACAGCTCCAGTCTCAAATTTTAAACACAGATTCAGTCTCAAATTTTGAACACAGATTCAGTCTCAAATTTTAAACACAGCTCCAGTCTCAAATTTTGAACACAGATTCAGTCTCAAATTTTGAACACAGCTTCAGTCTCAAATTTTGAACACAGCTCCAGTCTCAAATTTTAAACACAGCTCCAGTCTCAAATTTTGAACACAGATTCAGGCTTAAATTTTAAACACAGCTCCAGTCTCAAATTTTGAACACAGATTCAGTCTCAAATTTTAAACACAGATTCAGTCTCAAATTTTAAACACAGATTCAGTCTCAAATTTTAAACACAGCTCCAGTTTCAAATTTTGAAAACAGCTGCAGTTTCAAATTTTGAAAACACCTTCAGTCTCAAATTTTAAACACAGCTCCAGTTTCAAATTTTGAAAACAGCTGCAGTTTCAAATTTTGAACACACCTTCAGTCTCAAATTTTAAACACAGCTCCAGTTTCAAATTTTGAAAACAGCTGCAGTTTCAAATTTTGAAAACACCTTCAGTCTCAAATTTTAAACACAGCTCCAGTTTCAAATTTTGAAAACAGCTGCAGTTTCAAATTTCGAACACACCTTCAGTCTCAAATTTTAAACACAGCTCCAGTTTCAAATTTTGAAAACAGCTGCAGTTTCAAATTTTGAAAACACCTTCAGTCTCAAATTTTAAACACAGCTCCAGTTTCAAATTTTGAAAACAGCTGCAGTTTCAAATTTTGAACACATCCGCAGGTGCAAAATAACTTCTGCATCTTGCTTAGTTCTTACAGTCATGCAGATAATGACAACAATATTAAAATATTTTGTTGTGTAAAACCAAGTTGTGACATAAGTAAAAGTTCAAGAATCAAAATTACTTTCTATCTAAAAAAAAGTTACAAATTATTATTATTGAGAACACATTAATTATTATATATGTTAAAATTTACCACAATAAACTACAAATTCTGTGTTGAAATGACTTTTTAAACCCCAGCTGTTCAAGCGGTCATTATTTTTGTAACGACCTAATATAAAAAGTAAAAGAAAAAAAATCAAATATTAGTCTCTTTCTGCTCACCATATCTCGTTGACACTCTAGACACTGAGCAAGGCTATCTTCACTTGAATATCTACTGCTCAAGGAAAAAACTTTTGGCAGCCGACATTTATTATTATTATTAAAAATCCTTTCTTCGGTCTTCTGGCAACTTACACCCAACGGTGTAGGTAAAACAAATAAATATATGTAATTTGTTGTTCATAGAAAGACCTTGTTTTCCTTTCTTTGGTGACCCTTTTGTTAGAGACTATTATAGGAAATAGTCTCTACCAGGTTATGTGAAGATTAGCTTTTTCTTTGGTCATTACAACAGAATAGGATTTAAATCTTGTTGGTTTTACGCAATAACGCCGGGTGTTCGTCTATTCAAATTGCTAATTCATTATTAACGGGGTGAGGGGGCTAGGAGGGAGATCGCAAAAATAACAGCTTAAGATGAGACACGGCAATTGTTCATTTGTTATTCGCGGACAAATAGGCAAACATTCACACTCTATTTACTCGGCACAATCGAAAAGAGTTAAGATAACAAAATCTATTTTTATGAAAAGAATACGGAAAGATGGACGTAGGCGGTTAGGAACATCTTACATTTCGTCCGTTCATATAGAATTTTCTGGTGCTTTTCCAGATGAACCACTATATGGAATATTGCTGTTAAAAAAAAAAAAATAGCACAAAAGTTTTATGTTGTACTTACCTGTTAGGGTAAAAAAATATAGTACACTAAAATTCATTGAAATTCATCCAGTATTTTTTGTTTTTACAAAAATAAAATCAACTTTTAGCGGTAAGCGGTAAATAGTCTTCATTACTACGCTGTTGAGTGAGATTTTAACTATATTTAAGAAGAGCTAATTTAAGGGGAGTTAACCACTCCCTTGAACTTACTTATGCTGAAAATGGCAGCGAGAAACGGTTTACCGATAAAAGTTGATTTTTTTTTTTTAAACAAAGATACTGAATGAATTTTCGTGAATTTTAATGTACTGTATATTTTTTACCCTAACAGGTAAGTACATCATAACGTTTTTGTGCTGTTTTTCTTTTTAACAGCAATATTCCATATAGGCGTTCATCTGGAGAAGCATTAATTTTCTCTATAGTGCAGAGTCTTCTTTGAAATTTAAGTGAGAGAAATCCTATTCGTAGGGAGGAAGAGTTGTGACTTTCATTAGAAATATACCAACATCTTCACTATGATAAAATCAACTCTATTCAACCGGAACAGAGAAATATAAGGCAAGTTGGTTTGGCAGACAGGCTGAGGCTAAAGACAGAATATTGAGTTCTGGAGTGTCGTAGCAGTCCTAAATAAAAACTTCTGCCTCGGAGTAATGTCCCTGTTAAGCAATTCACTTACACAGCGCATTGATTCCATCTGTCCCCTGAAGAACTACTTCAGGTCCTTTGGGAATAACGGTTGGTCAGCAGAAACAATCCTACAAGCAACAAGTCCACTGGACGCTCCACCACTTACTCTCTTCGCCTGAAGATAACTGCTCAGACTTTCGCCAACCCAAAGAACTTACTATTTTCCTCTTTCTCACTCGGACACTAGCCAGCTTTCTTCTACCTATAGCAAACGGTGAAGGTCACTTTATTGAATAAATCCTTTTCGTTGTTGTAAAAAAAGGTTTTATTTCCTTTTGTGTGACGGTTTTTATGACTCAAACATAATACATAAGAGTTGGTCTTAACTGATCTCCACGGCGTCTTGCTCAGGAACTGGTTTGTCTCTTCCCGATAAGTAGGTAGGCGAAAACGGATGTAGTATCTAGGTGGACCAGTGCAACTTAACTTGACACGAAAATCTGACAAACTAGCCCGCTTTCAGCACTAAAATGTAAACAAGTACGAACTGTGGGTTAGATTCAAGTTGGGGGTTCAAGGAAACGTCGGACATAAATGTGTTATGACAAATTCAGTGTCCCCTTGAAGCAGTGATGTCACAATACTGTGTGAAAGAAAGACGTTTTCTTTCAGCAGTCAGTTTTTTGGAAGTGGTGACGAGCGGACACAAATTCAGAATGTAATTGTAAAAAAAAAAAAAAGAAAAAAGAAAAAAAAAGTTGGGAATTTAATTCCTAAAAAAAGTTGATACCACTACTTGCATGCCCACCTGTAACTAAGCAGTCAAGTTAAGAACATTTTTAGTCTCTCTCCATTTAATGTTAATGTGTGACTTTTATTCGTATGGCGAGAATTTCTCTCTAAAATAAAGACAAGTTTCAACTCTCAGTCAATCCCGCCCTTTCCTTTGTATATGATTAGTTCTTGATTACAGACGCGGCTAGAAACCAGTCGACGATGATGACGGCAACGACAGCGTGTCAGTACTACTGAGAACATTCAAAGTAAGTAGTTTTGATTTAGAGAACGTGTTTTAATAAGGCAAGACATAACAAGTGTATTTCTACGCAAGTCTTAACATGCTAGTTTTTGCCAACCGAACTACAACTAAATATTACGCAAGAGATTGCGTGTACATACAAAAGAAATAGTTCTTCGTCATGTGACTGCTATCCTCCATATTTAACACGATGTAACTTTAATGTAGGTCAATATCATCACGACTCTTTTTATCGTTAATTTTCAGCGTACGAAAATAATGAAAATGAGAAACTAAAATCGTGTTTATATTATCGACGACTTAAAACCATGTTCTTATGTAGTGGCCATTTTTACGCACTAGGCACGTGTGTTTAAGAAATCTAGGGGAAAAAAAAAAAATCAACTAATGGTCACATGGATGAATTCATTTTTAAAATACACTTTGTTGTTCGATTCAGTCAGTGTTGCAACAAGTTTATAAACAATTAACAGATGTTTATTGTTTTTAGAGATTACAAATAGTACTCGTTTGCTTAGGTTGAATGGCGCGCTTCCAAAATGGTACTCGTTTGCTTAGGTTGAATGGCACGCTTGCAAAATGGTACTCGTTTGCTTAGGTTGAATGGCACGCTTGCAAAATGGTACTCGTTTGCTTAGGTTGAATGGCACGCTTGCAAAATGGTACTCGTTTCCTTAGGTTGAATGGCACGCTTGCAAAATGGTACTCGTTTCCTTAGGTTGAATGGCACGCTTGCAAAATGGTACTCGTTTGCTTAGGTTGAATGGCACGCTTGCAAAATGGTACTCGTTTGCTTAGGTTGAATGGCACGCTTGCAAAATGGTACTCGTTTGCTTAGGTTGAATGGCACGCTTGCAAAATGGTACTCGTTTGCTTAGGTTGAATGGCACGCTTGCAAAATGGTACTCGTTTGCTTAGGTTGAATGGCACGCTTGCAAAATGGTACTCGTTTGCTTAGGTTGAATGGCACGCTTGCAAAATGGTACTCGTTTGCTTAGGTTGAATGGCACGCTTGCAAAATGGTACTCGTTTGCTTAGGTTGAATGGCACGCTTGCAAAATGGTACTCGTTTGCTTAGGTTGAATGGCACGCTTGCAAAATGGTACTCGTTTGCTTAGGTTGAATGGCACGCTTGCAAAATGGTACTCGTTTGCTTAGGTTGAATGGCACGCTTGCAAAATGGTACTCGTTTGCTTAGGTTGAATGGCACGCTTGCAAAATGGTACTCGTTTGCTTAGGTTGAATGGCACGCTTGCAAAATGGTACTCGTTTGCTTAGGTTGAATGGCACGCTTGCAAAATGGTACTCGTTTGCTTAGGTTGAATGGCACGCTTGCAAAATGGTACTCGTTTGCTTAGGTTGAATGGCACGCTTGCAAAATGGTACTCGTTTGCTTAGGTTGAATGGCACGCTTGCAAAATGGTACTCGTTTGCTTAGGTTGAATGGCACGCTTGCAAAATGGTACTCGTTTGCTTAGGTTGAATGGCACGCTTGCAAAATGGTACTCGTTTGTTTAGGTTGAATGGCACGCTTGCAAAATGGTACTCGTTCACTTAGGTTGAATGGCACACTTGCAAAATGGTACTCGTTTTCTTAGGTTGAATGGCACACTTGCAAAATGAGATCTTTTATTCCGGCCAACTAAAAAACATAAGTATAACTCGACCAACAGACCCTGTTCCAGGGGACCACCGAAAAACGAACTGCCACCTCGAATGTCCAACTTCAACTGACTGCCAACACTCAGAAAACCAAACTGCCTGTCATGCCCAGGTCTCCCCTTCCCATCTCCTTACCAGAAATCTTGGATTCTAATCTTTCTTCGCGGTCACCATTTGACCACCCAGAAGCTGACTGCTACAGATATCCACTAGAGATAACTGCTAGACAGTCAGTCCACTCAAGAGATTTAGAACTGATTATTACTTGACACTTTATTGCCACGAATCCGTGGATAATTCTAGGAGTCTTAAACCTATTCTAGTTGTTTGGATTCCGAGTTCAACAAGGCACACCAGAAGGTCTGCGGTATACCATTCAAAACGTGAGAATAACGCCCAAGATGAATACACCCCTAAAAAGTTAGAATGACCCGGAAATGGGGAATCATTTTATGTTAAATTTATATACGAAACTGATCCCATTACCACCACCACCATCACACACTCTAAATTCTTAATTGTCTTTCTTTTCTTCTTTCTACCAAGTTTTTCAGGTGTTCATATGTTATCACCTAAAAAAAGTAGAATCTCTTCTTTAAATTTTTTATTTATATTTTTATTTTTTGCGAGGGTAGGGGCTGATTTAATAATGGTGTTAATCTACAAATTTACCCAAATTGATTTCCCATTTCCGATCCATTCTAACTTTTTAGGGCTGTACTCATTTTGGGCATTATTCTCATGTTTTGAATGATAGACCTCAGACCTTCTTCTGGTGCGCCTTGTTGAACTCGGAATCCAAAAAACTAGAATAGGTTTAAGGCTCCTAAAATTCATATTACAATTGTCCACGGATTCGTGGAAATAAAGTGCCAAATAATAATTAGTTCTAAGTGACAGTCTTCTGGGGGTTTAGGGTTCAATCCTCAGTACAGGCGATACTAAAAATATAATTTAGAATTACGTAATACTTCTAACTTGTTATGGCTGAGGGAACGAGCAATTTACCTCCGTGGATTAAATATTCGCAATACTGTACAAATTCCCGAGTTCAAAGAAGGTTGGAAATTACATCGGCCAAAACGTTGTAAGAATAACATCTAAGATGAGAACAGTAGTCCGAATGATCACAATTATCAATCCTCATCTCAAAAAAAATTTGATTGAACATGATAAGAGTTATAATTAGCTATTTTCTGGTTTTTCTTTGGGTTTTTTTTTTTCTGGTTAATATCATTAATTTATTAATTACCCCCCCCCCCCGCCATTTTGTTTCATCATATTCCCAAATTTTGATGAAATTCTTTTTTTTATGCAAAAAAAAAAGAAAAAAAATTTTTAAAGAAAAAAAATTAAAAAAAAAAAAAAAAAAAAAAAAATGAATTAAATTAAAGATAGAAATAAAATTTGCATTAAATCACATGAAATTTTATTCATTTCAAATGTCTTGATTTTTTTCCGTTTTTCTAATAAAAAAAATTCCAAAATAGAGGAATCTAATTTGGTGCCAAAAAAATAAAGTTTTTTTTTTTTTTTTTTTCTTAAAAAAGTCAGTCAGACTACCCCCCCCTCCCTCTCTTTCTTCAGAGAAAATCTGGAGGAAAAAAAAATGACGACGACACACTTATTTACACTGTTTTGTGTCTTTAAGAAATGGTCGGTGGATTTCAGATTTTCGGGTTGTTTAGTTCTTCGTCTTTATTGTTGCTCGGGGATGCTTTCTTTTTCTCGGGCATTATCTTGCTGAGAATCACATAAGAATAGCCTTCGTCAAACAACGGATCCTCTGGAGATGTCTCATCCACGGAATACCTTCAAGACGGAAAAGAAAAGAAATATGTGTCTTTAAATAAGTGATAACAAAATTTTCTTTTTAATTTAGAAAAAACTAAAAAAAAAATTTTTTAAAAAAACTAAAAGTGACTTATTATAATAAATACTAGCGGGACCCTGTGGAAATTCCACAGTGTTTTCTCCATCAATCTGTATAATTTACTGTTAATAATATTCCGATAGCTAGAAATATGCATATATTTTAGTCGTTAACTTTTGCGTGACGGGATGGAAGTATATATATATATATTTATTTATATTACCCGGGGCAAAAGCTATGTCTTCCGCCCACCCCGCACTCGTTCCACGCTAGCCCCCTCTCTCCTCTCCCCGTTGCCAGGGGTAAAGTACTAACTCTGCCCCCCCCCCCCCTTCGATGTATATTAAGGTCACCATTAAAAAGAATTGAATAAATAAATCTCTGGTGATCAGGTAATCCTATCTTATTAAAAAGGGGTGTCAGGGCATGACACCGGTAGGTAGATGCTAGTGTATTAATACATAGATAATAAAAAAATTTTTTTAATTTTTTTTAATTTCAAAATAACTAAAAGTGACTGTCGCAATAAATACATTATAATAAATGTAAAAAAAAAATTGTAATTAAAAAAAGAAAAATTTTTTAAGTTCCAAAATAGCTAAAAATGACTGTCGCATAATAAATATAAATTACATACTAGGAGCAATAATTTCTAATTTTTTTTATAAAAAAATATATTTGGATAAAATTAAAAAAAAAAAATATATATATATATATATATAAGATTAAAAAAATATATATACAATTTAAAATATACATAAAATTAAAAGTATACATAAAATTTTTAAAAACATAAAATTTAAAAACATTATTTAAAACTCACTTCAATCTTTTTATAAAAAAATCTTCGCCCACTGGATTATTTTTAAATGTAGTCAGCATCACTTTCTTCATGTCGGTTCTGAAAATAACGGCAGATAATCATAAAACACAAATATATATTTTTTAAAAATTTGTTTTAAATAGTTATCTTTATCAGTATATCCTGTAACCTTCAAACAAAAATACCCGCAATCTACCAGTGCTGCTGCAAAATCCCACCCCTTCAGTGTAGAAATCCATAGATGTCAGAAGATTTTCTACTCTAATAGTTTCTTTGCTTGGACGGCATGTCTTTGGAATTCTCTTCCTGCGAACATGCAGAAATTTAAATGTAATGTGAACAAACATCTTGCTACCCAACTAGGTTTCCCTCTTATAAATATTGCCCCTATCACAGTAGACGCTTACACTTCACTTCAGAAATATGCCTTGTTTAGGGAGTGAATAAAAAAAATACAAATTCAAAAAAAGATATATATATATATATATATAAGTATAAATTTTTATTTATACAAACATTATTGGTTACATATGTGCATACATGTTTCGGTTGCACTTTTCACAGAAAGTCAACCTCATCAGACCAAGGATTCCAGAGAAGTGGGATGGATTTGGAGACGTTTCTCCTCTAAATAAATCTTTGTTTGGGATTGGTTATTTCTTATGAATTCGTATCGGATTATCTATTTTACTTGTTGACTCTTACAGTTAGTTCCTATCTTTTTTATTCTTTTTATGACCTGCCTATCCCCTTTTATCTCCAAATCCATCTCACTTCTCTGGAATCCTTGGTCTGATGAGGTTGACTTTCTGTGAAAAGTGCAACCGAAACATGTATGCACATATGTAACCAATAATGTTTGTATAAATAAAAATTTATACTTATGAACAGCTCTACTTGTTATTGAGCACTTTTTATAAACACTTGAGTTTCAACAATACATGTACAGTATATATATATATATATATATATATATATATATTCAAAAACTGTAAATTTTCGTGGTGATCGTACATACAGGGTTGTTGGCAGCCGTTCATCTGAGATGAATGCTTGCAGTGGTGTTCCTCAAGGTTCCGTGCTGGATCCTATTCTCTTTCTACTTCATATAAACGACATGCCGGAAGTGATTGGTGGAAACGTTGCAGATGACACCAAATTAGTAGTCTGTAGTAACGAAATTGACAATCTCAATTCTCGCCTTCAACGTGCCTGGAAATGGTCCAGTGAATGAGACTTGAACCTTAATGTCGATAAATGCTGCAATATTGCAGTGGGATCTCCTTCTGGCTTGACTCGGCTCGGCTTTTACTCTTGGCGGTGACACGGCTCCGTTAAGGAGGCGAACGAGGCAAAAGATATTGGCCTTCTGGTCGACTCGTCCTTCAAGCCATCAAAACATTGCATTTAGGCTGCAAACAAAATCCGGCCGAACAATCTCAGACAGAGAAAAGGATATGCAGCAAAGACGTTTATTATTCGTGACACGTCTTACTAACGCATCTTGCATGCGAAAAGTTTCCTAGCGTCTTACTAACGCATCTTGCATGCGAAAAGTTTCCTAGCGTCTTACTAACGCATCTTGCATGCGAAAAGTTTCCTAGCGTCTTACTAACGCATCTTGCATGCGAAAAGTTTCCTAGCGTCTTACTAACGCATCTTGCATGCGAAAAGTTTCCTAGCGTCTTACTAACGCATCTTGCATGCGAAAAGTTTCCTAGCGTCTTACTAACGCATCTTGCATGCGAAAAGTTTCCTAGCGTCTTACTAACGCATCTTGCATGCGAAAAGTTTCCTAGCGTCTTACTAACGCATCTTGCATGCGAAAAGTTTCCTAGCGTCTTACTAACGCATCTTGCATGCGAAAAGTTTCCTAGCGTCTTACTAACGCATCTTGCATGCGAAAAGTTTCCTAGCGTCTTACTAACGCATCTTGCATGCGAAAAGTTTCCTAGCGTCTTACTAACGCATCTTGCATGCGAAAAGTTTCCTAGCGTCTTACTAACGCATCTTGCATGCGAAAAGTTTCCTAGCGTCTTACTAACGCATCTTGCATGCGAAAAGTTTCCTAGCGTCTTACTAACGCATCTTGCATGCGAAAAGTTTCCTAGCGTCTTACTAACGCATCTTGCATGCGAAAAGTTTCCTAGCGTCTTACTAACGCATCTTGCATGCGAAAAGTTTCCTAGCGTCTTACTAACGCATCTTGCATGCGAAAAGTTTCCTAGCGTCTTACTAACGCATCTTGCATGCGAAAAGTTTCCTAGCGTCTTACTAACGCATCTTGCATGCGAAAAGTTTCCTAGCGTCTTACTAACGCATCTTGCATGCGAAAAGTTTCCTAGCGTCTTACTAACGCATCTTGCATGCGAAAAGTTTCCTAGCGTCTTACTAACGCATCTTGCATGCGAAAAGTTTCCTAGCGTCTTACTAACGCATCTTGCATGCGAAAAGTTTCCTAGCGTCTTACTAACGCATCTTGCATGCGAAAAGTTTCCTAGCGTCTTACTAACGCATCTTGCATGCGAAAAGTTTCCTAGCGTCTTACTAACGCATCTTGCATGCGAAAAGTTTCCTAGCGTCTTACTAACGCATCTTGCATGCGAAAAGTTTCCTAGCGTCTTACTAACGCATCTTGCATGCGAAAAGTTTCCTAGCGTCTTACTAACGCATCTTGCATGCGAAAAGTTTCCTAGCGTCTTACTAACGCATCTTGCATGCGAAAAGTTTCCTAGCGTCTTACTAACGCATCTTGCATGCGAAAAGTTTCCTAGCGTCTTACTAACGCATCTTGCATGCGAAAAGTTTCCTAGCGTCTTACTAACGCATCTTGCATGCGAAAAGTTTCCTAGCGTCTTACTAACGCATCTTGCATGCGAAAAGTTTCCTAGCGTCTTACTAACGCATCTTGCATGCGAAAAGTTTCCTAGCGTCTTACTAACGCATCTTGCATGCGAAAAGTTTCCTAGCGTCTTACTAACGCATCTTGCATGCGAAAAGTTTCCTAGCGTCTTACTAACGCATCTTGCATGCGAAAAGTTTCCTAGCGTCTTACTAACGCATCTTGCATGCGAAAAGTTTCCTAGCGTCTTACTAACGCATCTTGCATGCGAAAAGTTTCCTAGCGTCTTACTAACGCATCTTGCATGCGAAAAGTTTCCTAGCGTCTTACTAACGCATCTTGCATGCGAAAAGTTTCCTAGCGTCTTACTAACGCATCTTGCATGCGAAAAGTTTCCTAGCGTCTTACTAACGCATCTTGCATGCGAAAAGTTTCCTAGCGTCTTACTAACGCATCTTGCATGCGAAAAGTTTCCTAGCGTCTTACTAACGCATCTTGCATGCGAAAAGTTTCCTAGCGTCTTACTAACGCATCTTGCATGCGAAAAGTTTCCTAGCGTCTTACTAACGCATCTTGCATGCGAAAAGTTTCCTAGCGTCTTACTAACGCATCTTGCATGCGAAAAGTTTCCTAGCGTCTTACTAACGCATCTTGCATGCGAAAAGTTTCCTAGCGTCTTACTAACGCATCTTGCATGCGAAAAGTTTCCTAGCGTCTTACTAACGCATCTTGCATGCGAAAAGTTTCCTAGCGTCTTACTAACGCATCTTGCATGCGAAAAGTTTCCTAGCGTCTTACTAACGCATCTTGCATGCGAAAAGTTTCCTAGCGTCTTACTAACGCATCTTGCATGCGAAAAGTTTCCTAGCGTCTTACTAACGCATCTTGCATGCGAAAAGTTTCCTAGCGTCTTACTAACGCATCTTGCATGCGAAAAGTTTCCTAGCGTCTTACTAACGCATCTTGCATGCGAAAAGTTTCCTAGCGTCTTACTAACGCATCTTGCATGCGAAAAGTTTCCTAGCGTCTTACTAACGCATCTCGCATGCGAAAAGTTTCCTAGCGTCTTACTAACGCATCTCGCATGCGAAAAGTTTCCTAGCGTCTTACTAACGCATCTCGCATGCGAAAAGTTTCCTAGCGTCTTACTAACGCATCTCGCATGCGAAAAGTTTCCTAGCGTCTTACTAACGCATCTCGCATGCGAAAAGTTTCCTAACGTCTTACTAACGCATCTCGCATGCAAAAAGTTTCCTAACGTCTTACTAACGCATCTCGCATGCAAAAAGTTTCCTAACGTCTTACTAACGCATCTCGCATGCAAAAAGTTTCCTAACGTCTTACTAACGCATCTCGTATGCAAAAAGTTTCCTCACGTCTTACTAACGCATCTTGCATGCAAAAAGTTTCCTCACGTCTTACTAACGCATCTTGCATGCAAAGTTTCCTCACGTCTTACTAACGCATCTTGCATGCGAAAAGTTTCCTAACGCATCTTGCATGCGAAAAGTTTCCTAACGTCTTACTAACGCATCTTGCATGCGAAAAGTTTCCTAGCGTCTTACTAACGCATCTTGCATGCGAAAAGTTTCCTAGCGTCTTACTAACGCATCTTGCATGCGAAAAGTTTCCTAGCGTCTTACTAACGCATCTTGCATGCGAAAAGTTTCCTAGCGTCTTACTAACGCATCTTGCATGCGAAAAGTTTCCTAGCGTCTTACTAACGCATCTTGCATGCGAAAAGTTTCCTAGCGTCTTACTAACGCATCTTGCATGCGAAAAGTTTCCTAGCGTCTTACTAACGCATCTTGCATGCGAAAAGTTTCCTAGCGTCTTACTAACGCATCTTGCATGCGAAAAGTTTCCTAGCGTCTTACTAACGCATCTTGCATGCGAAAAGTTTCCTAGCGTCTTACTAACGCATCTTGCATGCGAAAAGTTTCCTAGCGTCTTACTAACGCATCTTGCATGCGAAAAGTTTCCTAGCGTCTTACTAACGCATCTTGCATGCGAAAAGTTTCCTAGCGTCTTACTAACGCATCTTGCATGCGAAAAGTTTCCTAGCGTCTTACTAACGCATCTTGCATGCGAAAAGTTTCCTAGCGTCTTACTAACGCATCTTGCATGCGAAAAGTTTCCTAGCGTCTTACTAACGCATCTTGCATGCGAAAAGTTTCCTAGCGTCTTACTAACGCATCTTGCATGCGAAAAGTTTCCTAGCGTCTTACTAACGCATCTTGCATGCGAAAAGTTTCCTAGCGTCTTACTAACGCATCTTGCATGCGAAAAGTTTCCTAGCGTCTTACTAACGCATCTTGCATGCGAAAAGTTTCCTAGCGTCTTACTAACGCATCTTGCATGCGAAAAGTTTCCTAGCGTCTTACTAACGCATCTTGCATGCGAAAAGTTTCCTAGCGTCTTACTAACGCATCTTGCATGCGAAAAGTTTCCTAGCGTCTTACTAACGCATCTTGCATGCGAAAAGTTTCCTAGCGTCTTACTAACGCATCTTGCATGCGAAAAGTTTCCTAGCGTCTTACTAACGCATCTTGCATGCGAAAAGTTTCCTAGCGTCTTACTAACGCATCTTGCATGCGAAAAGTTTCCTAGCGTCTTACTAACGCATCTTGCATGCGAAAAGTTTCCTAGCGTCTTACTAACGCATCTTGCATGCGAAAAGTTTCCTAGCGTCTTACTAACGCATCTTGCATGCGAAAAGTTTCCTAGCGTCTTACTAACGCATCTTGCATGCGAAAAGTTTCCTAGCGTCTTACTAACGCATCTTGCATGCGAAAAGTTTCCTAGCGTCTTACTAACGCATCTTGCATGCGAAAAGTTTCCTAGCGTCTTACTAACGCATCTTGCATGCGAAAAGTTTCCTAGCGTCTTACTAACGCATCTTGCATGCGAAAAGTTTCCTAGCGTCTTACTAACGCATCTTGCATGCGAAAAGTTTCCTAGCGTCTTACTAACGCATCTTGCATGCGAAAAGTTTCCTAGCGTCTTACTAACGCATCTTGCATGCGAAAAGTTTCCTAGCGTCTTACTAACGCATCTTGCATGCGAAAAGTTTCCTAGCGTCTTACTAACGCATCTTGCATGCGAAAAGTTTCCTAGCGTCTTACTAACGCATCTTGCATGCGAAAAGTTTCCTAGCGTCTTACTAACGCATCTTGCATGCGAAAAGTTTCCTAGCGTCTTACTAACGCATCTTGCATGCGAAAAGTTTCCTAGCGTCTTACTAACGCATCTTGCATGCGAAAAGTTTCCTAGCGTCTTACTAACGCATCTTGCATGCGAAAAGTTTCCTAGCGTCTTACTAACGCATCTTGCATGCGAAAAGTTTCCTAGCGTCTTACTAACGCATCTTGCATGCGAAAAGTTTCCTAGCGTCTTACTAACGCATCTTGCATGCGAAAAGTTTCCTAGCGTCTTACTAACGCATCTTGCATGCGAAAAGTTTCCTAGCGTCTTACTAACGCATCTTGCATGCGAAAAGTTTCCTAGCGTCTTACTAACGCATCTTGCATGCGAAAAGTTTCCTAGCGTCTTACTAACGCATCTTGCATGCGAAAAGTTTCCTAGCGTCTTACTAACGCATCTTGCATGCGAAAAGTTTCCTAGCGTCTTACTAACGCATCTTGCATGCGAAAAGTTTCCTAGCGTCTTACTAACGCATCTTGCATGCGAAAAGTTTCCTAGCGTCTTACTAACGCATCTTGCATGCGAAAAGTTTCCTAGCGTCTTACTAACGCATCTTGCATGCGAAAAGTTTCCTAGCGTCTTACTAACGCATCTTGCATGCAAAAAGTTTCCTAGCGTCTTACTAACGCATCTTGCATGCGAAAAGTTTCCTAGCGTCTTACTAACGCATCTTGCATGCGAAAAGTTTCCTAGCGTCTTACTAACGCATCTCGCATGCGAAAAGTTTCCTAGCGTCTTACTAACGCATCTTGCATGCGAAAAGTTTCCTAGCGTCTTACTAACGCATCTCGCATGCGAAAAGTTTCCTAGCGTCTTACTAACGCATCTCGCATGCGAAAAGTTTCCTAACGTCTTACTAACGCATCTCGCATGCAAAAAGTTTCCTAACGTCTTACTAACGCATCTCGCATGCAAAAAGTTTCCTAACGTCTTACTAACGCATCTCGCATGCAAAAAGTTTCCTAACGTCTTACTAACGCATCTCGTATGCAAAAAGTTTCCTCACGTCTTACTAACGCATCTTGCATGCAAAAAGTTTCCTCACGTCTTACTAACGCATCTTGCATGCGAAAAGTTTCCTCACGTCTTACTAACGCATCTTGCATGCGAAAAGTTTCCTAACGCATCTTGCATGCGAAAAGTTTCCTAACGTCTTACTAACGCATCTTGCATGCGAAAAGTTTCCTAGCGTCTTACTAACGCATCTTGCATGCGAAAAGTTTCCTAGCGTCTTACTAACGCATCTTGCATGCGAAAAGTTTCCTAGCGTCTTACTAACGCATCTTGCATGCGAAAAGTTTCCTAGCGTCTTACTAACGCATCTTGCATGCGAAAAGTTTCCTAGCGTCTTACTAACGCATCTTGCATGCGAAAAGTTTCCTAGCGTCTTACTAACGCATCTTGCATGCGAAAAGTTTCCTAGCGTCTTACTAACGCATCTTGCATGCGAAAAGTTTCCTAGCGTCTTACTAACGCATCTTGCATGCGAAAAGTTTCCTAGCGTCTTACTAACGCATCTTGCATGCGAAAAGTTTCCTAGCGTCTTACTAACGCATCTTGCATGCGAAAAGTTTCCTAGCGTCTTACTAACGCATCTTGCATGCGAAAAGTTTCCTAGCGTCTTACTAACGCATCTTGCATGCGAAAAGTTTCCTAGCGTCTTACTAACGCATCTTGCATGCGAAAAGTTTCCTAGCGTCTTACTAACGCATCTTGCATGCGAAAAGTTTCCTAGCGTCTTACTAACGCATCTTGCATGCGAAAAGTTTCCTAGCGTCTTACTAACGCATCTTGCATGCGAAAAGTTTCCTAGCGTCTTACTAACGCATCTTGCATGCGAAAAGTTTCCTAGCGTCTTACTAACGCATCTTGCATGCGAAAAGTTTCCTAGCGTCTTACTAACGCATCTTGCATGCGAAAAGTTTCCTAGCGTCTTACTAACGCATCTTGCATGCGAAAAGTTTCCTAGCGTCTTACTAACGCATCTTGCATGCGAAAAGTTTCCTAGCGTCTTACTAACGCATCTTGCATGCGAAAAGTTTCCTAGCGTCTTACTAACGCATCTTGCATGCGAAAAGTTTCCTAGCGTCTTACTAACGCATCTTGCATGCGAAAAGTTTCCTAGCGTCTTACTAACGCATCTTGCATGCGAAAAGTTTCCTAGCGTCTTACTAACGCATCTTGCATGCGAAAAGTTTCCTAGCGTCTTACTAACGCATCTTGCATGCGAAAAGTTTCCTAGCGTCTTACTAACGCATCTTGCATGCGAAAAGTTTCCTAGCGTCTTACTAACGCATCTTGCATGCGAAAAGTTTCCTAGCGTCTTACTAACGCATCTTGCATGCGAAAAGTTTCCTAGCGTCTTACTAACGCATCTTGCATGCGAAAAGTTTCCTAGCGTCTTACTAACGCATCTTGCATGCGAAAAGTTTCCTAGCGTCTTACTAACGCATCTCGCATGCGAAAAGTTTCCTAGCGTCTTACTAACGCATCTCGCATGCGAAAAGTTTCCTAGCGTCTTACTAACGCATCTCGCATGCGAAAAGTTTCCTAACGTCTTACTAACGCATCTCGCATGCAAAAAGTTTCCTAACGTCTTACTAACGCATCTCGCATGCAAAAAGTTTCCTAACGTCTTACTAACGCATCTCGCATGCAAAAAGTTTCCTAACGTCTTACTAACGCATCTCGTATGCAAAAAGTTTCCTAACGTCTTACTAACGCATCTTGCATGCAAAAAGTTTCCTCACGTCTTACTAACGCATCTTGCATGCGAAAAGTTTCCTAACGCATCTTGCATGCGAAAAGTTTCCTAACGTCTTACTAACGCATCTTGCATGCGAAAAGTTTCCTAGCGTCTTACTAACGCATCTTGCATGCGAAAAGTTTCCTAGCGTCTTACTAACGCATCTTGCATGCGAAAAGTTTCCTAGCGTCTTACTAACGCATCTTGCATGCGAAAAGTTTCCTAGCGTCTTACTAACGCATCTTGCATGCGAAAAGTTTCCTAGCGTCTTACTAACGCATCTTGCATGCGAAAAGTTTCCTAGCGTCTTACTAACGCATCTTGCATGCGAAAAGTTTCCTAGCGTCTTACTAACGCATCTTGCATGCGAAAAGTTTCCTAGCGTCTTACTAACGCATCTTGCATGCGAAAAGTTTCCTAGCGTCTTACTAACGCATCTTGCATGCGAAAAGTTTCCTAGCGTCTTACTAACGCATCTTGCATGCGAAAAGTTTCCTAGCGTCTTACTAACGCATCTTGCATGCGAAAAGTTTCCTAGCGTCTTACTAACGCATCTTGCATGCGAAAAGTTTCCTAGCGTCTTACTAACGCATCTTGCATGCGAAAAGTTTCCTAGCGTCTTACTAACGCATCTTGCATGCGAAAAGTTTCCTAGCGTCTTACTAACGCATCTTGCATGCGAAAAGTTTCCTAGCGTCTTACTAACGCATCTTGCATGCGAAAAGTTTCCTAGCGTCTTACTAACGCATCTTGCATGCGAAAAGTTTCCTAGCGTCTTACTAACGCATCTTGCATGCGAAAAGTTTCCTAGCGTCTTACTAACGCATCTTGCATGCGAAAAGTTTCCTAGCGTCTTACTAACGCATCTTGCATGCGAAAAGTTTCCTAGCGTCTTACTAACGCATCTTGCATGCGAAAAGTTTCCTAGCGTCTTACTAACGCATCTTGCATGCGAAAAGTTTCCTAGCGTCTTACTAACGCATCTTGCATGCGAAAAGTTTCCTAGCGTCTTACTAACGCATCTTGCATGCGAAAAGTTTCCTAGCGTCTTACTAACGCATCTTGCATGCGAAAAGTTTCCTAGCGTCTTACTAACGCATCTTGCATGCGAAAAGTTTCCTAGCGTCTTACTAACGCATCTTGCATGCGAAAAGTTTCCTAGCGTCTTACTAACGCATCTTGCATGCGAAAAGTTTCCTAGCGTCTTACTAACGCATCTTGCATGCGAAAAGTTTCCTAGCGTCTTACTAACGCATCTTGCATGCGAAAAGTTTCCTAGCGTCTTACTAACGCATCTTGCATGCGAAAAGTTTCCTAGCGTCTTACTAACGCATCTTGCATGCGAAAAGTTTCCTAGCGTCTTACTAACGCATCTCGCATGCGAAAAGTTTCCTAGCGTCTTACTAACGCATCTCGCATGCGAAAAGTTTCCTAGCGTCTTACTAACGCATCTCGCATGCGAAAAGTTTCCTAACGTCTTACTAACGCATCTCGCATGCAAAAAGTTTCCTAACGTCTTACTAACGCATCTCGCATGCAAAAAGTTTCCTAACGTCTTACTAACGCATCTCGCATGCAAAAAGTTTCCTAACGTCTTACTAACGCATCTCGTATGCAAAAAGTTTCCTAACGTCTTACTAACGCATCTTGCATGCAAAAAGTTTCCTCACGTCTTACTAACGCATCTTGCATGCAAAAAGTTTCCTCACGTCTTACTAACGCATCTTGCATGCGAAAAGTTTCCTAACGCATCTTGCATGCGAAAAGTTTCCTAACGTCTTACTAACGCATCTTGCATGCGAAAAGTTTCCTAACGTTTTACTAACGCATCTTACATGCGAAAAGTTTCCTAACGTCTTACTAACGCATCTTGCATGCAAAAAGTTTCCTAACGTTTCTTATAATTTGATACATATTATATCCCAACACAATGCCCACCCCATTCGTATCTCATTAAAATTGATATTTTCCCCCTTGGGTCAGGGTTATTTGTTCCATAACAAAATCAGACTGTCAGTTTGAGCTATTTTTAGGTGACTTGTTCTCTGTCGGTCCGAGGTATGGTTCTGCGCAGTTCTAGGAGGCCCACCTTCCCAAGCTTAACCTTCTCGCCCCTTTCAGAAGGGGTTAGTTTGACAATCGCCTGTGGTGCCCCTACTGGGGAATGCCGACGGGGTTTCCCAGGCCATTTTTGTTCAGCCAGAGTGCTCTTCCTCTAGGGCGCTGGTTTCAAATTCTATTTTCCCGACCTGGTGTAACATTTTCTAGCTGTGGGAGGGAGCAAATACCCCCCCCCACCTTGGGTTGCCGGTCTAACATGCAACAAAGACGTTAATTATTCGTGACACGTCTGTGAAGGAACATACAACAAAAGTCAAAATAAAATTTCAAATTTTAACGTTGAATGATTTAAGAATTAATTTACTTGTGCGCAAGCAATTCCAGAATCTGCATCAGGAATTTTCCGAGACCTTTACGTCGCACCTCGGGAATAAGTTGAATTTCGTAACTGGAAAGAAAAAAAAAAGAAAAAAAAAATTTAAGAGATGAAGAATTGCAGGGGTAATAAATAATAGCAAGAAGCACTTGGAGAGCACAAGTGGGTTTCGTTTCTAGAGCAATAGCACTTGACATATCAAAGGGTTTTCACAAGGTTTGGAATAATGGTTTACTTCACAAGCTTGCTAGCTATGGAATATCTAGAAATGTAGTCTCAGCCATCTGATAGATTTAGAAAAGTAGTCGTTGATGGACAGAAGTCTAGCTATGGAATATCTAGAAATGTAGTCTCAGCCATCTGATAGATTTATAAAAGTAGTTGTTGATGGACAGAAGTCTAGCTATGGAATATCTAGAAATGTAGTCTCAGCCATCTGATAGATTTATAAAAGTAGTCTTTGATGAACAGAAGTCTAGCTATGGAATATCTAGAAATGTAGTCTCAGCCATCTGATAGATTTATAAAAGTAGTCGTTGATGGACAGAAGTCTAGCTATGGAACATCTAGAAATGTAGTCTCAGCCATCTGATAGATTTATAAAAGTAGTCGTTGATGGGCAGAAGTCTAGCTATGGAATATCTAGAAATGTAGTCTCAGCCATCTGATAGATTTATAAAAGTAGTCGTTGATGGGCAGAAGTCTTAAGCACACGGTATCAACGCCGGCGTGCCTCAGGGTTCCATTCTGGGCTCAACCCTCTTCCTAAATGATCTCCCAAACCACATTCTAAGATCATTCGTCGACATTTATGCTTATGACACAACCATCTATGGAAACACCTTGAAGAGCATTAATGATCAGGTTCTTTCTGGCACTCTCTCTCTCTCTTCTGACATGAAGCAAGTGGTGCAAAGGTAGTTGGTTACTTTTAATGCGTCAAAGACCAAGCTCCTCTCCTTTCACCACCAACGCTCCGATTCCCACTTTGTCCCAGTTGAAATGAACAGCTCTCCTCTGTAGGAAGCCCACTGCTTTGATAAGCTCCTAGGACTGACCTTCTCTTCAGATTTGAAATGGAAGACTTACATCAAATCTGTTGCTAAGCCCGATGGAAAAATGGTTGAATCATTCTACCGTTACAAAAGGTATCTCATGCCCGACGCCATCCTCTACCTGTACAAGAGTCAAATACGTCCTAAATTGGATCACTGCTGCCACATATGGGGAGGTGCTGCTCAAAGCACTCTTTCCTGCCTTGACAGAGTCCAAAACTGACTTCGAAATCTAGTGGGGGATGTCGTCTTCTCTTCCCTACAGTCACTCGCACACATAAGATTAGATTAGAGTTGTGGGTTTTGAGGCTAAACAGGATAATACCAAGGGACAGCAAGGATAGCTTGTTTTGACTGTATTTCTATTAAAGAGTTTATGAAGCTTATTAGATGGTAGAAAGTGTTTATCTATTAATTGGAGGAATTGTTTACCTATGTTATATTTGACATTAAGAGAATGGGGGGGGGGGGTGAACCAGATAATGTTTCTTTTCCTATTGTGCATGTTGTCTGGTAGGTTGGGTGGGTATGTAAGAGATTTCTTCTCCATAATCGCTTTCGCGGAGGGCTTTGTTGTAATATGGGGCAGCTTGTTGGAAAAATCTCAGAGCTGGATGAAAGGTGGGAGATTCTTTTGCATAAGGTTCTTAAAGACAAGAGGGAGGGGAGGGTGTGTTGACATACCTGAGCTGTTCGGTGGGTTTGTGGTATGATCTAGTTAAGTTGTTAGTTAGGTCCAGGGTTGTGTCTAAGAAGTTCATGCATGGTATCAATGGTGATATTGAATCCTAGTTCTTTGAGGAATGCTGTCAGTTTCTTTCTAAATCTGTTTAGTTCTTGACCGCTGTTGTTGCTGGAGAGACATAGTCCGTTGTTTCGGTAGAGGCCAAACTCTTGGTTAGGGAACTTGGTTTATAGAGTGTAGGATGAAAGGCCTAATCAGATCGCACACATCAGCACTGTCGTAGGCTCCCATCAGTACTTCAGAGGGGTCTTCAGTGGTGAATTTTTTAACCCATGTTCTATTTCCAAAGAAGAGGAGGGAGTTTCTTGCATGGAGGATGGTGCTGATTTCTATGAAGGTTTTATCAAAAATTAAGGCTTTGTTGAGAATTTCCCTGTTGATGGAGGGATAGAAGTCTGATGTCGACCTGTGTGAATCAGCATTGCTCTTTATTAAGGATGGCTTTGAACCAGATCAAATATCATAGATCTGTGTGGTTTTAATGTGTTTATTTATTTTTCTAATTATATGTTTACCAGCTAAACCCATTTCGCTTTTGGCTGGATTTATTAGTTTACTTCTAAAATTGAGTTTGTGGGTTTTCAATGTAAGGAAGGCCTTTTTTGGGTCAATTGGTTGACTCTGTAGTCAATTTTAAGTTTGGCTTCTAAGTTCATTGCTTGCTCTGTAGTCAATTTTAAGTTTAGCTTCTAAGTTCATTGCTTGCTCTGTAGTCAATTTTAAGTTTAGCTTCTAAGTTCATTGCTTGCTCTGTAGTCAATTTTAAGTTTAGCTTCTAAGTTCATTGCTTGCTCTGTAGTCAATTTTAAGTTTGGCTTCTAAGTTCATTGCTTGCTCTGTAGTCAATTTTAAGTTTGGCTTCTAAGTTCATTGCTTGCTCTGTAGTCAATTTTAAGTTTGGCTTCTAAGTTCATTGCTTGCTCTGTAGTCAATTTTAAGTTTGGTTTCTAAGTTCATTGCTTGCTCTGTAGTCAATTTTAAGTTTAGCTTCTAAGTTCATTGCTTGCTCTGTAGTCAATTTTAAGTTTAGCTTCTAAGTTCATTGCTTGCTCTGTAGTCAATTTTAAGTTTAGCTTCTAAGTTCATTGCTTGCTCTGTAGTCAATTTTAAGTTTAGCTTCTAAGTTCATTGCTTGCTCTGTAGTCAATTTTAAGTTTAGCTTCTAAGTTCATTGCTTGCTCTGTAGTCAATTTTAAGTTTAGCTTCTAAGTTCATTGCTTGCTCTGTAGTCAATTTTAAGTTTAGCTTCTAAGTTCATTGCTTGCTCTGTAGTCAATTTTAAGTTTAGCTTCTAAGTTCATTGCTTGCTCTGTAGTCAATTTAAAATTTAGCTTCTAAGTTCATTGCTTGCTCTGTAGTCAATTTTAAGTTTAGCTTCTAAGTTCATTGCTTCTTCATTGATAGCGGTGTAAATATGATCTGATGCTAATTTATATTTGTTGGTGATGTTGTCTATTGATAGTTGCTTATATTTGTCTTTTTTAACTTTATAAATGTTTCTGGTTTTATCTGTGAATATCAATGTGGGATCATTAGTTTTATGGGTTTTTTAAGTTAGAGGATAGGTTTCTTTGAGAGTTGTTATTGTGTCGAGTGAAAACGGATCTTGGGGATTATATCCAGCAAGTCTCTTTCAAAAGTGTTCATCTCGTCGACTTTATCATGGGACTTACTAGATTTAAGACCATAAGAGTCTGTCTTTTCTATATACATGTCATATATATAAATATATATGTAAGAAGTGGAGGTGCAACTATTATCATTACACAAATCAGGGGAGATAAGCTAAAAATAAATTGAAATCAGCACGATTGTTATCATAAACTAAGGAATTATCTGATTTTAATGGAATTTTCTGTAATTATGATTAAAAGTAACTAAACTATTTTAAAAAAATTCAATTTTTCTGAAATAATGTTGAAAAATTAAATAAAAAATAAAATAACAGATTATTTGAACCATCCATTTAATAACTGCGTAGGGATCGGTTCAAATGAACTAAGAGAGATAACTTACCAGTAGAGAACCTCATCGTCACATTCCAAGTCGAATCGAAAATGGACACACGCAATGGGTTTGTTTTCGCTATTCACATCACGTGCTATCAAATACCACGCTTTGTCTTCCGTTAGTTCTGTTTTCTTTTCTCGATCATTCCATCCCCAGTCACTAGATTCGTACCTAAAGAGGAGAAACAAAATGAAAAAAAAAAATTTTTTTTATGTTTCTTTTCTGAAAACCGGAAAAAATTTTTAAAATTCCCTAAATACAGAAACTGTCAAAATGAATTTTAAAAAACTTCTTTTTGTTAAAAAGGTCACCAAAAACTGATGAGTTTCAAGAATTTTAAGAGTTGCCATATTTTTTTTTTTTTAAACATAGTTCACCCAATACAAGGCAGGCTGCCACTGTAAACTGAAAAAATGGGTGAGAGTTTTTTTTTTTTTTTTTGGGGGGGGGGGGGGGGGGTCAACCTAAATTGGGAGTTGCGCAGCGAGATGTCTGTTTACATTAGTTTTAAATTTCTGCATGTCAGTACCATCAGGAAAACAGGGAGCGAGTTCCAGAGTCCAGCAGCACGAGGAAAGAAGCTTTTGGAGTAGAAAGCTCTTCGGCATCTGGGGACCACCACAGTGAATGGATGGGATTTGGCAGATTGTCGGGTTGGTCTAGTGAATATATGTCGTGGGGGTACCAGAGCAGAAAGCTCATCAGAGCACAATCGATTGAAGTACTTGTAAAACAGGCACAAGGAAGCAACATTGCGGCGATGTGACAGGGGCTGGAGCTTGGTGGATAGTGACATCAAGTTGACAACTCATTTTTGAACCTTGTCTAAGAGAGAGAGACTAGTGGATGATGCCCCAGCCCAGATGTGGCAACAATACTCCATGCATGGGCGGATGGTGGCTTTGTAGAGATACAGGATAATGTCAGGTGTGACGAGTTTACTCGCACAGTAGAGGGAGCCCACCTTCTTTGCTGCAGCCGTGGCAATGTCTTCAATGTATTTATTCCAATTCATGTTACCTGTGAAGGTTAGGCCGAGGAGTTTGAATGATGAACTCTCATGTAGGGTGTTATTTGCCATGACAATCGTTGGTTGGAGCGGTTTCCTGTAGTTATTGAAGGAAAGGAGCTTTGTCTTTGCAGCATTAAAAGTTACCAACCATTTATGATCTAATCCACTACAGACTGGAGGCTATTTTCTAAGGATTCAGCCATTGCCTCGGATATGATTGCACCCGTTTTGCCCACATGACGAGAGTAAAGCGTGGTGTTGTCAGCAAATATTCCTATCTCAGTCTCAATGTCATCAGGGAGATCATTTATGAAGATCAGGAACAATAAAGGTCCAAGAATAGATACTTGGGATACACCAGCATTTATGTCATGTTGCTTAGATGAATGGCCATTTGTTTTTGATGCTTATTTAGAATTCAACCGACATGAAAAAAAAAAAAATTAAGAAATATCTTTATGATGTACGTATGATGACAGAAAGCATATATCTTACACCAAAAATGACGTAAATTGATCAAGTATTTTTTTTTTTTTTTTTTTTTTTTTACAAAAGAAAATTTTTTTTTATTGGTAAACGACGATTGTCGATATATCAACGCCATATTGGACATTGCAGTTGCCAGACATTGAACTTAAAAACGCTTTAAAATAAGTTAAAACATAAAACTTATCCAGGTAGGTAGAAGAGTAACTTATCTTCCCTTTGGTAACATTTATTTGTTGTATATTTGATTTGTTAGCTTGTGTTTAAACTGCCCCCCCCCCACCAGGCTGATTCTAAACGCTTAACTCAAAAGCTGGAGTTATCTCCCTTGTTGGCAACTACAATGCCATTGATATATTGACGATTGTCGTTTACCAATAAAATTTGATTTTCTTTTGTAAAGAAAGAAAAATAAATAACTGCTTGATCAATTTACATGATTTTTGGTATACAATATATATATACGCTTTCTGTCACATGTACATACAAAGATATTTTTTTTCTTTTTTTTTCATCTCGGTCGAATTCTAAACAAGCACTTTGTTTTTTGTTTTGTTTTTTATCATTGACCAGTTGTACATTCCTTTTACTTTTATCAATTGTTTTGGTGCTTGTACAGAGAAGCGTGCATATTAAATTATCAATACCACAAAAAAAAACAAAAAAAAAACAGTATCATATACTTACGCAACAGATTTAAATAAGTATCGTCACCAAAAAGTAGGAAAAATTATCGAGTAGAAATTTAATTGTAAGCAAAATACATTTTTCGGGAACAGTCAATTAAGGCAGACATCATAAGGTAACAGGAGACAATTATGCTAAGCGCACTTACGTCCCCTGATTTTGTTTCCGGTTATCTTAAGATGTCTGCCTTCGAAAATGTCAATTTACTGTTCCCGAAAAATGGATTTTGCTTATAATTAAAGTCCTCGATTATTTTTCCTACTTTTTGGTGAGAATACTTATTTAAATCAGCTGCGTAAGTATATAATACTGTTTTTTTTCTGGGTATTGATAATTTAATATGGACGCTTCTCTGTACAAGCACGATTGTTTTTTAATAGGATTTTGAAAGTTAAAAAATTTAATTACGGTTTTATTTGGTCATTAAATTATGAAACCAAATAGTTACAAAACTTTATTAATCTGTTATTTATGAAATTATTGGATGTAAATGGCTTTAAATCTTTTAATACTTGTTAAGAATTTTAAAGCCAGAAATGACTTTCTATTCAAGCATATTGAAAGCATTTAAATATATGCTTTCAAATTTCTTTCACATTTTAAAAATCATTAATAGATTAAAATGGCTGACTTGTTTATGAAAAATGAGAAATAAATTCTGGTCGAATTTACTTTGTAAGTGTAAGTGATTCATTTTTATTTTTATTTTAAATAGGATTTTAAAAAAGGTAGTTTCGGCATTGAAAAGAAAAACTGGAAGATACTTACAATGTTTGCATGTTACTTTTGATCAACTGAAAAGCCCAATCGACTGTATCTTTATCCAAATCTGTGACTCGTTTGCATTCAATAATTGCGCTAAGACTGAAGAAATAGACAAAAGAAAATCATTAAATCAGTTTAATCATTCAACTCCTGTCTTCGCGATAATCATATTTTGTTCTGATTAGCCCCTTACATCAAGTGGCTTCATGCCTTGTCTGGAGCGATTTTCATAAATAATAAATTTTTAAACACTTTTTTTTTTAAATAGAAATTATTAAAGATAAAAAAAAAAATACTATAATTCTGTATTTTTGAGAAAATAAAACAAAGTCTTCAAATATGTTTGTAAAAGGCTTATCTAATTGAATAAACGCGAAAATTATATCGTTATTTTTATTTCAATTAATATTAAATTGTCCCGTATGTGTGTGTTTCTCGTCTATACGTGACTTGCACATACACAGAAAAACAGTGTTCTCATAATGTTAATTAATATAGAGAGCTGGAAAAAGAAATGTTTATGTAAGGTAGATAACCTTCAAGTTAAAATATGAGTCATCTCCCTTACATTATTTGTGTTATGCTTAGGTTTAAAGACACCATTTACAAATGATGACTTCCTTACAAAAACTATTCTGAAGAGAAATGTATTTGCAAAGAAATTAAATCAAATTACAATATTTTCTTCTTAACAACATGGACCAACGATAAAGAAGAGGAAATGTTTATGTAAGGTAAATAACCTTCAAGTTAAAATATGAGTCATCCCCCTTACATTATTTGTGTTATGCTTAGGTTTAAAGACACCATTTACAAATGATGACTTCCTTGAAAAAACTATTCTAAATAGAAATGTATTTGCAAAGAAATTAAATCAAATTACAACTTTTTCTTCTTAACAACATAAACCAACGATAAGAAAAGGAAATGGCTGTTCAGAATGAAATATTCATATTTTAGGTTGGAAGCTAATAGGTCTGAAGTTGAATATCCGGCTGACTAAATTTTATATCAAAATGAATAAATGCAAAAATTGAGCCCATTTCTCACACTAACAATAAATTCAACCATTTGAAGTTTCGGAATTTTTGAGATAAGGATTGATAATTTGTATTATTCGTACTACTGTTCTCACCATCACTAAGAACTTACATCCGTTACGCCAGTTTTTTGGAGGTTGAAATTTCAATCCTCAGTGCAGGTGACACTAAAAAAATACAATTATATATATATATATAGTGTAATTCCAGAAGGAAATCCGGGTATGAGAGCTCAATGTAATAACCAGAGCAAGAATAAAATAAAAATAAAATAACATGGAATCACATAATCACCAGTGCAATAATTTATTTCGACCCTATGGTCTTTTCAAGCATCCAAACGAGGTGATTACATTTTTGAAAATGAAAAAAAAAAAGAGAAACTCACTCGCCATTTCAATACACATATAGAGAGAGAGCGACAACATATCTTGAGAGAGGGGAAATGAACTATTTAAGACGTATATT
Source organism: Sepiola atlantica (assembly GCA_963556195.1). NCBI lineage: Eukaryota > Metazoa > Mollusca > Cephalopoda > Sepiida > Sepiolidae > Sepiola > Sepiola atlantica. The sequence continues at coordinate 12,085,502 of OY744546.1, forward strand.
GAGGGGAAGAAGAGTGACAACATATTTAATATATATATATATATATATATATATATATAGTCTAAAGAAGCTTTGAGTCATTTAAAAAAAAAAAAAGTAAAATGCAGTTTAAATTCCCAGAGAAACTAAATCCAAGATATTGCAGACTTAACATTTGTTGGAAAATTAATAAATAAAAAAATTAAATAATAAAAATAAAAAAAATATATATATATATATATATATATATATATATATATATATATAGAGAGAGAGAGAGAGAGAGAGAGAGAGAGAGGGGGAGATTGTATGATTTATAACGGAAGGCAATACAGTGAGGGGGAAAGAGAGCAATAAATATATATGGAGATGTGCTGTCATCAGGTGGAGGCTGTGAACTCGCGGCAGCTACACGTTGCAAATGTGCCTGGAAAAAGTTTAGAGAGCTGCTACCAATCCTGACAAACAAACACCTGCCAACAACTACGAGAGGGCGTCTATACACCTCATGTGTCAGAAGTGTGCTGTTGTATGGCTCAGAAACTTGGGCTGTCTCTGCTGGCATACTAAAGAAGCTGCGCCGTAATGACAGATGGATCTGTTTGGTGAGGCCTGAACAGTACGTTTCTTTTGAATCCCTGCTTTCACAGGTCGACTTGAAAAGCCTTGCGGACATCATGCGGAAGAACAGACTGCGTTGGTTGGGTCACATTGAGCGTAGCGATGGCTGGATTGCTAAAGTCCGACAGTTGAATGTGCCAGCAGAGAACATCACCACTGGCAGACCCAAGTTGACTTGGGAGGACGTAGTCAAACGTGATAGGAAGGCCATGGGTATGGATTCCATCAAGCCTTGCCAAAGACAGGAGTGGAGAGGAAGACTTAGATTTCGAGACTAGACAATCAGGCCCCACCCTCATCAGAGAATTAATTGTGGCCTGATTCAACAAATAAACCGGTTGATGATGATGATGAGAGGGAGAAATTGTATGATTTACTACGGAGTGGGGAATGAAGTTGAGGTATCCTAAACGGGGTCAGCTTGTCTAGGTCTACCCCTAAGCTATATATATATATATATATATATATATATATATATATATATATATATATAAAATTTATTACTATTTTATGTATATAGATATATTATAAGTTAATATAATATATATATTCAGCATTTACAATAGATGAGTAGAACTTAGTAGTAGTATGAAAATATGGCAAGTAAACTACAAAGAAACGTTCATGCTTCATTCCCAAAGAAAATAATCAGGCTAAATGGCATTTAGCCTGATTATTTCTTTTGGGAATGAAATATAAACGTTTCTATGTAGCTTACTTGCCATAAATATATTTTCATGCTACTACACTCACTCAAATTTAAATCAATTAGAAAACTCTTTAAGTTTACTTCAAAGATCAATCAACTTGTGAACACCAAACATCTCAATATTTTAGAAATAGAGCTGAGTATATATAATATATATATATATATATATATATATATACAGAGTGATTCATAAGTCACTTAGCTATTTATTTTTGAAATTCTAAAGTTAAAAAATACGGTAATACAAAAAGTTTATTCAACAAATTCATTTATGGGAGTTTAAAATTACAGCAACTTTTCAAAATTTCCACCTTCGTTCTGCATGCATAGCTCCATTCTTTTTTGCAAGGAATTTACGACTCTTTGTAGCATATTTGATTGATTATGGTGTTGTGCGAAGGAGGCTTTCTGTTCACATCACGTTTCCATTGCCTAACAAATAGCAGTAATTAGAGAGTAAGATAACAATTATCAAAAGTTCATAGTATGTTTGTGCTTCATATGGTAATCATTTTAAATAGCTAAGTGAAGTGACTTATGAATCACCCTGTATATACACATATAATTTTTACAAAAATTGATTTTCAAATCGTATTCCAAAGAAAGAGTATACTCAAAGGTATTAAAGTTGCTTACAGCTGTTTCAAGTCAACATCTATTTTTAGTCATACACTCCAAATTGTCGAAATATTGACTCCTCAGAACCTGTAATTTTACATATATACAAGATAAAAAAAAAATTAAAAAAGAAAACAAGCAATAAAGCCTCGATGTTTTGATTTATCTTCCTCCTACAAGGTAAGATGTGACACAAGGTCGGGAAAGTGGAAAAAAACCAGCGCTCAAGAATTTGAGCACTCTGGCTGTTTAAAAATTGCCTGGGCAGCCCCGTCGGCATTCCCCGGTAGGGGCGCCTCAGGCAATTAGCAATAAACTAACCCCTTCTCAAAGGGTGAGAAGGTAAAGCCTGGGAGGGTGCACCTCCTAGAACTGCACAGGACGGACAACCGATAGATCGGCGTAAATCCAGACCCGAAGGCCCGGACAATCTTTTTGAACTCGGGAATCTATACGGAATTTCGAACTGAACCCTTTATTTAATCCATGGGGATAGATTATTCTCGTTCTGTCAGCCATAACAAGGTAGAATTTGTATGTAGTTTTTATTTTTATGGATATGTGGTGCAATGGATAAAGTTAAGTTTGGTTGTTTTGTTTTATGGCATATCAACCTTTTTCGGGTTATTTAATGTTGAATCCAGTCATTTTGGTAAAGTTTTTATGCTTCAAGTTCTTTATATCTTCAAATATTTATCTATGGTTTTTGGTTTGGTTGTTTTGTAGAGGAAAATTGTTGATTTTGTTTTTGGCTTTGCAGAACATGATTAAGTTTTGCAAAGGGAAAGGAAAAAAAACAATAACATCAATGTTTGGTGCACTTTAGACTAGGGAAGCCGGTATCTTCAGACAGCCTGATCTGGTAGCACCAGAATAAAGTTAAGTAATAATCAGTTCTTAGTGACGGTGAAAATTCAACCTTCACTTGAGGCGGTACTAAGAATAACAAGCTGCGCGCGCGTGCGTGCGTGGTCCCCCTCCGTATGTGACTCGATGTGGTGAGTGTGAAATGCAATAGATTTGGGCAATTTGGGGCATTTTTGACCCCCTGGGGGCGCGAACCAGAATTTTTCTGTGGTCAAGGATGCTCATTTTATATCCAGAACAATTGCCTCTACATTTTGGCCAAGTTTCAGAAAAATTGAATGGATGGATCAAACGTTATGGGAGAAAAGGGTCATTTTTTGCCATTTTGACCCCCTAGGGGCGCAAATCAGGTTTTTTTTCAAGGTCAGCGATACTTATTTTCTATTAGGAACAATTGCCTCCACATTTTGGCCAAGTTTCAGAGAAATTGAATGGATGGATGGAAAGTTATGGGGCAAAAAATGTCATTTTTTACCATTTCGGGGCCTTTTGACCCCCTGGGTGGCTAACCAGATTTTTTTTCCAAAATCAGAGAATGTCACTTTCTAAACTGACCAAAGTTACAACTTCATGCAAAATTTCAGAGGAATTCAATGGATGGTTGCGGAGAAAAATCTAGACGGACGGACATGCCTCAAAACATAAGTCCCCCGATTTTATAAATCGGTGGACCAAAAATAATTATGTTGAACAAAACGTTTTGAATAGTAGTGCGAATAATACAAATACAATTTATCAATCCTCATCTCAAAATTTTTGTAACATAAAACAGTTGACTTCATTCACTAAGAAAAAGTGCTATTTAAAATGGTCTTAGACAAGTTCATTTCGTGTGTGTGTGGGGGGGGGGGGGGAGCAACTACTCCACCACGTAAATAACAATCACCTTTAATAAAAAATAAAATGAGAAAAATACGTTATTAATACAAACCCATTTCTTTCAAACTTTTTAAAGGGTGAGAGGCTTGACATGGGATCTTCAAGCTGAAGAAAAAAAAAGAAAAAGAAAATAGAAAGGAATAAAAATACAAAAAACAAATAAAACAAAAAGTCTGCAATCTCGATAATGATCATTATTTTAAGAGATTATATTACACTCGTAGGTAACGAGTCCCCGTGTTGCCGGAAAAAATTGAGGAAATCAAGAATAGCAAGATACTAACTTGTTTGCTTGGCCACGGTCTATGTACGTGTATTTAATTGATTGATTTTAATTTACAATTTAACAAAATAAAATGGTTAATTTATTTTCAAATCAACCGAAATGCATTATGGTGGAATTTAATTTTTTAATTAAATTTTATGATGGGGTGGGTACTGACTGACTTGGTCATTGTGTGTGTTTTAGGAGGGGAGGGGGGACTATTTTTAATGTACAATGGATCGCAACCCCCAAAATTAAGTTGACCGGAAAAACTCTTCATCCAAAATTTTTTATTCAGGATATAAAAATGTAAATAACACGATGTGTTCTAACAATCATTGAAGAATTAAATAAACATTAAAAAAAGAACGGTGAATTAATGAGATGTCCTTTTGCAAAGCAATGTTCAAATTAGTTAACCTAAGGACGTCAGTCACATAAACCTGATCAGTATATGAGAAAGCTATTGTTCTATTTTAAATATGAAATTGGTGTTTTAATCTCAATGTCAGTGCGATAAATGGCCCAACTTTAGAGATTTATAAACTAGACGGTATGTTTAGTGGGTTGCATAGTTGCTATGCATGCGGATAGCAAACTTGCTGTAGGTGAGCAATATTTAACAAAGAGAAGAGAAATCACATATTCAGCATACGACCGGCGCAAATTTGTCTCAATTAACAGGTATTTACTATCTCATTTAGGAATTTTTTTCTGCAGTCTCCATGTCTCGGCTTTCTATTGTTGAAATTTTGACATTTCATGCTTCATTGATTTCTATTTATCGGAGTAAGATAATGAATTCTCAGTATAAACTAATTTTAGTTTAATAGGGCTAAAACTATAAATAGTCAATGCTATAAATAAAATAAACGATTATTTTTTACATTTTTTTTTTTTTAAAGATATTTTTACGAAAAATTAAAAAAAAAAAAGAAGTTTTTTTTATGCTTCAGATCATTTTTTTTGTCCAGGTTTCTTCGCAACATTGATAAAAAAAATTTTATTTGCTACAATTTCATAGGATTTTTTAAAATAAAATTTTTCATGTGAATTTAGAAGATAGGAAACGAGATTTTTACAAAATTTCATTCCCGAAATTTTTCCAATGTTTGATTTATTGATTTAAAATTGCTTAAAATGTAATCACTGTGTTCATAAATGTGAATAAAACATTTAAATAATGGATTTCAACATTTTCTCAATAACATCTATCAATTCCTGACATTTGCCAATTTATAGAATTCTTTACAACATAATAAATTGACTCCGCATTATTATTAACCCAATTGTTTGTGATTCCAAGTTTCCATTTAGGCAAACAAACATGATTGTAAATTCTGTCAACCATTTCTAAAATGTATTTCAAACCCAAAATAATTGCTTATTTCATCCAGCAAATTTTTTTTATTTTTCAATTTAAATTCTGGATTTGATTGTGAATCTATCAAACTGCCATTACCAAAATATAGTTTTTTTTTTAATATTTAAGAACAGTCTTGATTCAAGTTGGAGTTCTTACTCAAATATTTAGTCAAATTTTCGTAAATGACGTGGCGTAAAAAAAAGAAGTGTAACCCCACCACCCCCCACTGTCTCTCTATCGGATAGAGAGCAATAGTCAACGAAACGCCCTGTTGTTAAATTTCTTTCCAGTGTTATAGGTGGTAGGTGTAAATGTGACGTATTGCCAAATAAAATCTAGTGTTTATACTTACGTATCAGGCAAAAATAAGTATCCTCACCAAAAATTAGGGAACATTATCGAGTAGAATTTTAATAAAAAATAAAAATCAGTTTTATTGTATCTTGCTGACCGCCATCATCATCAGAGTTTTAGTAGAGTACTAGATCACTCATGACCATGGCCATCCCTACTACAGGCCAGGCAATCGTGCAACTGGGGTCTTTTACTGGGGGCCATGTGAATTTTCTTAAATATTCGATATAGAAGTTGCAAACAAAGGTAAAATTCCTCTGTGAGATTAGTTTGATGTTTTTATGTGTTTTACATACCAAATAATAAGAACCACAATGAGCTAATTGATAAATTTTACAATTGACCAATTCCTATAAATGAAGAGACAGGTAATTTTGAATAAACAAAGGTAAATGCATACTTCAATGAATTTTTATTTCAATGTTGGATTTTTTTTTTAGAGATTTTGTACTTATGTCAAAAGATGATTACTTGTATATTGTGGTTAAAAAGAAAAAAAAGGATCCGCACCAGTTGATGATATAGTTTGCAACTTCTATATCGAATATTTAAGAAAATTCACATGGCCCCCAGTAAAAGACCCCAGTTGCACGATTGCCTGGCCTGTAGTAGGGATGGCCATGGACTGAAGCTAAGTATTTCTCTACCTTTCTCTGTTGTTGTTACGGTGTTCACCCTGATTGAGTTGAGCTAGCTTCTTCCCTGGCCTGCACTACGTCTTGAATCATTGCAGCCCACGCACGGCGGCCCCGAGCAAGATCGCACGAGATGGCTAGTAACTCGTGATTACACCATCGAAGGCTAACCACATGTGGACCTGAGAGTTCAGCCAAGTCCTCCTTGATGGCCATTGTCCAGGTCATCAGCCGTTCACCGACATGCTTACGCGACCCAGACAGTGGAATGAGGAGGATTACATTGTGAATTAGCGCTCCCTCGAGGCGATGAGTTTCATGTCCAAATCATCGAAGACGTCGATGCAACAGGACATATGGCAGAGACTAAGATTGAGGTGTTAGCGGAGAACAGCAGCTGGGACAAAGTCAGCCCGCAGGCTATGCAAGACACGGAAGAGGCAGTTATTGTGAAAGACCTTCAGCTTCCGTCGATCAGAGACGCTAATTTGCCATGTCTCGCAGCCATAGAAGAACTGAATGACAGATGAGTAAATACGCCTCCATAAGGACTGCTTATCTTCCAGTCGCAACTCAACGGTCTACCTCCGCTGCACCCGGCTCATGTGGAATAATGGTGGAACCAAATCACACAAATGACACCACGCCCTCCAATGTAACGCCATTCAGAGACAGCAGTCTCCAATTGTCAGGAGAGACCAAGGAAGAGAAAGTCTTTGATGTGTTGATGCGTATGCCCACGCAAAGTGCAGCCCCTCTGCAGTCTGTTCAGCACAACCTGCACCTCATCTCCGGTCGACCCCAAGCAATACGTTGTCATAGACATCATAAGCTAGGTCCAACTGCCACATCCTGGAGTGCGTGACAGAGTGTGGCATTCTGGTCTCCTACACAAACTTCAGGGTTATGGTATTGGTGGTGAAGTTCGACATTATTAGGTCTTTTCTTTCTGATCGAAGCTTGCGAGTAACTTTGGACAGTGTCTCTTCATTTTCTTTTCCTATAAATGCTGGTGTTCCTCAGGGCTCTATTCTAGGCCCAACACTGTTTCTTCTCTATATCAATGATCTTCCAGAGAATATTGTTCAGAAAATTAACATCTATGCTGATGATAGCACTATTCTCATGTTACTTCTCGCCCATTAATCTCGGATCAGTTGAAATATGCAGCTGATCTAGAAGTTGACCTGGGTTCAGTTGTGGATTGGAGTACGAAATGGCTTGTTTCTTCAATCCAGTTAAGACTCAGCTCATATCTTAATTGTAGGCGTGTCCTTTTTCTTCCTGAGATTCTCTTGGATGGTTCTACTCTTGAGGAGAAATCGACTTGGCGTTCATACATCAGATCCATTGCTCTTTCTGCTTATCGTAAAGTCGGTTCTCTCTTTCGCTCCGATCACTTTCTCACATCTGAGGCTATTCTCTATCTCTACAATCAGACCATATATGGAGTACTGTTGTCATATTTGGGCTAGTGAATCTCTGTCCCATTTGAGGGTTCATGATTAGGTACAGAAACGTACCTATAATTGAATTTGCCCTACCCTTTCTTCTCTGCACCCTCTCTCTCACATACGTCATGTTGGTAGTTTCAGTCTTTTCTATAAATACTATTATGGCATGTGTTCTTCCAAATTGTTTGCTCTATTCCTTGCTTTCTTTGTTCCAGCTCGTTTGACTCGTTGATCTAGTGGTCTCCATCAATTCACTGTTTTGATACCTCACTGTAATACAACTTCCTATTCCAGTAGCTTCTTTCCAAGAACTGCAGGCTTGTGGAACTCCCTTCCTGCTGACTGTTTTCCTCCTACCTATAACCATGATATTTTCAAGACTAAGGCCAATAGGTATCTCCTGTCTTCGCGATAACCATATTTGTTCTTGTTAGCTCCTTACATCAAGTAGCTTCATGCCTTGTCTGGAGCGATTTCCATAAAAAAAAATTTTTTTAATAAATAAATAAAAAACAAAAAACAAATAAGGAATGCTAACTCTTATTAAAAGAATAAGAGTCATTCCCCTTAGCTGAGAGGTTTTTTTTTTTTTAGATGTTTATTTAATAAAACCGCCATAAATTAATTCCCCAGACAAAATTTTTGCACTACGTTTTATGCTCCTTACGAAGATTAAAATCAGGATATAATTCCACTAACCCTTATGTCTAGAACCCATATTCGAATTTTAATCAAAAACCAATTACCTGATTTTTATTCTAGAAAATGTCTAAAATTTAAGCCTTGATCTGAAAGGGTCTTCAGTAATTGAACTTCAGAGAATCTTGCTTAATTGGTGTCTAATGAATATGAATCAAATTTAATGCAAATCTGAAATATTTGGATTTTCAAATGGGAGGTTATGCAAATATTATGTCTCCTAAAAACCCTTTAAAATACACCAAAGAAACTGAAATTTGGAGAATATTTATAATATCTCCCATATAATAAAATCTGAAATCCTGGAAAAAAACGGAATACTTTCATCACTGCTCAATGAAAAATTTGAAAAATTCTTAAATACGTACCTTGTTTGCAGCCTCGACTTTTGAAAATGACACTTTTAAACAAGCTTTTTCCTGAAGAGAAAAATAAGTTTTTTTAACTTAGTAACATGCAAATTATTTAGTTTTTTCGTTTTTTTATCACATCATTCTACAAAGTGATTGAAAAGTAACTGCATAATTTATTACAAGAAATCAATATGACTAGAAAGTGTATAGGGTGTTATTTACAATTCAATCAGCATTAGCTTCTCAAACCGCATCAACTTATTTCACAAGGATAAAGGTTTATAAGATGGATAGATTGATGGCTGAAATCAGCAATTGTTCCACCTTTGTCAGAAACATTGGTCATGGAATGTGAAGACCCTTTTCTGTTGTTTTGAGCAAGTGGTTATGTGGAGACTACTCGATCCTCTCATAGTATTTTTTAATTGTTCAACTCATAAAAAAAAAAATCTGAATTACGTGTTTTGATAAGATAGGAAATAGCAAAGAAAAACCTACAATGTTGCTTAAAGCGAAAATTAGCAAACATCAAAAGTTTAATAAGTTTGAAACAAGGTTTTCGGGTTTTCAAAGTTTTATCAGCTTGCCTTTTGATGCGTTCTGCAAACAGAACATGTTAGCAGTAAAATCATTCATAAATTCTGTTTAATTTATTGTATTGAAAGCACAGAAAACAAAAACATAAGTAGAAATGAGGAAAAAAAAAAAGGAAATGAGGAAAAAAAAAAAGGAAATGAGGAAAAAAAAAAAGGAAATGAGGAAAAAAAAAAAGGAAATGAGGAAAAAAAAGGGAAATGAGAAAAAAAAAGGGAAATGAGAAAAAAAAAGGGAAATGAGAAAAAAAAAAGGAAACGAGAGAAAAAAAAAGGAAACGAGAGAAAAAAAAAGGAAACGAGAAAAAAAAAAAGGAAACGAGAGAAAAAAAGGAAACGAGAGAAAAAAAAAGGAAACGAGAGAAAAAAAAAAGGAAACGAGAGAAAAAAAAAGGAAACGAGAGAAAAAAAAAGGAAACGAGAGAAAAAAAAAAGAAACGAGAGAAAAAAAAAGGAAACGAGAGAAAAAAAAAGGAAACGAGAAAAAAAAAAAGGAAACGAGAGAAAAAAAAGGAAACGAGAGAAAAAAAAGGAAACGAGAGAAAAAAAAAGGAAACGAGAGAAAAAAAAAGGAAACGAGAGAAAAAAAAAGGAAATGAGAAAAAAAAAGAAAATGAGAAAAAAAAAAGGAAATGAGGAAAAAAAAAAAGGAAATGAGAAAAAAAAAAGAAAATGAAAAAAAAAAAAGGAAATGAGGAAAAAAAAAAAGGAAATGAGGAAAAAAAAGGAAATGAGAAAAAAAAAGGAAACGAGAGAAAAAAAAGGAAACGAGAGAAAAAAAAAGGAAACGAGAGAAAAAAAGGAAATGAGAAAAAAAAGGAAACGAGAAAAAAAAAAGGAAACGAGAAAAAAAAAGAAAATGAGAAAAAAAAAAAAGGAAATGAGAAAAAAAAGGAAATGAGAAAAAAAAGGAAATGAGAAAAAACAACTCACCTCTTTTTTTCTTTGTTTTTTTTCTAAAGATTTTGCAGTTTTTCTCTGGAAGAAAAATAAAAATAAATATATAAAAGCAACAGAATTGTTTGGATAAGATCCATTTACAGAATTGATGGTGCACCACACTGAGACGAAAGCAGAAATGTCTGTACACACGACACATGAGGTTGACAAAATATTTGTAGAGTTAAAAGCATTATCAAAAGAATGACAGTCTATCAAATACATAAATTTTATTTACGCCTTGTTAAAACGACTAATAATAAAGAGTTAAAAGTTCAAAGGCTCTACTTGTATGCGAGTGAGTTCATGAGACTGTCTAAGCTGTCGCTATGTTAAGTAGTCCATGACTGTGTCTTGTGTTGTTGGTCAAGAATGTATGGCCTTGCAACCAAGATTAGATTTAGTTTGCTCACAAAGAGTTTGTGTAGTCATGTTGTGACTGACAAAGGTTTGTGCGGCAAGTTGAGTCTAACTGTTGACTGTGCTTGGGTTGTTGCTTAAATAGTCAATGTTAGCAAGTGCTCAGCTCCCAGAATAAGTCTTTTCAATTAGTTCAACTTTGGTTTCGGTAACCAATCGAGATTGAGTATTTTGATAGAATTGACCAATCGGTATTAAGTATTCCAACCAATAAAAATCAAATATTTTACAGAGATCGGTTTTTCTGCTGCTGTTGTTGCTACTGCTGGAACCGAGTTTTACTGATTAACTTTGACAACATCAATAGCTCCGACAACCTAAATAGCTCCGACAACCTAAATAGCTCCGACATCCAGATATACTTTCTCCATATCCGAGTTCTCATCCATCTCCATTGTCCTACACTTCTTGCACATAAACTGGTTATCATCTCTCAACTTACCAGTAATTCCACTGCATTTCTTGTGTACCCAAATACTGACATATTTAAATACCGCAAAAAAATGAATTGCACCCGATCTCTTTCCACAAACTGAGCAGGGAAACTTTCCAACACTACAACCTCTTTTGGGGAGCTTTCTGCTACTACAACCACTGATCATCACTTTGGTCTTGGTAACATTCACTCTCAGACTTTTACTTTCTATAGAATTCCTCAAAGTTTTTAAGGTCATCCATTGTTTCACAGACAAGTACTAAATCATGAGCATACATCTCTTCTGGACAACCCGTACGGAACTCCCTAGACATATATATGACTATGAGAGAGATAGGCAAGGCAAAACAAGCAAAGATCGACTCGGTGCCAAATGCAAATATAGGAAAACCAAATAATTTTTATGTTTCGGAATTTTTTAGATGAGTGTTGATAATTTGTAGAATTTGGTATATTCGGACTACTGTTCTCATCTTGGGTGTTTTTATCACAACGTTTCGGCCGATGTAACCTCCAACCTTCTTCAGGTGTACTTTGTTGAACTCGGTAATCTTTCTGTCGATGTTGAAGACTTCTTCCCAGTCATGGCAGATGGAACGAGAGCATGCTACCACCGTGGATTTAATAAAGGGTTCCATTCGAAGTCCGTCCAGATTCCTGAGTTCGAAAAGGTACACCTGAAGAAGGTCGGAGGTTACTTCTCCATCCACTCCTAACTCTTGCGATCACACTACCACCTGCTCCTCCGTGTGCTCCAATGGTATCACCAAAATAACAAAATTTCTGCACAACCTTAATAGCCTCACCATCCAAATGTACTTTCTCTACATCTGAGTTCTCACCTGTCTCCATTGTCTTACACTTCTTGCACATAAACTGGTTATCATCTCTCAACCTACCAGTAATTCCACTCACTTCTTGTGTACTCAATACTTACAAGTATCACACAAGATTGAATTGCTCCGACTCCCTTTCCACAAGCTGAGTAGGGAAACTTTCCTCTTTTGGGGAGCTTTCCAACACTACAACCACTCATCATCACTTTGGTCTTGGTAACATTCTTGTGCATGATGGAAACATTTTTTTGGCACCAGTAGCCGAACCGAAAAGGAGCATGGAATTTGAAAAACTTTTTTTTATTTGTTTTTAATAAACAAAATCTAATTGGTTTGAGTTGTTTCACGGCATATCAACCTTTGTCGGTTTATTTAATGCAGAATCCAGTCATTTTGCTAAAAGTTTTTATGCTTCAAGGTCTTTCTATCTTTAAATTATTATTCTAGATGTTTCCTTTGGTTGTTTTGTAGAGGAGATTGTTGTATTTGCTTTTTGGCTTTGCAGAACATGATTGAGTTTTGCAAATGGAAAGGAAAAAAAACAATGACATCAATCCATTGAAGTATTTGTAAAACAAGCACAAGGATGCAACATTGCGGCGATGGGACAGGGGCTGAAACTTGGTTAGTTGTTCACCGACAAGAGTTCGTTATGCAACTTGGTCTTCTTGCCAACTAACTGCTTTGAAAACGCGATCCGTTAAATAAGATCTGAGAACAAGTGCTCGGCTCCTGCGGAAAATTATTTCTGCTTGGCTAAAGTTTGATATAGGGAACCAATCGAAATTGAGTATTTGCTCCAATCACTACTCAGCATTTAAGTCAAGCAAATATTAAATGATTTTAGGAATAGCTTCTCAGTTGTTACTGCTACAAGTCTGGCACGATGGATTGCTTCACAAACTAGATGTGGAGTATCAAACAATGTTTTCTAAATCAGGGGTGCTCAAGTTTTTTAATATCATAGGCCACAAACTATATGAGCAATTTTCTGTGGACGTCTATTTAAGTGGTAAACAATTCATTTTATTTTGTCATGTTCCCATGACTGGGATATACATGCGGCTGGAGCCCGCTTGTGAATTTGTTATTCCCTAGAAACTTCCTCCTTCGGAAAAGGCAGGCATAGTCCGCCCAAGGCTAATATCACACCGGGTATTAGCTGTTTAGTCGTGAACAAAACAAAAAGAAATCAAATTAACGACCCAAGTAAAATCGCACCATGATATCCAATCAGCAACAAGTCATTTTTTCATCTTACATATGTTTCTAATACTAGTTGTTCTAGAAAAAAAATGCATCCATTAAACATTAAAAAAAAAACACTGACCCTAATTCCAGAGTGGCGGTCAATATGTTTATTTTCGTTAATAGCTCTCTTCAAAATATTTTTTGTACCCTTCTTTTTTTTTATATTATTCACTCCAAACGGCATATTGCCACTGCAACGTAATTTTATTTTTATTTATTTATTTTTGACAAGAGTCACAATTAACAAAATGTGAGGGGAAGGCGTACACACAGTTGGGTGTGGAAGAAGGGACTAATCTGGGCCAATTTTTTTTTTTCCGGACTTGTGCAGAATAACGTTCAAGTGTTTTTATTTTATTTTTTACGTAGTTTGATTTTTTTTTTTTTTTTTGTATTGGCTTTAATAATTATTTACACATTTTTTTCTTTTTAAAAGTTACGGCATTGCCCGTAGAGGCTATACAAGTCAGGTGGGGGCGTTAACGAGCTGTGCTCGTTCGCCCGTTTCTGTTGCATGGGTAAACTAGTGCGTTCAGGGGCTTCATGTAGGCATCGTTTCTGACGGTGCTCGAACGCGAGGGCAAAGGCAAAAATGGTCGGTAAAAAAAAAGACACCCCCCCCTCCTCCATAAAAAATAACTAAACTCTCGTCAAAAAAGACAAAATTAACAAAAATTGGTTGCATTTTCCTTCTTACATGAGGGCTTCCGAAAAGTGGCGATGGCCAAGTATACTCACTAAGTGTACACAGAAAAGTTGGTCAAATTTATATAGGAAACTGATCACCCCTTTAGAATGCACAATACTTGAAAAAAAATTTCAAAAAACAAGGATCGGTCATTGTACACAGAAAATTAATGGTCCGTAAAAAAGTCAAAACGTGGATTAATACTGAAGTGGCGGATCTTTGCTACTCGGACATATGGTTATGGATTTTTTTGAGGGGGGGGGGATAACCTCATATTTTCTTAATAACTTAATGTTTTAAATAACTTCTTTTTTTTTTTTTACTAACTTTTCAGCGTGCTGAGAAAGTTCAGAACTCAATATGGCGGGCTAAAATCTGATTGTGAAATCGATTTAAATAAGAATTTAATTTTAACGTAAAAAAAAAAAATGGATTTCCTTAACCCGAAGCCAAGTGGCAATACGAAAAAATAAAAAGTAGATTAACACCGGAAAATTTGTGCGTGACAAGAATATGAAAAGTCTTGTTATCGCCTTAAAGCTCAATTTTGCTGTCAAACCTCAGTGTATTTTGATAATTTCTAGTTTACTTATTTCATAGGATTACGCGTGTAATTTTGTTTAAACTATGGCAGCACAAATAAAACTCACGATTTTCGCTGTATTGTGCTTTTCGTGTACCAAAACGTCAAAAATAATGACCGTTTTGGGCTACCGTAGTTTTTTTAAAAATACTAACCCAAACACGTTATTAACAATATAGTTAGTAAATTGTTAATTCCTATTTCAGTCACGAATGTGTTTAGATATTATTCCTAAAAAACTTTAACCATGTTTGGTAATCATTACTATTATCGACATAAATTATTCCAAAGAAAATACCTTTGGGAAATGATTTAAAAAACGATTTATTTGTTTACTCCTGTGTGAACTATTTGAGTTTTTAAAATGTAATAGAAATCATAAGCATTTAAGGGCACTTCTTTAGTTTAGCTGTGAATCAGAAATCAATTTTGAAGAGTTACATTCACGCCTAACCCAATCAACCGGAAGTAAAAATTATTTTTACCATCATTTTTAAATAACTTTTCGTTGTTATAAAGTTTTAAATGATACAAAAAAATTCACGGCACATGTTCGTCTTTTCTCACAGTCCGTTTTTCACAACTTTTTACTGACCATTTTTTTTTTCTTTTTTCGGTGTACACTTACCTATCAGGCTGCTAGAGAATTCCGGGTTTTTGGAAATTTTTTTCAAATATTTTACATTTTAGGAGGGGGGATCAGTTTCCAATGTTAATTCAACGTAGACTGATCCCCCTCTTTTTGACCATCTCAATTTTTTTAAAAATCTTTTTCGGTGTACGATTACCTATCATGTTAATAGAGAATTCCGGGGGTTTTGGAAAGAAATTTTTAAAAATTGTGATTTTAAGACTGTGAGAAAAGACGAACATGTGCCAAATTCACTGCAGACATACAAATGATAACTTTTCGTTTTATAAAGTTACAAAAAAAAAATCAATATTGACTATTTGTTTGATAAAAAAAATCAGACAAACTCTTCGTTTTTGTAAAGTTAAATTATACAAAAAAAAAAATCACTATTCGTTTTATAAAATTTTATTTACATTAAATTGAAAAAAAAAAAAAAAAAAAAAACACTGCTCGCTGTTATTATTCACTTTATTTTGGGATAAAAACTTCTAATTCTATATTACTTCCGGTTGATTGTCTGCCCCTGTTTTCAAAATTGAAAACAAATAAATTCTGATTCACAGCTAAACTAAAGCAGTGCCATTTTAAGTTTCGCAAATATCAGATCTGAGAAAAGTAGCCATCGTTGTTTACGTTATTGACTAAATGGTGCTTTTTTAGATTTTTATGTGAACGTGGCTTCCGGTTAAATTTTACGGATGGATGTAATTGAAAAAAAAAAAGAAGTTTTTGTTTATGCGATTTTCATAAATTAGTTTTGTTTATGAGATTTTTTTTTATTAATAGTGTTCCTTCAAATTATAGTTTAATAATATTTAATTAATTTAAACAAACAAATAATCAAACGAAATGTTATGAATTATAATAAAAATAACGTCATTTTCTGTCAAATAAAAAAATAACTTTCGGTTGATAATTTGTTTGGTAAAAGTAATTCAATAAAATGTTTAATTATTATAGCATATGTTTTTTATTTATTTCAAACATTTACATTAACAAGAAAATGTGTATTTTCAATGGAAATATTTGTTTATTACTACATTAAACTAAAAAAAATAAAATAATTAAACAAATGTATTGTCATTATTAAACTATAATTCGAAGGAACAGCACTTATAAATCGCATAAACAAGAAAGTCTAACAACAACGTTTTTTTTTCATTTATGGTCATCCGTAGTGGAGGTGACGCCATCAATTTAACCGGAAGCCACGTTCACATAAAAATCTTTAACAAAACACCCTTATTAAATGTGTGTGTGTTTTTACGTAAATAGGTCTCAAATGACTAGGTAAAACAACATAGATTTATTTTTATACTAATTTCCCAACTGTATTTCTTTTTAAATAATTTATGTCGGTAAAAATAATGATTACCGGTGCTTTAGCAACAAAAAAACAAATATAGCGAGTTTCATCTGACACATGAAATAAAAATATAGTCGCCATCTTTATAAAAAAGAACGAGAATAGCTAATAAAAACCGATAACTATGGTTCATAGTTGGTAAATTTGTTTGACTAATTTCACAACTGTATTTCCTTGAAAATAATTTACCATAAATTTGAAATTAGTCAAAAACAATTTATTTAGGGTTACTTACTCGTTTGTGAGGTCAGAAATTAGCAGAAGCTTCATTGACGTCAGAGTTGTCCTCCATTTTAGGTGGGAAACGACAAATTTACCCCATAATTTTCTAGTTAAAACAGGTCCTTTGCTAAGAACTTCCCCTGTAAATAATTTACGTGATTGAAATAGGAATTAACCAAATAAAAACTTGGGTACTTTGTTACATTAGGACCCGAGCTAACTTTGACCCCCGTCGTTAGGGTCAAAGTGGGGGTTAGCGTTAGGGTTTAGAGTCATGGCTAAAGTTAGCGTAGGTCCTAATGTTACAAAGTACCAAAACTTGTTGTCGAAATGAATCGGGTGCCTATCACTTACAAGTACGAAAAACTACCACATCTTGATAAGTGCCCGTAGGTAATCACTCCTTTCTCATCACGGAGACTAGAAGGGACACGAGAAAAATGTCCCCCTCCTCCCCCCCCCCCCCAAAAAAAAAGAAATGGGGGCACTCTGGATGGGTGCACAATTTTTCCGTGATCGGACACGTCGACATTCCACCTCGGGCGAAAGAGGTACTAATGCCTACGAGGATAGCCCTTAGACCGAGCAAAACCATACCTCAGATCCAAGGACCCAATGGCCCCTGTATCGGGTAATGTTTATTTGCTCTCCACTGTAACAAAATGTGACACGGTCGGTATGTAAGTAAAACCAGCTCCCTCGAGGGAGACACACTGGCCGTGTACAAAAACAAAAGTCGGTGTTCCGCGGTAGTGGCGTCTCAGACGATAAATGAACTCCTCCTTAAAGAGGAGGTAATCCTTGGGAGAGTTAACTGTACCTCATTCAAACACAAAGCTCGGGTGCCCAAGAATGCCAGACCAGGTTGTCAGAATAGGTCAATTTTACTTCTGCGTCAAAGACTACGTACGTCGTACGAGTAAGTTCGTACATTTTAATTCTAATTGTTTGAGTCGAGAGAAATATTCACGTACAATAAATTCTACACAATTGAAAGCAAAAATAAATAAAACCCAATGATTACTTACACCCATGATTAATTCGTTATTGAGGTCCTTTCTTTAAAAGAGATGACAGAGGAATTCGCGTGTGACACAAAGGGTCCGCAAAGAAAACACACGCGCGAAATGCTGCGACTTTCGCGCGTTTTTTCGCCTAAACAGCTGAATGATCTCCCCTCAATTTATCGCTCTTCAAATCATTAAAATTAATTTTTTTTTATTACTTCTCCTGTGTCTGTGTACGTGTTTCTCGTACCTACGTGACTTACGCATTTTTTTTTTAATTATTTACTATTAATTGATTATTTATTTAAATAAAAAAAATTAAAGGGCGTAAATTAAAATTATTTTTTAATCCTATTTTTTATAAATAATTTAATTACGAAATTGAATCGACCAGAATGAATTTCGGTTTATTCGTAAACAAGTCAGCCATTTTAATCTTTTATTAACAGTTGACAAAAAGAATGAGGCGATTGTGCTATATAGTTAACAAGAAAAAATGTGGGGAAAGAGAGGTACTTGCTGATTGTGGGTTCAGCCTTGGGGAGGGGGATATGACCGCCAAGAGCGAAAATAAATGGATGGTGTTATGGGCAGAAATGGGGGTGGGAGGGTGGTGGGAGGTAGTTACAAAACTTTTATATTCAGTTTCTACTCCCCCACCCCCTCCTGACGAAAGTGTTCTTTGACTCAGTAGGGACAAGACGTTGGATTTTTGCTTTATTTATCTACCTCCCACAAGGTAAGATGTGACACAAGGTCGGGAAAGTGGGATTAGATAAGCCAGGGCTCGAGGTGAGTATTCTGGCCATTTAAAAATTGCCTGGGCAGCCCCGTCGGCATTCCCGGTAGGGCGCCTCAGACAGTAAGCAATAAACTTACTCCTCCCCAAAGAGGGGAGGCAAAGCCTGGGAGGGTGGACCTCCTAGAACTGCACAGGACCACCAACCCGTAATAGACCGGCGTAAATCCAGACCCAAAGGCCCGGACGATACCGGTTTATTAGGTGGGGATTTTTTGCTCCAGCAGAGAAATCCGTTTTTTACACCATTACTTATTGTTACTACACCCTGTTGGGGGTGGGTCACTAAAGGAGTATTTCTTTTTGCATCCCCCCCCCCTTCTGCAGGGCCCCCTTCTGGGTATCGCCCCATGAAATATTTTTCCAACAAAAAAGAGGTAGAAAAAATAATGGACAACAAATAACTGTTAACAAACGATAGAAAATCTAACATTCTGTTAGTTTTTAATTTTTGGAAACTATTTGTAATTTTTTTTTTTTTCAAAATGTGTGTCATTAACTTTTACTTAACCGGTCGCCAAAAAAAAAATGGCCGCTATTTTTTTTTTTTTTTTTAGATGATTGTGAGGAGATTTTTGGCTGATGTTTGGACAGTGCCGCTACTCCATATATATTTATGTGTTCAATTTACAAGAAAGCCAATGAGAAAAAAGTAATTACTCGAAAACAAAGAAGCGTAGACATTTATTGTTCGCAAACATGGTTTGCTATGAAGTTATGTATGTGAGAATGTGTACAAAGAGAGTCATTAAACTGTGTGTGCGTGTGTGTACATATGCGTGCACATGGTGTTTACTATGAAATTGAGTTCACAAGAATGTGCTCAACAAAGTCTGAGTAGAACGATATGTGTATATATACATAGAGAGGAAAAGTTGGTGCTACTGTATTATTGAAACAAGTGAAATGTTTACTCTCTAATTTAGAAGAGCCGTTGAAAGGGAGGATAATTCAAAGTGTTTTCTCAATTCGAATTTCTACGATTGAATAAGACTTTAGAGGATACGTTAAAAATAAATACATTTATTGATTATAAATAATGATTTTTAATACGAAATTTAAAAAAAACTTCCAAGGATACGTCAAAATAAAATAGATTTATTGAAATTTTTGTCGTTCTTTGACTACATTTGTGAACCAAAATGTTTGTTTCTCAAAGCAATTTTTTCATTGAAATTAATGTAAATCAGGAAATAGTTGGTTGTTAGTTATTTCCCTTTATTTGAACTCTTCACTGACGTCACTCCAGAAATAGAAACTAGGTTCACCCTCTTTCTCATCAAGGACAGCTTCTAGTTCAAATGTGTAAACACACAGCTAATAAAAGCATGAAGCGAGCAGCATTTGTTTTCTCTTTATTCCTAACTTCAGCCTTTGTCTCAGTATATTCCATTAGCCATTTTGAAATGTAGTCAAGATGCTGTAGGTTTGTCTTTTGGGTTATTTAATGCCGAATGTCATATTGTCAGTGATCAATTCGCCTAGAGAGAGAATTAATTCACAACGTAATCCTCCGTACCTCTCTGCCCAGGTGGCGCAAAAGTATTGTTGGACAGCTGAGGATAGGGTGATCAAAAGTTGTTACGACTAGATGGAGTTACAAAACTGATCAAACCATCTGAAAATGTTGAGAGGAGGACCATACCATGCAACACTGCCTTGTTGGCTCTCTACTGCCCAGCCGGTGCAGCTTGAAAGACCTTGCAGAGTACAACATTATTGCAAAGGACTGCATAAAAAAGTGGGAAACTGTTGTATGACCACATGACACTTCAAAGACACACAAAGAATAAGATACACTGACCGTAATTATATTGGTAGATATTTACTGAATAATATATATATTTTTTATTATTTTTAATAAATCACAACAGAACCAGCGTAAGTGTAATGGCGTTAATTTCTGCTAGGTGCACGGCTCAGACAAATGTCTGTATTTCGTTTCGTATATTCTCCATTTTGTATTGTCTTGTAGCAATTACATGACTGTGATCTACTTTCTTTTGTGTTTATATGCAATCTCTTATGTAGTAATAAGTTTGTTGTTCGATTAAAACTTACATAGAAATACATCGGTAAATTCGAACACGTAGATTCAGTTTGCCTTGTTTTTTATACCCAGCCTTAGCTTGGCACTAAAATACAAACAGTTCCTGGAGAGACACCATGGAGACCTGACGCTAAAAACCTCTTCTCATCTTTTGCTATAGCGTGGCAGGAAGAGATTGAACTCTGGAACTCAATTCTCTTTCTATAGCTAATGCCTGCCTGCCGCACTAACTTGTCTTCCATTTTTGTGTTCCTGCGTTAACGAAACTGTTAAATAAAGTTGATTTAATTGTAGATTTAATTGTTGATTTAATTGTTGATTTAAATTGTTGATTTAATTGTAGATTTAATTGTAGATTTAAATTGTTGATTTAATTGTAGATTTAATTGTTGATTTAATTGTAGATTTAATTGTTGATTTAATTGTTGATTTAATTGTAGATTTAATTGTAGATTTAATTGTTGATTTAATTGTTGATTTAATTGTTGATTTAATTGTTGATTAAATTGTAGATTTAATTGTAGATTTAATTGTAGATTTAATTGTTGATTTAATTGTTGATTTAATTGTAGATTTAATTGTAGATTTAATTGTAGATTTAATTGTTGATTTAACTGTAGATTTAATTGTTGATTTAATTGTAGATTTAATTGTTGATTTAATTGTTGATTTAATTGTTGATTTAACTGTAGATTTAATTGTTGATTTAATTGTTGATTTAATTGTTGATTTAATTGTTGATTAAATTGTAGATTTAATTGTAGATTTAATTGTAGATTTAATTGTAGATTTAATTGTAGATTTAATTGTAGATTTAATTGTTGATTTATTGTTGATTTAATTGTTGATTTAACTGTTGATTTAACTGTAGATTTAACTGTAGATTTAATTGTTGATTTAATTGTAGATTTAATTGTTGATTTAATTGTTGATTTAATTGTTGATTTAACTGTAGATTTAATTGTTGATTTAATTGTTGATTTAATTGTTGATTAAATTGTAGATTTAATTGTAGATTTAATTGTAGATTTAATTGTTGATTTAATTGTTGATTTAACTGTAGATTTAATTGTTGATTTAATTGTTGATTTAATTGTTGATTTAATTGTTGATTTAATTGTTGATTTAACTGTAGATTTAATTGTTGATTTAATTGTAGATTTAATTGTTGATTTAATTGTTGATTTAATTGTTGATTTAATTGTTGATTTAATTGTAGATTTAATTGTAGATTTAATTGTTGATTTAATTGTTGATTTAATTGTTGATTTAATTGTTGATTTAATTGTTGATTAAATTGTTGATTAAATTGTTGATTTAATTGTTGATTAAATTGTAGATTTAATTGTTGATTTAATTGTTGATTTAATTGTTGATTTAATTGTTGATTAAATTGTTGATTAAATTGTTGATTTAATTGTTGATTAAATTGTAGATTTAATTGTTGATTTAATTGTTGATTTAATTGTTGATTTAATTGTTGATTTAATTGTTGATTTAACTGTTGATTTAACTGTAGATTTAACTGTTGATTTAATTGTTGATTTAATTGTTGATTTAATTGTTGATTTAATTGTTGATTTAATTGTTGATTTAATTGTTGATTTAATTGTAGATTTAATTGTAGATTTAATTGTAGATTTAATTGTTGATTTAATTGTAGATTTAATTGTTGATTTAACTGTAGATTTAATTGTTGATTTAATTGTTGATTTAATTGTTGATTTAATTGTTGATTTAATTGTTGATTTAATTGTTGATTTAATTGTTGATTTAATTGTAGATTTAATTGTTGATTTAATTGTTGATTTAATTGTTGATTTAATTGTTGATTTAATTGTTGATTTAATTGTTGATTTAATTGTAGATTTAATTGTTGATTTAATTGTTGATTTAATTGTTGATTTAATTGTTGATTAAATTGTAGATTTAATTGTAGATTTAATTGTTGATTTAATTGTTGATTTAATTGTTGATTTAATTGTTGATTTAATTGTAGATTTAATTGTTGATTTAATTGTAGATTTAATTGTAGATTTAATTGTAGATTTAATTGTAGATTTAATTGTTGATTTAATTGTTGATTTAATTGTTGATTTAATTGTTGATTTAACTGTAGATTTAATTGTTGATTTAATTGTAGATTTAATTGTTGATTTAATTGTTGATTTAATTGTTGATTTAATTGTTGATTTAATTGTTGATTTAATTGTTGATTTAATTGTTGATTAAATTGTAGATTTAATTGTAGATTTAATTGTAGATTTAATTGTAGATTTAATTGTTGATTTAACTGTAGATTTAATTGTTGATTTAATTGTTGATTTAATTGTTGATTTAATTGTTGATTTAATTGTTGATTTAACTGTAGATTTAATTGTTGATTTAATTGTTGATTTAATTGTTGATTTAATTGTTGATTTAATTGTTGATTTAATTGTAGATTTAATTGTTGATTTAATTGTTGATTTAATTGTTGATTTAATTGTAGATTTAATTGTTGATTTAACTGTAGATTTAATTGTTGATTTGATTGTAGATTTAATTGTTGATTTAATTGTAGATTTAATTGTTGATTTAATTGTAGATTTAATTGTAGATTTAATTGTAGATTTAATTGTTGATTTAACTGTAGATTTAATTGTTGATTTGATTGTAGATTTAATTGTTGATTTAATTGTAGATTTAATTGTTGATTTAATTGTAGATTTAATTGTAGATTTAATTGTAGATTTAATTGTTAATTTAATTGTTGATTTAACTGTAGATTTAACTGTAGATTTAATTGTTTATTTAATTGTTGATTTAATTGTTCGTATTTTTATATGGAAGTCTGGTGGCGCTATTTTTCTCTTTCATTTCAAGCCAACTCAGTCAGATAAATACAGATTCAGCCGCTTCTACAAAATGGCCGTCTCTAATCTCGACATTTATATTAACACCAACAACTCTAGTATTCTTTTACTGATCTTAAGTCAATTTTGTACCCGATATTAACTCTTTCTGTGGCGACAAACCCATAAAGACAAGAACACTTTTGGTTAAATTTGCAGTGAAATAGTAGCATCCCCCTCCATGAATTTGTTTTCAAAATACTCATTCTATCCAATAAATTATTTTTCAAAATATCACAATAAATTTTTGGAAATTTTCTTTACTGAAGTAATTTCGTTTAGGTTAATTTGGGGTTTTGTATTACCTATTATTATGGCATTACGTTATTTTCTTACCTTAAAAAAAATAAGATCGTAACGAGAGAGTTTTTTTTTTACATTTGTAGATTAATACTCTCCACTGCCGGCCTCCCTTCTAAAAATAGAGATTCTCTTTTTTTAGGCGATTAGATGTAAACTCCTCACACCTGACATTATCCTGTATCTCTACAAAGCCACCATTCGCCCATGCATGGAGTATTGTTGTCACATCTGGGCTGGTGCATCATCTACTAGTCTCTCCCTCCTTGACAAGGTCCAAAAAAGAATCGCCAACCTAATAGGACCCTCACTGTCAACCAAGCTTCAGCCTCTGTCCCATCGCCGCAATGTGGCATCCTTGTGCTTGTTTTACAAATACTTCAATGGATTATGCTCCGATGAATTGGCTACTCTGGTGCCCCCTCGACGTAAATTCACTAGACTAACTTGACAATCAACTAAATCTCATTCATTCACTGTGGAGGTCCCCAGATGTCGGAGAGCCTTCTACTCAAATAGCTTCTTTCCTCGTACTGCTGGCCTCTGGAACTCTCTCCTTGCCCCCTGTTTCCCCGACAGAACAGACATGCAGAAATTTAAAACTAATGTAAACAGACATCTCGCTGCGCAGATCCCAAGTTAAGTTGACCCCCCCCCCCTTTCCTTCTCCCCTTTTCTTTTCTCAGTAGCCCCTTACGTCTACAGTGGTGGCCTGCCTTGTTTGGGGTGAGTTATGTTAAAAAAAAAATTTTTTTTAAATACCCTGAAAAACTTGCCGGTGAAAAAAAAGAAAAAGACAAACAACAAAAAAAAACAATTATTTTAGAATTTAGAGGGGGGGAGTCAGGTTCGTAAATTTAACTTAAATAATCTCCCATTTTAGGGTAGTTAACATAATCTTTTACCACAAACCCTAAGTCTGAGTGGCTGCCAGTAGGGGTTAGTTTAGGATTAGGTTAGAATGTTTTTAAAATTAATTTATTAGAGAAAGAATATTTTAAAAAAATGATTTATTGAAATGTTTTGAAAATAATTTATTGGGGAAGAAAGAAAGAAAGAAAGAACATTGTTACAATAAATGGGAATCTTTTACGAGACTCAGCAGAGTAAAAACGCAAAAAAAACAAATTACAACAAATAAAAGTAACTGTAAGCTGTAAAAGTTAGTTTCAAACTTGCATGTGATATTTGTTTGTATTTTAAACCCGTTTGAAGTGCTATTTATTAGAAATCAATAGTTTTGACACCGTAATTTCGAAAAAAAACATGGCCGATTTGGGGGGGGATTACTAACAAATGCACCTGGAGCGGCCATATTGATTTTTGTGAAAACGTTGAAAAAAAAAACAAGACATTTTTTTTTTTACATCTAATGAAAACCCATTTATAATACGTAAAAATAAAAACAAATTACATAGGTAAGTAGAAAAATATCTATTCTCGTCGTAGGTCAACTTCACTTGTTGCAAATTTATGTTTTTAAACCCTTTCTCGATCTTTTTTTGGACCCCGTTCGCGCCTCTGCTGAGTCTCGTAACATATACCCCAATAAATAAATAGGAATAAAAATATAATAATATCAGCAATTAAAGAATTTAAAATATTTGGTACAAATTAATGCTCTGAAAGAGTTGATTATCAGGCACAACATTTATGTAATAGGAGACAATACAAAACGGAGAATAGCCGAAACGAAATTGCTTCAGTCAAGAAAGTTCAACAGAAGCTGTATTTCTTCGTCTATCTCGCAAAGTTACTCCTTGGAGTATAGAATTCACAGCTAGCATTTAATGCCATCTCGATGGCCCTTTTAATCGAAGGGGACTTTTAGATTTGTACACCGGCTCTCATCCCCGTAAACAACCCGGGTGTTTAAGCGATGGCGAACGAGAAACCCGTTTTCTTGTTCATTGTATTTTCTTGTTTAGTTTTTCTATCCATAAATGGATCGAAGAATAAGAAAACAGAAACCGCCGTAAGTTTAAAATTTGATATCCTTATATATATATATATATATATATATATATATCATCTATGCATTATTTATATTTTAATTTATTTTTTAAATTATTATTTTTTTTTTAAAGGTCCAATTTTAGCGGGGCTCTTGCCGATTGGATTAAACTCATAACCGGAATGAACCAAAAAGGGGGTTTATAATGTCTTTATTATTATTATTATTATTATTATTATTATTATTATTACTAGGAATGGTAAACTTGAAGTTCAGGTGACAGTTAAGTTTTTCGGAAAGGCGATATGTAGTAGCTCAAAAATTGTATATATATATATATATATAAGATTATGACATGCTGAATACATCGGAGTTAAAATCAATTTAGTATCACGTATGAAATAGGAAAAATATGGTTTTTAAATTAGAAAATATGCTTGTATTATCAACTTATTTCCAAAATGGCGACATGTTTCATTGGATAGACGGTAGTCGCTAAAATTGGGAACCGGAACTAGGTCTAATGAAAAGAAGTAGTCTTTTAATGGTGTATATAAAAATAATTTATTTAAAACTATTGGTACTTCTGCAGTTTACGGACAATGCTGTAGTATAATAACGTTATTATTTAGAAACCTGTTCTTAACATGGGGAAGGGGGAGACCCTGTTAACTATTCTGTACTTTTACCGAAAAATTGAATTTAATTTAAAAATCCTATCTAAAAAATAGCACGGTCCGTAAACTCAGAAGTACCAAAATATTTATAAACATATTGGTGCTTCTGCTGTTTAGCCACAACATTAAACTATTTAAAGAAATGTATAAACTTACGTGTTAGCTGAAAATAAGATTGTTCAGAAAAAATTACGCAAATTCATCCAGTATTTATTAAATTATAAGAGAAAGAAGAAAAAACGATCTTACGTATCGTTAAACATTGTCACTTATGAAATAGGCAAGGGAGATAATTTAAATTTTGTTTACTGGTTAAACAAAAATGGCTACCGAAAGATAAAATCGTTTTTATTTTTAATTTAATAAATACTGGATGAATTTGCGTAATTTTTATTGTACAGTCTTCTTTTAAAAAATTCATTAGTGATTGCTCAAGGAGAGGGAGCGTGTGCACTTACCTTCCTTACTAACAAAAGGAGATAATATTGCCTCCTCAGATGTTTATAGTTTTTTCCTCAGGTCATGTGACAACCACATGACCATTTGGTTATTTAACAGGAGATTCCTCTCCTGTCGGATGTTGTTTTTTTATATGGATGAATTAGCGTTAATGGAGCGAGGAGGCGACTTTACCATTGCTTGCTGGCCGTAATCACTTGTTATTAGACTGACACGTCGCGGAAGGGGGCAATTCTTTCGCAACCTAAGGTAAGTGTACATTGCTTCCTTTCTCGACTGAGCAGTCTCTCTTTTTTTTAGGGGAAAATTAATTTTTTCTACATTTTGCGAAAGAATTGCATTAACATGAATAGAAGTAAGGCAGATTTGCAGAAGAGAGTTTCGCTTTTATGGACTAAAATTAGAACCATCCTGGAGATGGCTCACCTGGAAGATGAACTCTCTAGCAAATCATTTGCCGCTTTACAGAGATCCGTTATGGATTATTTAACGGAAGTTGACACATGTGAGTGAAATTCAGGTTTTGTCTGAGGAGGTGGACTGGGTGCAAGTCGAGAGGGAGGCTCTCACACATACCTTGCGATTCAGAAGGGAACTGGAGGAGCTTGAGTCTAGGTTCCTCCCTGCTACTTCTGAGCCCCTAAGTTCTGCATCTTATTCCTCAGGAATTGAAAGGGGTGTGTCTTCATTTTCTGTGAAGCTGCCTCAGCTACAAATTACAGGACCAACCTTCGATGGGTTGGAAATGCAGTCCAACCCCATGAGTTATAGAAATTTTCTGTCCAGATTTGAAAATTGCGTGGCCGGCATGGCTAACGATGCGGAAAGGCTAAATTTCTTGAAATGTTCACTGTCTGGTCCACCTTTACTGTTAATAAATCACCTGACTATTTGTGAGAGGAACTATCAAGTGGCTCTTTCTGTCCTGAAGAGCGAGTACCTTGATGAGGATGAAATAATAGATCACATCTTCCAGGATATATTAGATTTCTCCTATAAGCGCGATAAGGGCTTTACTACTCTGACTAATTTCATCTCCAAAGCGGCTTCTCTTCTGGTAGAGTTGGAAGGCTCATTTGGTTGTTTGTTCTCCAGGGACAAATCATCGGGGGCACGTCTTATGGCGAAGATACTCTTTTCCAAATTCCCCAGAGAGGTCCGAGGAGAGTTAATTCAAATTTCTGGGAAGAGAATACCAACATTGTCATCAATATTGCAGGGTACTAGGGAGGCAGTTAAACGTCTTCTCATCAAGGGAGATGAGATCTCGGGTTCCTCCTTCAATGCTGGTCGAGGGTCCTTGGGGGATGCACCATCGAGAACAAGGACCAATCCCTCTCGAAGGGATTCTTCTCTTCAGGCCAACTCGATCTGTCGCTCTCAGGGTGGAAAATTCTCATGCCTTCCTCCTGTTTTGTGTGTTACGTTCGGCAGAGATGGTGTTCAGGTTTCTGCCAACTGTTTGTTGGACACTGGCAGTGGCCGGACTTATCTGTCCGGTAAAGTGTTAGCACCACTTGGTCCCTTGGCGTCCATTGGATTGGATTGTAGCCTCAAGTTAACTACTGTACTGGGAGATTGCGATAGGCACTTTAGTGAAGTGGAGCTGGAGGTTAATGTTGGAGCTCTTTGTCCTCACTCTGTTCCAGTGCTGGTACAGGAAGATCTGGATATCTCTGTACGTATTGAGGATTTAGATATTCTGTTGGATAGGTTCCAATCACTTAATTGTCCCCTTGCAGGTAGATTTGAGAGAGGCACCAGTTTTATTCCGATCCATGGAATAGTTGGACTGGATTTCATTCAACACTTAGGCACTCTCCAATTAATTCCCTGTTTGGAGGGACAGGCGTTTACTACTCCAACAGGCCTGGTTCCCTTTGGTGAGGTGAAGCAGTTCCTTGACTTAACCCATTCTCTGGATGAGAACCAGGAGGGACTTGCCTTCAATTCAGTTCTGGCATCGACTGCCGAAGTGAACCCCTCTCATCTGTGTTTTATACTGGAGTCTCGGAGTACATATGAGGATCCCCTTAGCGATTTTTTCCCAGATAGTGAGGTGCAGAGAGGATTAGAGAAGATGTTTGGGATGGAATCCCTGGGAATTAAAGAACAGGAATTCTCTGACTATGATGAGCGGAAGATTGCACTCTTCCAGGAATCGATCTTGTTTGAGGATAATAAATATTACATCCAATTGCCCTGGGATGATGACCAACTATCGCGTGTGCCGTCCAACCATGCTGTGGCCTTGCGAGTATTAGAGTATGTGGCCCGAAACCTGGAGGGGAAAAAACTTTACCAGGACTATCTGCAAGTGTTCCAACAGCAGGAACGGGAGGGTATTATAGAGGAAATATTTGTGCCCCCAGAGAGGTTTAAGGATTTTATTTGGATTCCTCATAGACCTGTGTTTAAGATGGATTCTGCCTCGACTACAAAGATTCGTCCAGTATTTAACTGTAGCCTCAAGGTTGGGGATGCTCCATCGTTGAATGAGGCTACTTACAGGGGAGTAAATATGACTAGTGACCTCCTGGATTTGCTGCTCACCTTCCGCTCCAATAGTCATGTGGTGTTGGCGGATATCAAGAAGGCCTTCTTAATGATCCGCCTAAAGTTGGAAGCGGATAAAAATAGATTCTGTTTCTTTTTGAGGGATGGAGGACGTCTCCGTTGTTTCAGATATAACACCATAATTTTTGGGTTCGCTTCCAGTCCCTTTATTTTGAATTACGTCTTACGGTTTCATGCTGCTCAGTTTCCGATGGATGAATGCAGATATATGATGGAGAATCGCTTTTACGTGGATAATCTAATCATGTCTAGCGGTGATCCAGAGGAGTTGGGTGAATTATATGCTCTCTCTCGGGAGCGATTACTACAGGGAGGCTTCGAACTACAATCTTGTAATTCCGATCATGTCGGAATTCGCAGCCTAATGGAGGAGCATGGTACCCTGAGTGTCCACGGCAATGGTTGGGAGAGGGTACTTGGTTACCGATATTCTCCTTTCTCGGATACCCTTCGATTGAGTACGGTTAAATGCAACCCTGAAGCGCTTACAAAGAGACAAATTCTTAGAGAGACGGCTCGAGTCTATGACCCCTTATCATTGTGCTTGCCCGTAACTTTGAGAGGTCGTATTCTGTTAAGCAAGCTTTGGGAGAAAGGGTTGGGGTGGGATGTGCCGGTTCCATCTGAATATTTGTCCTCGTGGAGGAAACTTTCTTCTGATCTCTCCGAATTAGACACCATTTCCCTCCCCCGTAAGGCCTTAAGTGAGAATGAGCCAGGCGAACTGTTCCTGTTTTGCGATGCCTCTCCAGAAGCTTATGGGTTTGCGGCATATGTCGTGCAGAAACGCCGATCTTGCTTGGTATTTGCCAAGGCTAGAGTGGCTCCATTGAAAAGGAAAACACTGCCTACCCTCGAACTTTTGGCAGTGTTCCTGGCCATGAGGTGCTTACCCACGATTTTAAGGAACTTTAGAAGATTCTCTCCCTCCGTGATTCATGTAGCCACAGATTCTCAGGTAGTCCTGTCATGGCTTATTTCTGGAAACATCGTAAGCAAGAACCTGTTTGCACGGAATAGATTGAAAGATATTCAGCAGATGAGTGTGGAGTTAGAAGCCTCTAGAGGCTGGTCTCCCTCATTTCGATATGTTCCTACAGCGGAGAACCCCGCTGACTTAATTACTAGAGGAATGACGCTGGCAAGGTTCCAAGCCTGCTTCCAGTTCTGGTGTTATGGACCAGATTGGTTAAGTAGTGGTACCACTCCGTGGCCTACTCAGAATTTGCCATGCCTCAGCAAACATAGCCAGGGAATAGCTCGTTCTTCTTGGAATGCTGCAATCCTCCATAGGGAGGTACCACCTACTGTTTTGCCCTTGGAAAGATTCTCTTCATTTTCAAAGCTGTTGAGAGTCACTTCCTTAGTCCTCAAGTTTATTAATCGCTTACGTCGGTTGGAAATTGACGGTGAAAAACTGGCGGCTATATTACTTATGCAGACTATGCAGCGCCAAGTATATCCTGAGGAACTGGATTTTTTGCTGGATCCATCAGGGAAGACTGTTCCTGGGTTGGTGCGGGACCTTGACTTGTTTGTTGATGCTGAGGGTATAATCAGGTCGGGTGGCCGAATTGGTAGATCCCTCCACTTTAGTATGGAGGTTAAACACCCGATTCTGTTAGCAAAGCATCACCCAATTACCAGGCTCATCATAATGGATGCACATACTAAATGCCAGCACTTGGGGATTGCGTCCACTTTGGCTGAGTTGAGACGGTGTGGGTACTGGGTGCCAAAAGGCAGACAG
Organism: Sepiola atlantica; assembly: GCA_963556195.1. NCBI lineage: Eukaryota > Metazoa > Mollusca > Cephalopoda > Sepiida > Sepiolidae > Sepiola > Sepiola atlantica. The sequence continues at coordinate 12,116,736 of OY744546.1, forward strand.
GCGGTGAAAACGATCCTGGCTTCATGTACTCTGTGCCGAAGGTACAACGCCAGACAGGTCTTGCCTCCCAATGTAGCTAACTTGCCCGCATCCCGTATTGAATTGGAAGTTCCCTTCAAACATACGGGGGTGGATTTCACCGGTCACTTTTGGGTTAGGGAAGGTGGTAAGGAGGTGAAAATGTATCTGCTCATCTTCACGTGTCTCGGTGTCAGGGCTATACATATTGAAGTGGTTCCTGACATGAGTGTGTTGGCTTTTTTGCAGGCATTGGTGCGGTTTACGAACTTGTATGGCATCCCATCAGCCATTTACAGCGATAATGCAAAGACCTTTCTGGGAGGCGGAAGGTTGTTTAAAAGGTTGATATTAAGCAATGATTACCAACAGAAGTTTGGCTCCTGTTCGATCAAGTTCTGCACCATTCCTCTTTTCTCACCCTGGGTTGGAGGTGTTTGGGAGAGGAGTATCCAGACAATCAAGAAATGTCTTTACAAGGTGGTTGGTAGAGGTGAGATGAATTATTTCTCTTTGCTTACTATCATATCGGATATTCAAAGAGCTATCAATAACCGCCCTCTGACTTATCGAGAATCGGCTGAGGCTGAGTTAGAGGCCGTAACTCCTAACATGTTTTTGCGACCTAATAAGAATCCTGGGTTGCTGTTAGAACTGAATAACCAGGATTTTGCCTCACATCTTCCACCCAGCCGAGAAAGGCTGCTTAAGACTATGCAGGTTAGGGATCAGTGCCTGGAGAAATTCCGCACACTATGGTATGATGAGTACCTATTGAGCCTCCGAGAGAAACCCCACGGGCGTTCTAGAATACCCTTCCAAAATAGATTAAATGTTGGAGACGTAGTGATAGTGAGGAGTCCTCATAAGCCTAGGCCGTTTTGGGTGCTTGGGATTATTTTGGAAGTGTTTTGCGGAGAAGATGGGGTAGTCAGATCAGCAAGGGTTAAGGAGGGGGGGAATGCAGTACATGTCCATTCGTTAAAAAATTTGTTTCCCCTTGAGTTATCCTTGAATGAGGAGGATCAAGAGAGATCCATATCTGCACCTGGTAACAGGCCTGTGGATGGGATTGATACTTTTGATCCTCTTCGATCAACACCTGACAATGAAGAAGTGGTTTGGCTTTGTCCCATATGCGGTTCTTCACAGGGTGACCGGGACATGATTTGTTGCGACGGATGCGACGACTGGTGTCACTTCCAGTGTGTGGGAATTGAGTCTCCTCCTCCTGTCAGACAAAAGTGGTATTGTCCTAGTTGTGCGCCACAGAGACGGCAGCGAGGTAGACCTAGCCTTCTCCCTGAATAATTAAAAGCCTATAAAAAGAAAATAACTTAAAATTATACTAATCTGTATTTTTTGAGTGAGTGCATACATTTATAATTGTAGTTTCTTTCATTTTCTTTTTTTTCTTTTCCTTGGGAGTATGTGAAAAAAAAATTCATTAGTGATTGCTCAAGGAGAGGGAGCGTGTGCACTTACCTTCCTTACTAACAAAAGGAGATAATATTGCCTCCTCAGATGTTTATAGTTTTTTCCTCAGGTCATGTGACAACCACATGACCATTTGGTTATTTAACAGGAGATTCCTCTCCTGTCGGATGTTGTTTTTTTATATGGATGAATTAGCGTTAATGGAGCGAGGAGGCGACTTTACCATTGCTTGCTGGCCGTAATCACTTGTTATTAGACTGACACGTCGCGGAAGGGGGCAATTCTTTCGCAACCTAAGGTAAGTGTACATTGCTTCCTTTCTCGACTGAGCAGTCTCTCTTTTTTTTAGGGGAAAATTAATTTTTTCTACACTAAGTACATAACAAAGTTTGTACATTTCTGTAGCTATTTTTTTAAAGAGAGACCTAACATATCGGTGCAAAACAGCAGAAGCACCAAAATATTTGTTTCAAAATATAATTCTTTTGTTTTCGCAACACAAGTTTTTTTTTGTTTTTTTTTTTTAACAATGAAAACATTTTAAAGTCTTAAATAAAGTTTCTTATTTCTTTCAATATCCCAGAATCTAATTTCAATAATTCCCAGAAATCTGAATCTAATTTGAATGTCACAAACAAGAATTATGGGTGCTTGTACAGAGAAGGGTGCATCTGAATAAAAAAAAACGATGAAAACCGCAGTTCCAATTAAATTAACCAGGAAACTCTTTGATATACTTATGTATCAAGCAAAAATAGGTTTGTACACCAAAAATTAGCAAAAACTATCGAGTAGAATTGAAATAAAAAAAATAAAAATCCGTTATATTGTTTAATCGAGTTCGGCCATTGATTCGAGCGAAAAACACGAAATTCAGGGGGAGATAACCCAGTCTGTCATATTAACACGTAATAAATCAATGGCAGTCATCAAAATACGATAAAACTGATTTTTATTTTTAATTAAAATTCTACTCGATCATTTTTCCTACTTTTGGTGAGGACACTTATTTAAATCAGCTGCGTAAGTATATAATGATGTTTTTTGTTTGTTTGTGGTATTGATAATTTAATACGGACGCTTCTCTGTACAAGCACCGAATTATGTTGTGAAACAAATATTTTTATAAACATTTTAATTTCTAAACTAAATTATTTGGCAAATGATGAGATTGTATGCCTAAACAGTTTCTTTAAAAAAAACTCGAATAAAATTAGTGTACACAGGCGATAATATATATGAAAGATTATTAGGTGCGTGTTTATTGTAGGGCCGAAAATAAAAAATTTTATCTTTAATTTTAGAAGAGTCAAATAAGGAGGAGATAACTCTAGTTTTAAGTTTCAACCACGCTTTATCTTAAAATGGATTTTAACACTCTGAACTTGCAAGAAATTTTATATTTAACCAGAAATAATGCCAAACTAATAGGCTTCTTGCAATTGCGCAGTTTAATTTCAGGTGCGTTTTTTTTTGGTAACCGTGCCGGTGAGAAATGCAACAACGTTAATTCCTTTATTTTAGAATAATTAAAATAGTAAAATCCATTTTAATTACATTTGTAATTTCCGTTGCCACATTTTCTTACATATTCGTAATATTTTCGCCGATAATAAAACGTCTGATGTCGTTGGGATGCTGAGAACAGTTACTACCCTTTGATCTTAGCCAAAAAGCAAAGGAACTATAAAAAAAAAAATGATTTTATGATTAGGTATTTTTAAACGAATGAAAAAAGAACTCTGATTTAACCTATTATTGTATTATCTTTTAATGGGAGTGGGTAGTGTAGTATCGGTTCTGTTGTCATAAGACCGCCCTCCCAGGAATTACCTCCTCCTTTTTTTAAGGGAGTGGGGGTAATTATCCAAGGTATTTTTCGAGGGAAGCAGTAATCTAGTATCTGTTCTGTTGTCATGAGAGCATATTCCCAGGGACTACCTTCTCCTTTGGGGGGGGGGGGAGAAGGGGTAGTATCTTTTTTATTGCCATGATACCATGCTCACCGACATTCCCTTCTCTTTTTATGGGAGGATCCTCCAAGCTATTACCTCCTCTATGATACCATTCTACCAGGCATTACCTCCTCCTTTGGGGCTGGTTCTACCAGATCAGGCTGTCTGAAGATACCAGCTTCATGACTTAAAATACACCAAACATTGATGTTATTGTTTTTATTTTCCTTTTCCTTTGCAAAACTCAATCATGTTCTGCAAAGCCAAAAACAAAAACAACAATTTTCCTCTACAAAACAACCAAACCAAAAACCATGAACAAATATTTGAAGATATAAAGAACTTGAAGCATAAAAACGTTTTACCAAAATGACCTGACTCGGCTTTAAATAACCCGAAAAGGGTTGATATGCCGTAAAACAAAATAACCAAACATCCTTTGGGAGTAGTGTAGTATATATTCGTTCATCATAATACTATCCTTCCAGGCATTACCATCTCCTTTTTAAAGGGAAGGGGTGAATCCTCTCAAGCTTTAACTCCTCCTTTGGGGGGTCGGTGTAGTATATTTTCATTTGTCATGATTGATTCCTCCCAGACATTACCTCCTCTTTGGTGGTCAGTGTATGTATTTCGGTCACCATAATATCATCCTCCCAACCTAGCAAAAATATACGACCAGAGGGAGCATATTTTTGCTAGTCAAGGGAGGCGCGAGAGCGCTCTATCCCTTAATAGACTTAAAAAATGGCCTATACTGGAAATCTCATTTCTTTGATCAATCATAACTCAAAAACCAATAAACCAAATTAGTTAAAACTTTGCACAAAATTTTTATTTGATAGTTTATATAAGTGTGTAGAATTTCAGCATCATTAGTCAAGGCAACCCAGAGATCCAGAAAGTTCAATCATGAAATCATGTTATCTGTGTGTATGTACGTACGTATGTGCCACCCTGTATCTCATCAACTATTTGATGGATTCAGCTGATTTTTGGCAGAGATAGAGGTTCTAGGGTCTAGTTGATGGCATTTTAATTTCAGCTTACCATATACCTTAGTTTTCCAGAAAATTCAAAAAAAACTTTAAAATGACCATTGTATTGAGGCATAGCCTTTACAAAAGTAGTGATATTCCATGAAAAATGCCAGTATACTGAAATCATATGCCCTTAATAGGGTTAAGATGAAAATTCATATACACTAAATGTACAAAAGCAAGGAAATTCCCAACTTTTATTGTCATTAAGGGTATGACTACATATCAACCAAACCATTTCATTATCACATCACTACAGTATAAATCTCTATGCATGAGTGGATGAAGTGTGTGAGGTGCGCTGAAAAAAATTCCTACCAGTAAAATACATAGCCCTGTTGTGCTCGCATACCCTTAATGACAATAAAAGTGTAAAAATTTGGGAATTTCCTTGTTTTTGTACATTTATTGTATATGAATTTTCATCTTAACCTTATTAAGGGCATATGATTTCAGTATACTGGCATTTTTCATGGAATATATGTATAGAAGTTATAGAATCACAAAATTGACTTTTAAAGGTCTTGTCACTCACGTTGTGCGTGTGGGACTATCATGAGTGTGGTTGCATTGTGAAGATATCTCGGGGTGGAATCATCGTCCTGGCATGGCACCATAAGATACTGGACGTCAGTACTCATATTTTCCTTTCAAAGCAGCATTTGACCATATGTCTTGAGCCGACGTTTGATTAGGCATTAAACATTAAATTCCTGCAAAGAATTAATGATCTTGACTTCGAGAATGAGGAATCATTGCAGCTGAAATAGAATACTTGATCAAAAAGTAGACAAGACATTCTCTGTTGTTTTTATAAAAAATAGTATTTATTTTCTTACTGCATTTCCACAAAATTGCCGACGCTAGGAAATGCGTCTCTTTTCTGCGATGATGTTTTTAACAAAACTCAAATTTCCAAAGTTCTCAGTACCCGTGTTTATTCCGTGACGATTTATAAAAACTGTCCGTCCTTTCTCATGACGACAAAAAAAAAGACAGTGAGAAAAGAATAAGTCACACGTGGCTGTTTACTCACCGGCTCCACCTCCCATACAGTCACAGCTGTTATTACTAGCTGTTAGCTTGCCTGTAGCCTGTGCTTTAACTTCCTACACTCCATGACCTGAGTTATTTCCACAACAAGGCTGACTCTTCTTCACAAACAGGAGGTGGAGAGAGTTCTGGTTAACAGCTTACTATTACACAACAGCGAGGAGCCCTTTAAATCTGGTAAAAGATGATGTTTTGGTTGAGAAAATCGTGTTATCTCCCTCAGCTTCGAGAGTGGTCCAAGGCTGCACAAAAAGGAGCGCCTCTTTCTACCTTGTGCTATAGCGCGCACGTTTTCCTGTGTTTTTATTTACAAATAAAAAAATTTTTTTATGTTGCCACCCAGACATAGGATTGGTGGTAGGGTTAAGGAAAGGCGTGTTTTTTTATGACTTTGAAGTTGAAGTCTTTAGCATCCCATGTTGATTACTGAACTTTCTCAGGTCGTCAGTGTTAAAAGTCATAAAAAAACATGCTCTTCGTTAACCCTACTACCAACCCTAATTCTGAGTGGCAATATGAAAAAAAAATTTTTTTAATTTTCTCACTTTCTGTCTGACTTCTGTTTTTTTTTTTTTTTCTTTTTTTTCTTTTTCGTTGTGGGTCGGCCATTTTGTTCGGGACCATTTAACTTTTAGGAACCCGTAAAACTCAATTTCGCCAATAAAGTGTTCAGTTTAAAATTCTATCCGGGTTCCTGAGTTCGACTAAAAGGTTCTCCTGAAGAAGGTCAGAGATTACATTGGCCGAAACGTTGTGAATGTAACAACCAAGATGAACATAGTAGTAAAAATCAAAATACACTTTTGTATTTGCTGTGGGGAAAATTATTTGAGGGGACTTTGGGAGGGGGTAAGTTTGGGCAGTATTTTCTGCAGTTTTTGGTTTGAAAAGAAACACAGAAGCGACAACAATTTTTATATTATACATTTTGGTTGAAATGTGTTTTGTTTTTGTATGTAGCATTTTTTATTTAAAAAAAAAATGGTTCCCTGTCTTTTATCTAGAAAATTATGAATTTGAGTTATCTCTCTTTAGTCTTATCCTCAACTTGTTTACAAAGATGGCGATTGCTTTTCTTTTATACTAATGTGCCACCGCTTATCAAGGCCCAAAGGCGGCACAAGGACAAGGATTAATGAGTTTCTCAGTTGGACGATGAACACCTTAAGAGGATTGGAAATGATGAGTGACGTGATCGGAACTTGATTTTTTAAGAGGACGGCTTGGACAAGAATTTGTTAACGTTGGACTTGAGAACGGCCATGTAGTCAGCTGGGAAACAGCCCTGTGGTATTGTGTTCCACTGATGAGAAATTCTTGGAAGTTCTTAATTATTTTGTATGGATGAACTTTGCCTTTCTTTTTATGCCTTAGCTTCAACAGTTTCACGTGTACGATGAAACTTGCGATGAGCAAAGTTTCTTTCCAAGAACTGCCTGTCTGTAGAACACAGTACCACGGGGCTGTTTCCCGGCTGACTACAACATTGGCACCATCAAGTCCAATGTAAACAAATTCTTGTTGAGACATCCTCTTGTGATACAATGAAGGCCGCGAGGATAGGAAGTGACTCATCGACAGAGACAAAAGAAAATGCGGGAGTGGTCAGTAATGAAGGTCAGTGTCCATTGTTTAGGACAGGTGACTCAGACAAGAATACCGGACACGACATTTATGAGTGACGTTTTACAACAGTTTGACGACAGTAAGGTAAGTTAGTTTGACGACAGTAAGGTTTATGGCAAAAAGTTAACGAGTTTGGGTTTCGGAGAGAAGCCGAACAGTTAGGGATCGAACCTCCGCAGAGAGCGGATCGGACCGGGAAAACGATGAGATGAGCTGACGACTTGAGCAACGACAATGGGGGTCTCAACAGTCCGCGACGGTGTTACACACACTCATAGTTCAAACTAAATTATACACAATGTATATGTGTTTGTGTTCTTTCTCGAGAGTTGTGTTTCTTTTATTTAACTTGTGGACCAGTGCTGTGCCCTCGACGATTCGTCAATGGATAGATGACTCGGCTAGATGATGAAGACAAGAAGGCCACGGACATACAACGTTGGGGTTGATGGTCGTCGAGTGGGGCAGCATGGTGCTGCACTCTTAAATAATAAATTCTGATCAGTTCATAACCATCATTACTCAAACCCTCGATGTTTCACCGTCCACCTGACAAACTCAACAACCCTTATCCTCGAGTGGCCTTTGGGCCTTGATAAGCGGTGACTCGCTTGTAAAAGAAAAGGATTGAGGACGACTAGTAGAAAGTTTGATTTGATTATTTGTAATAGAAAAAGAACATTCCAATTATAAAAACTAGTTTGTTTTTCTTATGTGTTAAGAATAAAAAAAAGTGAAAACAAATTATTTATTGTAACCCCCCCCCCCTCCTCCCCCCCAAAAATCATCCGACCTCAAATCTGATGGGTAACTGTTTTTTTTTTGTTTTTGTTTTTTTTGATAAACACCGCTTGTCAATTTCTGATTAAAAAAAAAAATTTAAAAAAACAAAAAAAAACGCTCTTTATAAAAAAAATGACTTAAAATGAAACCGCTGTGAAAAACTCAAATTTTCAACTCTATGCAGCTTTCATACTTTGTTTTAACGTATAAACGCACAAATCAGTTCATGCAAAATCTCTCTACCGATTGGCAAAGAAAACTGTTGTTTTTTTTAAAAATTGAACTTTGCACATTCATCTCGTCGTAATGCAATCAATCACTGTATTAGTCACATTCCATGCGTTAGACACAAGGTCAGGTGTGGGTTTTGATGAAAATGCTTCTGTGGAACGAACTGGATTCGAACCCGGCACACCCAGGTCCTCAGCCCGCATCGTTAAACACTTAGCCACCGTGCATCATAGTTTGGACAGCATTTTAATATTTACTTTTTTTTATTAACTTTTCCGTTTTGTTTATTTTTCAGAAAATCTCTGAGTTTATTGAAAATGAAAGGACGCGGATTCACAATAAGGAACCCTCCAACTGTAACTTGAATTCTCCAACCGTCAAGACAATCACCAATTTACGCCTTTTAGAGCCTCGGGTAGGTTTCTGATTCGTAATCTTACTGTAGCATAGCTAGGCTGTGCTTCGATCACCGCATGACGTTCTTCTCAATCCCATTTTGTCGGCAGGGATCAGCTGGTCGTATTGCTGTGCTGATGTATCAGTCAAAGTTTCCATCTTCTTCTTCCCAATAACACAGTGGTTCCCAACCACCGTGCCGCAACACATTGGTGTGTGGTGGAATGATTACTGGTGTGCCATGAAGAGGTTATAGGTATAAAACAGCTTTGGGTGCTTCTGTAATAAAAAGCTGAAAAAAAGTTTTTATTGTCTTATAGCGTTGGAGAGGTAAGTAAGGGGCAGGTGACTCTTTCTACGAATTTTAATCAAGATTTTCTCTGAAATTAGGAACATGGATGTTAACACTTTCAAGTTCGAAGATATACTGTATTTTACCGCAGACGGTTAGGGTTATTATTAATTAAATTTATTTAAATTACATTTTATGAAAATATATTGTTTGAAAGCTAGAGCTGTTGTGAAGAGTTACCTGCCCCTTATTTACCTCTCCCACACTAAAAGACAAAAAAAAACTTTTTTCGGCTTTTTAATACAGAAGCACCCAGCTTTGATATCGTCATAGCCGTCGGGGTGTTTGTATTAATAAACACTCACACATTATTACTTACATGATATTGATGCTTAAATATCAAAAAACAAGAAATAAAATATATATTAAATTGTTAAATATTTTGAATTTTTCGATAATAATAAAAAATTTGTAGGTGGTGTTATGCTTTATATCATCGAGCTATATCGTTTACGATATTAACAGATTCTTTGTCGGTATTTCTAAAATTTAGATGTTGTAAATTAAGGTTTTAATCGGGGGGCGGGATTTTTAAAAAATGATTGAAATATGATGCAAATTCTCTTTGATTTATTTTTTTATTCAATTTTAGATTCAATTCATCCTTAATTGTGGACAAGTTTCTAAAAAGTAAAATGGCTTATCATGAATAATTCTACAACTTTATTTTTAAAAAAACAAATGTTCACCGGTTGTATAGTGATGCACAGATTCCTTCTCCACTGTGTGTTGTGCACTACCAAATGCTGTCTAATGAAGCAATAGTTCCAAGTAAGATGAAAAGACACCTTACTACCAACCATCGTAGCCTTCAAACTAAAAGTGTCGGAAGTTTCCAACGTTTACAATATTAAGATTCTTTGTAGGTATTTCTTATCTAATATTTAGGTGTTGTAAATTAAGGTTTTAATCGTGGGAGGGGGATAAAAATAAAAAATGATTGAAATATGAAAATCCTCTTTGATTTATTTTTTTATTCAATTTTAGATTCACTTCACAATTAATTATGGACAAGTTTCTAAAAAGTAAAATGCGATGATGACAACAATAATTCTACAACTTTATTTTTTTTTTAAATATTTACCGGATGTGATTGTATCGTGATGATTACTTGAAATTTGGATTTCACTCGACTGGAGATGCACAGTGAACGGCCAAATGCTGTCTAATGAAGCAATGGTTCCAAGTAAGACGAAAAGACACCTTACTACTAATAATCCCAGCCTTCAAACTAAAAGTGTCGGACATTTTCAAAGGTTGTTAGAATTAAATGCAACACAAAAGCAACTATTTAAGAAAACAATAACTGCGTCCGAAACAGTAAAATTAGCTTCATATGAGGTGGCAGAAATTATTGGGTGCTTATAATTAGCGTTTATGCTGATGAGCGGCCCATTAAAAAATCAGTTTTTTTATAAAAACAATATTATATACTTATTCAGCGTTATCTTCTTACTCACTGTACAAAAAAGTAGAAAAAAATTATCCACTGGAACTTTAATTACAAGTATTTTTCCATTCTGCGTATCATAACAGCGACTCGTTCGCTAAGCCTTCATCTTGCTTTTTAAGAAGATTTCAGTTATCTGCCCTTTAAATTATTGTAATTAAATTATTGTAATTAAAGTTCTAGTGGATAATTTTTTTCTACTTTTTTGTACAGTGAGTAAGAAGATAACGCTGAATAAGTATATAATATTGTTTTTATAAAAAAAAAAATGTTTTTTTAATGGGCCGCTCATCAGCATAAGCGCCAATTATTGCTCTTAAATCGAACTCTCATGTTCTTGCAGAGCCAGTGATCCCTCCAGCATGCAACAAATTATGGAAATTATACTTGGCGATAAGTTCCGAACAAAAAATAAGCAAGATTCCTATTTCAAACAATACTATTCAAAGAAGGATTCTTGACTTGTCTAATAATATTGGAGAAAGTGTAAGAGCGAAATTTCAAAATAGTCTGTTTTCTCTCTAAATCAATGAATCTCCTGACATCGGTAATCATTGCACAGTTAATTACATTTATACGTGTCATTGATGAAGATGCCATAATTAATAAATTTCTATGCTGCAAACAGTTACCCACAACTACAAAAGATCGAAATACTTTTGATCCAATTACAATAAGCCTCGAAAAATATGGCTTATCATGGGATTTATGCATGGGAATATTTACCGATGGAAACCATTAATGGTTGTTTCTGTAAAAGGCTTCTCATCTTTAGTGGAAAAACAGAATGCTCGGTGCTTCTGTAGTTTCACAATGACATGTTAGGCCCCTTTTTTAAAAGAAAAAATAGCTAAAGAAATGTATAAACTTTGTTATGTACTCACATGGTAGCTGAAAAGAAGACTGTACACCAAAAACTACGCAAGTTTATCCAGTATTTATTAAATTAAAAATAAAAACGATTTTATTTATCGGTCACCATTTTTCTTATATTTTGAATTTTTTCCAAAAGTTATCTCCCTTACCTAACAGTAAGCTGAACTTGTTACAAAATGTCTACCGATATGTAAAATCATTTTTTTTCCTTATAATTTAATAAATACTGGATGAATTTGCGTCATTTTTTTTCTGCACAATCTTATTTTCAACTAACACGTAAGTACGTAACAAAGTTTATACATTTCTTTAAATATTTTAATGTCATGGTGAAACTACAGAAGCACCGAATCCTCTAACTTCGTGCAAACTCATTGTTTTTTACACAGAGAAGTTTTAGTTTCAAAGATAATACAAAATGAACTAAAAAAAAAGGTGTTGCATCAAGTGATTGAAATGGCTAATTTGATAAAACTCAGCCGAGGAAGTCCAAAATATTTTAGTTACTGTGCAAGTATTTGGATTCTCAACATGTTCATTTACTATTGCACACAGAAGTAAGAGGGTTGTCGAAAGGAGTAATGTTTTCAAAGAGTAATATTTTCAAAGTAATATTTTCAAAGTAATATTTTCAAAGAGTAATATTTTCAAAGTAATATTTTCAAAGAGTAATATTTTCAAAGTAATATTTTCAAAGTAATATTTTCAAAGAGTAATATTTTCAAAGTAATATTTTCAAAGTAATATTTTCAAAGAGTAATATTTTCAAAGTAATATTTTCAAAGTAATATTTTCAAAGAGTAATGTTTTCAAAGAGTAATGTTTTCGGGGAGTAATGCAATGTATCCTAAGAGCAATGTTTTCTAGGAGTAGTGTTTTCTGATAACAATGATAGTACCCTCTCTGTAAAATTTCCTTCTAAGAATAATGTTTTCTAAGAGTAATGCAATGTATTCTAGGATCAATGTATTCTAAGAGCAATGTATTCTTTGGAATATAAAATAATTATCCTACCGATAAAATTACATTTTACAACATTATTTGGCATTAAATAACCCAGACTGGTTTGAATATAAGTAACCATTCGTGACAGGTTTGGTTTGGTATATGCCTGTAGTGACGGCACGGAAGGAGACAGTCGTAACACCGAGGCGCGAACCCACGCCCATTAAATTACGAGACTGAGAGGGTTGCATTATGCAAATTAGGTGTAGCAAGAAGGCTACATAAAAGGCGGTGTCTTTTGGATCGGCACGAGTCGAGTAGAGAACGTCACGAAGATCGGATACGTTGGGAGAAGATGGAAGAAAAAGAAGGAAAAACGCGTTGCACGGTTAAAGGAACACAATTCACAACATACTATTACAATGCCATAAACTAAACCAAATCAAGCCTGTCACGGATGGTTACTTATATTCAAACCAGTCTGGCTATAAGTCTATCTTATGTGAACCGCCATCTGTGGACCAAAAGTTAAGAGATAAAATATCCCAATCGCAAACAACACGGGGAGTTTGGAAAAAAAAAAGAGTGTAATTCTTATTTTAATTTTTTCGTGTCAGTTTTACACTGCAGGGAGATGTGTACAGAACAGGAGACTTCGATGGTATGGCGACGTTGAAAGAATAGATGAGACTTCTTGGGTTAGTAGATGTAGAACTGTTCTACATCTATTAACCCATGAACTCTCATCCATTCTTTCAATGTGACCAAACCAACAAAGTCTCCTGTTCTGCACACATATCCCTATACTGTCTGGATTTAATCTCCTTCTGAGGTCCTCAGAACTAGAATTCCTAAAAGCCGTCCAACACGTGCTAGCATGTAAAACGACGTTAAATCGAATATGATGACAATGATGAAAGAGAGAGAATCCATATAGGGTCCATTCATGAGTCTTGTCATCTCTCAGCCCAGTCTGCTTTACTATGCATAAATGGATGAGATTTCTTGGGTCAGTAGATGTAGAACAGTTGAGGTAACAGGTCCAGTTTACAGGAGAAGGCCAAGAAAAAGATGGAAGGAAGCAATAAAAATGGACTTGAGAGAAAGGGACAAAAAAGACCTGGCCAGAGATAGGTTAGTTTGAAAATCAATTTCTTAAAGCCGTCCAACACATGCCAGCAGGTAAAATAGGCATTAAACTGAATATGATGATGATTCCCGACCATATACCATCAGAATAAATAAGTAATGGTTGGTTAATCCAGGATTAGAGGTATGAATAATCCGTCAGAGATTCACCGATCAGACGAGGGGAATGAATCCATTTTGTACATGAGTCTTCACTTAAAGAAGAGTCAATAAGTTCCTAGCTTACATAGTCAAATTTATTTCCCTACTTTCATTCGGATCAAAGAGCAATGTGTATTTGTGTGTGTGTGTGTATATATATATATATATATATATATATATATATATATTCTATGAAAAATGCCAGTATACTGAAATCATATGCCCTTAATAGGGTTAAGATGAAAATTCATATACACTAAATGTACAAAAGCAAGGAAACTCCCAAATTTTTACATTTTTATTGTCATTAAGGGTATGCGAGCACAACAGGGCTATGTATTTTACTGGTAGGAATTTTTCTTCAGCGCACCTCACACACTTCATCCACTCATGCATAGAGATTTATACTGTAGTGATGTGATAATGAAATGGTTTGGTTGATATGTAGTCATACCTTTAATGACAATAAAAGTGTAAAAATTTGGGAATTTCCTAACTTTTGTACATTTAGTGTATATGAATTTTCATCTTAACCGTATTAAGGGCATATGATTTCAGTATACTGGCATTTTTCATGGAATGTCACTACTTTTGTAAAGGCTATGCCTCAATACAATGCCTTCTTATAATGTTTTTTTGGAATTTTCTGAAAAACTAAGGTATATGATAAACTGAAATTAAAATGCCATCAACTAGACCCTAGAACCTCTATCTCTGCCAAAAATTAGCTGAATCCATCAAATAGTTGATGAGATACAGAGTGGCACGTACGTACGTACATACACACAGATAACATGATTTCATGATTGAACTTTCTGGATCTCTGGGTTGCCTTGACTAATGATGCTGAAATTCTACACACTTATAGAATCTATCAAAAAAAATTTGTGCAAAGTTTTAACTAATTTGGTTTATTGGTTTTTGAGTTATAATTGATCAAAGAAATGAGATTTCCAGCATAGGCCATTCGTGAAGTCTATTAAGGGATAGAGCGCTCTCGTGCCTCCCTTGATATATACTTATATTGAGTTGGGCAAAACGTTTGTTCGTATTTTTAAAGTGGATATTAATACAATTCATTTTCCACGCCTGATTTAGAAATCTTTAGAATGTCTGTGATTTGTCTGGTTGTCAAACAGAAATATTGTTCAACTACAGCTTTCATTTGGTCACTGTCGATCCTCTTTGACCGACCAGATTGAAGAGCATCTTTCTCTGAAAATTTTCCTTTTCGGAATCGAGTAAACCATTTCTGGCACACCCGTTCTTTAACAGCATTCTCCCCATACACATGACATATCTTTATGCAGATTTTTGTAGCTTTTTTTCTTTTCTCTAGTAAAAAAAGCATCAGATGTCGGTAGCACTCTGTTTAATCTTCCATTTCAAGGCCTGAAATACAAGCAAAACTGTAAGAAGTCCTCTGCGCGAAGGCTTATGACACACTGACGTCAGCATGATTGCTACACCAAATACAGGATTTGAAGAATAGGAATATAAAACAATCTTTAGTAGGCCGAAAAGATGACATTAAAAATCAAACAAACTTTTTGTCCAACTCTTATATATATCCCTTAAAATAGTGTTAGAAACTAACTAATATAATAACTGTAAAAAATAAATTGACTTACATGAGTGATTTTCCACTGGAAGACTTGAGACTATAAGTTGTTTTTTTTTATATATATTTAAAAAAAAAATTTTTTATATAGTTTTAATGGTTGAGAAACTTCCGAGACTATATATATATATATATATATATATATGTATATATATATATATATCCATCCATCCCCTCACAAAAGTTAACAAGTGCAAAACTGCCTAACAAATAAGGTAAAGGAGAATGCAAATAGTAAGTCAGCCCCCCCCCCCCATTCACTCTATTTCCATGAAACATTTTCTTCGTTTTTCCTTTCTGCTTTCTATACCGATTTATACATTTTTTCTTCTTTTTTATATCTTCTTTATTATCTTCTTCAAAAGTCTTTGCCGTGAAAAAGTTCAGCATCATTTTTTTTTAATGTATATATAGTACGAAAATATATTTATGGCAAGTAAGCTACACAGAAATGTTTCATTCTCGGAGGGAATTATCAGGCTAATTACTTTTCTAAGTTCTACTAACGTTGAATTAAATACTGAAAATATATGTAATATATGTGCATATAAAATACTTTTTTCTTATTTTCTTTTTTTAAACTTTCCAGTTTGAGACGTTTTCGTTTCTTTTTTTTCTTTTTAACTTGACTGATTGAGACGTTATTTTATATGAATACTAGCAGGAAGACCCGACGTTGCTCGGGATTGAATGCGGATCACTACTATGTACTTTTTCACGATGCTCATAATATCATATTAGTTTCTATGTTTTTACTGCATCCGTCTGCTTGTTTTGCAAATACTTCAATGGATTTACTAGCCCCCTAGTGTTTTATACATATGGTTTAAATTTCATTAAAATTGGAAGGTATAAAGGGGGCTCTGTCCTAATGAGTCATTTAGAGATAGAGGGACATAGATATTCGACACGTAAAGATTCAGAATGACTTCCATTGTCTTCCCCAGAAAATTTTATACATATATAAATGTCATCAAAATAGGATATATTTGAAGTTTTAAGGAGGTTCGGCCCTCATAGCCCCCTTAAGTGCACTTAGAGAATCAGGAATACTTCCATTGTCTTCTCCGATAAATTTTACATAAGAATACACCTTTAAATTTTATGTACATTCTCTAACCTTTTTTTCTACAGGTATAGAATCAAACTAACACTTATCGGCATAAAGGCCTCAACTGGCATCCATCTCATAGAAGGTATTTATCTACTCCCCACAGAGTAAAATGTGACACAAGGTCGGAAAGTGGGGGGTTGATAAGTCAGCACTCTAGAGGAAGAGCACCTATTACCTTTAAAAATTGCCTGGGCAGCCCCATCGGCATTCCCCGGTAGGGGCGCCTCAGACAGTAAGCAATAAACTTACTCCTCTCCAAAGAGGGAAGGCAAAGCCTGGGAGGGTGGACCTCCTAGAACTGCACAGGACAGACCCATAGACCAGCGTAAATCAAGCCATGAAGGCCAAGACAATACCAGCATATGGGGTGCAGTATCCATCGGAACAGATACTACACTTTCATCTTGGCCAAAAGGATCTCATAGAAGAATACTTATTCGAATGAATGAACATTTATACACTAGAATGGCCACTTATGAATCTCAGCCAATCAGAACACAGAGAATGGACTTTCCCTTCTGAGCATAATGGAACATTCTAGCCTTATTATAAACCGGCATTTTGATGTGCTTGGCAGTCTGACTTATCTTGCTGCTCAACTGGTTGTACAGTTGAACCTTAAGCATCGATTCTATAACACACATACGCACACATTTGGTTTTATGTATATATAGATTAGTGCGAACACTGGCAAAGCATCATTTTTTTCTCGTCATTTTGATGGAGGGTGTATACTAGTAAGTTTTCTACGAGACATAAATACTCATTTATACGGTGAAGAAATCCACCAGTTTTATAGATCATTCCTTTATGCCTATCGATTTTGGTAACATCTTGTGAATTTCTGTGCCATATAATCCTGATTTTATTTTACAGAATGAAAACACCACCTTATGCCATCTGAAGTTCCTGGAAACGAACCCGACGGAAGGTTTCATGTGGTCATCTCTCGGTCACCTCTACAGCCAAAAAAGTCTGTCCCTGGCCAGTCAAGCAAACTTCTGTTTCAAACAGGCGGCAAGAATTTCTGGCAAAACTCCACTGGCTGTAAGTGAGTGGTACTTCATTGGACCTTTCATTGTTGGGAAAATGGAACTTGATGGAGATCCACTGGAGGCGTTCGGAGGAATCCAGAATGTGTCGCTGTACCGGCTGAACAAGAAGGTAATATTCTTGCAAACAAATTTTATATAAATAGATTTTGTCCGTCCATCGTTAATCACAATTTTTTTAAAACGTAATAAATACATCGCAGAATTTGTCTCATTTCGAAATACTTTTAGAAATGGAGAATATTGCATGAATAGTAAATAATAAATTCCCAACAAATAAAGCGGATGCCATGACCGAAAATCAAAACCGAAACCTTGAGATGTTCAGTTTGAGGTTTTACCAACTGACCTATTTGGACTTTTTTATAAATAGAGCTTAAAACATTACCGTAACGAAATAATCAAAGCTTTGGCGTGACGTCATAGATTTATGATTTACGTCATGTTTCGAAACATGAATTCAAACATAAGCGATAATAAAAAATAAATAAATTAATGGGTAAACATTATCAATAGCGTTGGAAATTATTTTAATAGTCTAAAACAATTTATTTTGCTTTAACTACGTGTTGTATGGAGTTCTTTCACAATTATAGAATCTTTCTAGCCTAGCAAAAATATGTTCCCTCTAGTCGCATATTTTTGATAAGTGTGTTAAACTTTAAGAATAAAAATTTTGTGTCTCTGAAATTTTGACATGAGTATTGATAATTTGTATAATTAGGATAATTCAGACTACTCTGTTCTTATCTTGGATGAAAAAAAAAAAATATATATATATATATATACAGGGTGTCCCAAAATAATGTATACACTCTTTGAATCGTTAAAACTCGTTCAATTTACTGATTTTGACTTGCAAACAAGGTTGATAGAACAGTAGAAGAGTAAGAATACACATTCAAAAATACTGACACTAAAATTAACAAAACCATAAGAAATTAACTTTTAATAAACGTAAAGGCTACAATGTTTAAAGCAAGAAACCTGAAGCAATTGCAAACAAATGGGAGTAGCAATTGTAGTAGAATGTGCCCAAGGAGTAAATGTTGCAGGACGTTTGTAGGTACAATTCTTAACGTCTTCACTATATGGAAAGTGTATTGAGCAGAACGGGTTGGGGTTAGGGTGAGGGTTCATTTTATGAACATTCTGAAATTACCCTAAATAGCCTTTATCTTTGTTAAAAGTTAATTTTCTATGTTTTTGTTAATTTTACTGTCAGTATTTTTAAATGAATATTCTTACTCTTCTGTTTGTGTATCAATCTTGCAAATAAAAATCAGTAAATTGAACGAGTTATAACAATTCAAAGGGTGTATACATTATTTTGGGACACCCTGTATATATAGTCTAAAGAAACTTTGAGTTATTTAAAAAGAAAAAAAACAAAAAAAGCTTAAGTACCTTAGGTACCAGATAGGCAAGTAGATAAGAGGAAGGAAACCTAGCCAAACAGATCTAAATACCTAATATATAGTCTAAAGAAACTTTGAGTCATTTTAAACAAAAAAAAAAGGAGGGGGGAATGCAATTTAAATTCCCAGAGAAACTAACTAAATCCAAGATATCGCAGACTAGCATTCGTTGGAAATTTCATAAATAAATAAAAAGGGGGGATTTTAGTATATATATATATATATATATATATATATATATATATTTATATATATATATATTGTAATATGTAGTGATAAATAGTAAGACTACACATCTAAAACAAGACTAGGTTAAAGAAGAAAAAAGAAAAAACCTCTTAAGAACATTTTTCTTCTTAAATGGCCTCAATTAGGGCAACACCACATCAGGTATTGTCAGTTGTTGGGGTTCTTATTCCAGGTATATAATTCCCCTGATGAACTGCCAAGCAAGAACCTGCTTGAGTAGAGAAACATGTGTAGGGAAAAATTCTTTAACTTTGAAAAATCTGAAAAATAAATAAACTATGAAAGGAAAAAAGTCTTTTGTTGTGATGAATGATTTCTTGAACAAAATGTTTTGGTAAACCTTAAAAAACACATATAAATGCTCTGTACTCTGTAATCGTGCTTATTTTTATTGGGCTAATCCCGGTTTTTACTGAATAAACTAAGTGAAAAATCCATATATATATATATATATATATATATATAATGGTTTCCTTGAGAAGTGCTGTTGTATCATTGAACATTCTTGATGACAGCTTTCTTTAATAGGTTTAATCTATCACTGATTTGTCAGGTTGTTTATAGTGGCCGTGTGGTCTAGAGCATCAGAATTTGTGTTTAAAAAAAACATTACTCGTGTTCCGGTATGAATACTCATCTCTACACTGACGATTCTCGAAAGGATGAAACATATACGTATGTAGATAAAAACAAATATTTATAATTATATATATATATATGTATATCTAGGCAGCATCTTCTCTTGCAGGCAAGTATTGTTGAATATAAGAGACAACTCATGTCTAGATATCCTTTGGTAGATCCTTTCAATAGTCCGAATTAGGATCTTAGTTTCGGAGGGGAATTGGCTGATGAATTTGCCATAGTTTGGATTTGTCTCCCAAGTACTTTCGGATCTATCTGAGTCCATCTTCGGGGGAATGAGGTTAATCAGGTATAGACCATGTGTTAGTATTTATAGAAGGTTTTTGGCGGGAATTATGTACTTAGTACGAAACCATATTTGGAGCTATAAACATTTTAGAATATTATTACTGATATTAAAGTTAATTCTATTAATTAGGAGTTTTTTGGTTTTTATATATAGGGCTTCTAATATATGGAGTTTTTGTTTGTTAGTACTAAATTCTAAGATTTTTGGTATTTTCTAAGAGTTTTCTGAATTCCGATCGGGGGCAGGAGTGGTCGTTAGTTAAGTGTGTGGCTATGGCGCTAGTATCAGACAAATGCATCGTCAATATATATATATATATATATATATATCTATATATATATATATATATATATATATATGGTTTCCTTGAGAAGTGCTGTTGTACATGGATGTTGAATTTTTGCTAAAATCTCTTTATTTGTTTGTAGGTTAAATATTATTCGGAAATGGTTCCTGGAGGTGAGGTAAAATGGAAAACCTACCGCCATCTTGGAGAGTTCCTGATTCGTATATCTCCATATTTAGACTGGAATGACCTTGTTGGCTCTCTGGGATCAATGGGTATTACCGAATGGCAGGGATGGGCGATCAGTGAGATCGCGACGAACGAAAAAGAGCAGACTGTTATCATTCAGTGCCATGGAATAACAACAATCTACATTGACCAAGTACCTGTTGTCGGCGATGTCTATCACAGAGATCACATCATGGTCAGCGTGTCGCTGTCCAGGGGGATCCACGTGCTTTATGCCAAAATAAGAGCAAAGGTCAATGCCAATTTTAAATGCGTCTTTAAGACTGTCAGCAGTACCTTTGATGTTTTCTCTCCGACGATGGTCCCCGATCTCGTTGACGGTTACCTCTTTAGTAAGTACATCAGTATACCAATCGCTAACTTCCATGGCTCAAAATGGCTTAAGAACATTGGCATTACTCTTGTGAGTCAGTCTTATGGACAACCCGTATCTCTTGAGGTGATGGACAAGCGAAACATTGCTCCTGGTCAGATTCTTCCGATCGTTATACGTATCGACTCATCAGATGAACAGTTGACCAGTGGATGCTACGCCAATGGAATCGACCTTGTTATGGAAATTTCTACCTCAGAAGGTCAGATGGAAGCGGCTCCAATCAATCTTCGGTGTCGGAAACTAGACCAAACGTTTCTTTTTTCTTTTATTGACCACGATGGATCTGTCCAGCAAGGAGCGGCTATTGCGCCAATTGGTGAATGTCCCGCCAACGTTTGCCCTGTGCTTCTTACTCTTCATGGAACCTCAGTTCTGGCGCAGAATCAGGCTGACAGCTACAAAAGAATGGTCGGACATGAATTCGTCTTTGGTTTGGAAGGAATTTGGCTTTTGGCTCCAACAAGGTTTCGTTTTTATTTTTATTTTTTAAACTTTTTTTTTTACTTTTATTTTTTTTAATTTCTTATTGTTTTTTTACTTTCTGTTTTTTTTTACTTTTATTTTTATTTTTTCATTTTTTATTGTTTTTTATTTCTTGCATGTTCTTTTTTACTTTTTTTGTGTTTTTTTAAAATTTATCTGTCTTTTTTTCTATCTTTTGTTAATTTTTTTTAAATTTCTTTTCTTTTGTTTTTGTTTTTAATTTTCTTTTCAAATTTTTTTTCGTTTTCCTTCATACTTTTCTATTTTTGTTTATTTTTTATTTTTCCTCTTTTTATTTTTCTCTTTCTTTTTTCTCTTTCTTTTCCTCTTTTTCTTTTTCCTCTTTTTCTTTTTTCTCCTTTTCTTTTTCCTCTTTTTCCTCTTTTTCTTTTTCTTTTTTCTCTTTTTCTTTTTTCTTTTTCCTCTTTTTCTTTTTCTCTTTCTTTTTTCTCTTTCTTTTTCCTCTTTTTCTTTTTCCTCTTTTTCTTTTTCCTCTTTTTCTTTTTTCTCCTTTTCTTTTTCCTCTTTTTCTTTTTTCTCTTTTTTTCTTTTCTGCATGTTTTTTGTTTGATTTTTCTCTTTTTTCTTTCTTTTTCTCTCATGCAGATGTTATTTCAGTTGCTCTACCAAGGCTTAAAAGTCTAATCTACTTTACTAACTGGGAGGGGGAGGAGAGATTGATTTTCATACCTTTCCAATGAATATTAATGAACCGGACAAGCTAAGACCACAGTCCACACTGGTAATCACTCTCTCTCTCTATCCAACTCTTTCATAAATATATATATATTGGCCGTACCTATCCAGAATTGCCTAGGATGTAGTGAAGTCATTTTAGTTCGTAATTTTTAATTAGTTTGACCATTTTTTTCAACTCATACAGAAAAAGAAATTAAATTTTAGTTATAAGGGAGACAACTCTAATGATAATCTTCAAGTAAAATTAAGAGTTATTCCCCTTGCTCTATTTGATTTTTAGAGGGAATTGGATAAAGATGTTTCATAATATAGATTGTCTTGGCTGGACTAAGTAATTTTTTAAATAAATTGTAGCGAAATATGTAATATTGCCAATAACATGGTACAACAATAACAAATGAATATTGGCTAGTCAGAAACAAAGTTTGATTTGTCAGCTTCAGATTTATTTGACTTGGAAAATCTGACAACATTTATATATATATATATATATATATATATATATATATATATATATATATATATAATTCAACATTCAAAATTCTTCAAATGTAGGATTATTTCATAACATAAAGTCAGCTATAGCTCTATAGTGCGTGACTAGAGCTATTTTACAAAGTTTTAATTATTTTAGCCTGAGAAATGATGAGGAAGGATAGATGTTTGCAGAAAAAAAAACGTGTTTAATCAAGGCAAACAATTGTTTCGGCTAAAATCAAGGATATCGTTTTCAAGAATTTAAAAGTATTTCAAAATATTTACAGATGTACGTTTTAAAGTACATAAAAATATGTTTCAAAAATACGTTTAAAAACACATTTAAAAACTCCTCGGTTTGCCCATCGTCAGTGCCAAGTGCAAAAAGTACATCAAGTAAAAACAATGACAATACACATTAGACATATCTTAAGAAAGTATAAATTTTTTTCAAGACGCTTTTTTGAACGTACTTTTGAAACATACTTTTATGTATTTTAAAACTTTAAAATTCTTGCAAACGATATCCTTGATTCATGAGAAAATATCAATTTTTCAAGACGGATGGATTTTCAAAAATATATGCTTTTATCATCAGAGGAGATCATAGGAATATATCAGTAAACTTATATTCCTGTTTAGCAAATATTTGAAAATATATAGATATATAAAATATTATGTTTTTTATATTTTTTTATAAATATAGCATAAGTTTTAAATTTTAATGTTTTTTCTTTCTTTGAAGAGTATAGTACAGTTTTGATGGCACCCCACTAAATGGTAGCGTTTACAAAAAAAATAACTCACCCTGTTGTCTAGAATACATATTCCATAATTCAATGGTTTAGGACTTTTCCAAGCACATGCATTTTATTGACGCTACCATGCGTGCACCAATCCTTTTAAAAATGTATTAATTAATATAGTTCAAAATTTGATGTAGAGCAATTCTTTTCTCTAATTTCTTTTTAATCTAAATTATTTTAAAAGTTGTTTTTTTTTTTTTTTTCGTGGGAGGGATACCCTCTAAATAGTAATGTTTACAAAAAAATATAATGTGCCCATGTTACTCACCGGATTGCCGAGAATATATATTACAAAATTCATGATCGGTTCATAGCAAAAAAAATTTAAGATTAAAAAAAACTTTATATGTACCCTCTAAATATTAACATTTACAAATAAATGGTAAATTCATTAGTTATGGGGATTACTATATACATACATACATACATACATACATACGTACACATACATATCTTTATATGGATATATATATACAAATTCAAGCTCCCGACACTTGACAATGTTTGCATTGAGATATCACTTACAATCAGTCAGTGTTGTATGATTGCGCAAGGGAAGAGGCGCCGACTGTCAGTTTGAAGGTTGAGTTTCAATCTTGGCTTGAGGCACTAACTTGTCTAGTCACACTGAAGAGCTGTGATACAGCGAAACGGTCTGTATGTGGATGACTATATATATATATATGGGAAGAGAAGGATGAAAGTAATCCGACGTGATGGGAAAATGAAAAAAGAAAACCAAAAAATGGATGTTTTTTATGTGTACATCAACGTTTCGTCTTTATTTATAAGACTTCATCAGGATGATAAAATAGAGAAAAAATGTCATGCAAGTACAGATACATGTAGGGTAGACATATTGGGAGGAAAAATAGAATGAAATAGTGGCCACTGCTGGGTGGAAGTCCGTATTTGTTGGAGAAATAGAAATGAATGTTGAAAAGAATGAGTGGGGAAAAAATGGAAGGATGGGGTGAGCCAGGATTACTATATATATATATATATATATCTATATATATATATAATGGTAAACGAGAACCGTCTACTTCCGGAAATTAACAAGCAGTGTTTATCATAAAAACTGTCCCTCATCATTTTCAACCGCTTAGATTTTGGCAGAATTTTTAATTGCTCACCGATAAAAAGACAATTTCTTCGGAAATATTTTGTATTTGATATGTTATTACTACGATTTTTAATATTTAAATTTTGTTAAATTTATATTTATTAGCATTCCCAGCCCATCGGATGTTATTGTGTGACATGGACAAATTTGTACCTTAATTTGTTCAACTAACAATTTATCGCTTCCTTAAAAATATAATGAAATTTATTTTTATTTAAGTGTATTCCCAGGCAATACTGAGTTTTTTTTTATCTTCCCCTTAATAATATAATGAAACCTATATTTATTTTAGTGTATTCCCGGGCAACACTGATTTTTTTTTTTATCTCCCCCCATTAATAATATAATGAAACCTATATTTATTTTAGTGTATTCTCGGGCAACACTGAGTTTTTTTTATCCCCCCCTTAATAATATAATGAAACGTTTATTTATTTTCGTATATTCTTGAGCAACACTGAGTTTTTTGTCTTCTCCTTATCCATCAAGCATATACCACATAGGAAATGTTCTACAGCGTTATTGCACACACCTGCTCTATCTACGGTATTGAGCTCCTACCGATTAAGCATATACGACTTATCAAATGTTACATTGTTTTATTATACACACCGGCTCTATAAAGGATATTGATGTATTCTTACACCCACTTGCTTTATATAGCGTATTGAGCACTTTCCGATTCAGTATATATTGTTTACTAAGTATAATATTATATTATTACACCAACATACTGAGCATTATTTTATTTAACATATACAACTATAATTTATAAAACTGGGGAACCTATGTTTTGAGGCATTTCCGTCCGTCCGGATTTTTCTCCGCAACCATCCATTGAATTTCTCTGAAATTTTGCATGAAGTTGTAACTTTGGTCAGGTTAGAAAGTGACATTCTCCGATTTTTGAAAATAAATCCGGTTAACTCCCCAGGGGGTCAAAAGGCCCCGAAATGGCAAAAAATTACATTTTTTGCCCCTATAACTTTTCATCCATCCATTTAATTTCTCTGAAACTTGGCCAAAATGTGGAGGCAATTGTTCCTAATAGAAAATAAGTATCGCTGTCCTTGGAAAAAAATCTGGTTCGCGCCCCCAGGTGGTCAAAAGCCACGCTAAAATGGTAAAAAATGACCCTTTTCTCCCATTACGTTTGATCCATCCATTCAATTTTTCTGAAACTTGGCCAAAATGTAGAGGCAATTGTTCTGGATATAAAATGAGCATCCTTGACCTCAGAAAAATTCTGGTTCGCGTCTCCAGGGGGGTCAAAAATGCCCCAAATTGCCCAAATTTATTGCATTTTACACTCACCACATCGAGTCACATACAGAGGGGGACCACGCATGTGCGGCTTGTTTTACATAAGAATACACTTTTTGATCTTAGGTAGATTCTCTAACCTTTCTTTCTATAGGGCACACACAGACATTGAGTTTTATATATATATATCTATCTATATATATATATAGATAGATAGAGAAGAGATAAATATATACACATACATAACTTTATATATAAAGATACATTCCAAAATCAATCAATGTACCTACTATTCAATTTAATGAAGCTCAATAAATAAATTCACGGGATGTCAATTATAGGTCTTGGGTATTTCAACTATTATATTTATGGTCTGTAAGTTTTTCTCAGTGTTTCTTAAATTTTTAATCGCTACAAGGATGCTGTTAAATTTTTCCGATTCAAGGCCTGGTTGCTTCCTGTCTTAATGAAAAAAAAATGTTTGTTCTATTTTTATTTATTTCCAGACACGGTGCTCATAATTGGGAAGGACCTGGCACCTTAACAGCAATGACGGCTCTTGATAAACTCGCAGAGATTGTGCATCCGCTCACTTGGCTGAAGAAAAAGGTCTCCACACAGCATGTCATCTTCTCAGGTTAGTTTGTACAAGTATTTTCGGTTTTATTTTCACAAATATATTCTGTTTTTCAGCTTTTTACCACCCTCCTCCCCCTCCTCCTCATCCTCCTCCTTTCAAAAACTTCCTTCTACAATACAACTAATTGACTTCTTTTTGAGATTCACATCTTTCCTTTTGAACTCCCCCAACAAATTCCCATAATGGCAGTACTTTGAAAAGGAGGTATTATCCTTAGAATATCAGAAAGAACTTTGACACTGTGGAACAAGTAAATAATTGAAGATAAAACAGTAAGTTAAAAATGGAAAGAAAATGATTATCCACAAATACTAAAACACCACATGTTGTAAGACCTTGTTCTTTAAACGTTGTTCAAATATATATATATATATATAATGTGTGTGTGTGTGTGTGTTAAAAACATAAAACAAACATATTATTCAAATGTAAACAGTGATTTGTTTTATTTAAGAGTCCAGTAAAAAATATGTCAAGCTCCCTTATTCCCGGAAATTTCAGAATAATAAATTTATTCTTCTTCAGAGGAGAATGGAGAAAATTTTTGTAAATTACTAAAAAAGTCAGTCTTAAATTTAGTAAAAAAATTTTCAATTATTTAAAAATTATGTAGATATAAATATACAGAAAACAGGAGAAAGATATAACTAATTAATATATATATATATGAGGATAAAATGCACAAGATGTGTAAAAAAGACAAACGGTAAAAACAAATTTAAATACAGGAAAAAATCATCAAGAAAGGAGAGATTTTTACCGGTTTCGTTTAGATCAACGAACATCTTCAGAAAAAGTGAAGATTTAAAAAAGACAAGATGTGTGAAAAAAACAAATTTGAATACAGGAAAAAATCATCAAGAAAGGAGAGATTTTTACCGGTTTCGTTTAGATCAACGAACATCTTCAGAAAAAGTGAAGATTTAAAAAATTTTTTACTACATTTCATCCATATTTTCCATTTCTTTTCCTTCTATTTTTTTCTCCCCACCCCTTTCCCATTTTAACGTCTCCGCACGCATTTTATTATTCTTTCTTTTTTCAAATAGTTAAACACGTGCCAATGACGTCTCGTTGTGCGTTTTTCTTTTTCCTATGTTTTTACCATTATCGAATAAATTTAAAATCTTCTTTTTCTGAAGACATTCGTTTATCCGAACGAAACCGGTAAAATCTCTCGTTTCTTGATGATTTATTCCTGTTTTTAAATTTGTTTTTCCGTTTGTCTTTTTCACATACATATATATATGGTATATAAGAGTGAAAAAAACAAATATATTATTCAAGACTGAACATATTTTTTTGCATATTTTCTTAATATGTTCAACTAAGAATTTAAATTTCCTTAAGCTCACACTTTTCAAAAAGGATTCCTTTCTCATCAAAGGGTAAGCCGACTTTTGAGTTAATGAAAGTATGCTTCAAATATTTTTTTTTAATTTAAAAAAAATTGTAAGCAGTTTTATGAAAGGTTAAGAACAATTGAAAAAGTTCTTTTTAAGGATTTTATAAGAGTTATTTTTTTTGAATGAAGAAAAAAAAAGAAAAGAAAAACACTTCTTTGACAAGGAGAATTTTATTTCTCGAAAGCTCAGATTAAAATAAATTTTATTTATTTTAACATCACCATTGTTATGGTTTTTTCAAAAAAAAAAAATACTATTACGAAACAATGGTTTAAAAAATATGTCTAAATACCCTTTTTAATTCAAATTGGCGTAGCCTCGCTTAAAGACATAATGTGATTTTCTGACCCAAAGTTCATTACCATCGGATGATGAAGAAAAAAAAACAAAAAAAACCACTTCTTTGACAAGGAGAATTTTATTTCTCGAAAGCTCAGATGAAAATAAATTTTATTTATTTTAACACTACACATTGTTATGGTATTTTCAAAAAAAAATATAATACTATTACGAAACAATGATTTAAAAAATATGTCTACATACCCTTTCTAATATATTTTTCTTTGTTTAGGTCAGTGTTCAAAAATCTACAGAATAATGAATAAACAGTAAGCAAGGGAAGATATTCAGGTATATATCTGTGATAGGAAATAACAGAGAACAAAGATATGTATGAAAAATTTCCACAAGCAACTTGCCATTTCTCATGGTGGTGAAAAAGTGTCGGAAATTAAAAGTTGTTTCTATGTGGTAGCGAATCGCCCGTTGTATAAACAAACGCTCAAAACAGAAGTGAATGAACACCGACCACTAGGTGGGAGCTGGTATTTACAGTGGAAAACAAAAAGAATATAAAATGTTATATTTTCCAGTTACAGGGAAACAACTCTGTCAGGATGTTGATTTTACGCATATTGGTATAGTTATAAAATTATGAGTATTGGTTAAAAAGTCATTCTAAAAATACTTATCTGTAGTGAAAAGTATTTTTAAAGACTGACTGGATAAAGTAAATTACTGTGAGGTATTTAAGCTAAAGAAAAGAGAATTATTAAATTAGTATTTGGTTGTATTATTTATTCAAGAGAGTTTTTTTAGCTAAAGTAGAATGTTCTAAATTATGTAAGGGGTGTTAATGTGTATGCTGACTGTAGTGATATTTCCTTCTGTTTAGAATGGACTATTCCAATCGTTTTATTTTTTCAGAGAAGCAATTAAAATGATAGTATTTATATTTAATGAGAACACTAAAGTTACATGAGGATTATAACTACTGATGGGACGATTCCAAGATTTTTACCGAATCCGATACAATTACCGATTCCAATTTTTTTAAATTTTGAAATATTTAGTTATAGACTTGTTTTTTTTTTATTTTTAGATTGCCAGAAGAAAACGCATATATTTTCGATAAAGTAGAATAGACTCGTTTTTTTTTTAAATTTCGGATTACCAGAAGAAAACGTATATATTTTCGATAAAGTAAAAGTATACTTGGGAGAGGAAGCTACGTAACACAAGTAGATCTTTCTAACTATTTTTTCTCGAATGTTTCGTCTGTAACTGATTGAAAATAGTGACGCAACTAACGATTTATTTATTTTTTAAAACAAAGCCGCTTTGCAGTAGTTTGTCGTTAGTTGACAAAATGTTATTTTAATTTTTTCGTTAACAATTGAGCATAGTCGACCAGGACCTCTTATGAGCCAGCATTTTTTTCCAAATTAGTACATAAAATATCTAAAAATCTGACCCCCCCCCCCCCCCTCACCTACAAACCCTGGCTTAGTTTACCCCCAGAGAATGAATATTTTTTTAACTTTTAATTTTAGATATTATTCATCCAGGGCAGCGCTGATCAAGAATCTACCAACTTTGTGGGTCTTTCTTTTGTAGTTTTTTTACTTTTGGATGGACATACACATATACACACACACACACACATAAACACACAGCTGCCCTTTATATAATAGATATAGATATTTCGGTATTTCCTACTTCTGCTTTTTGTTCTCTGCTTGTCTTCTTCAGGTCATTCAATGGGTGGACATGGTGCCTGGCATCTCGGCGTCCATTATCCTGATCGTGCTCTTGGCGTCATATCTTTGGCTGGATGGATCAAGAAAGAAGAATATGGGGATAGCAACTTATTTTTCCGGTATGATCCGACCAATTCTGGATTTCTATTTTTACTTTTTTTTTTTTTTTTTTAATACACTTGTACATTTACATAAGTGACTAAACTTACCCGTGACCCATTGGGTCACAACCACTACCATTATTTGTTCTATTTTAGTTTCATTCAAAACTTCATAAACTGTGACATATCTTTCATCATCATCGGTTCTATTTTATTAATGTGCAGATTGAGGAGCATCATGCACACTGGTGGGCCCCCATCAAGGTAGCTGGCTAGCTGCATGCATGGCAAATCTCACTCCATACCTCTAAGAAACTCTTTATCATGAGAATCGCCTGCGGAGAGCTTCTATGCTATACAATCTCTCCGCAACGGTTCCCTCTAAGGCAACTTAAGTCGGCATTTCCCCTATCTACCAGGGACTTCCAAACCTCGAGCTATTGATGACACAACCCGAGCGTTCCACGTGTCCTTACCAACAAAACCTTTTTTCTCTATTAATGACATCCATGCGGCCGATCTGTTCCAGCAGATCTTGCGTCCGTACAATTGCCACATCTAGTTTCACATTGCAAATCTGTCTAATCATTGCCCCTGTCATTACGATCGTTGCAGGTCTGCTTTGGCCAAAGGCCAGGTCTCGCTTGCATGGAACATCATGTTCCATAACTAAAAATATTAACGAGACTTATCTAATGGTGTTCTACACCTCAGATTTGTCCGTTGCCAACTGCTCTCTCCTCTCCATCCACTGCTGATCTCTCTTCTCCAGCGGCTGGGATCTTCAGTGACGGACTCCCAGCCTGTTGGGTCGATGCCACCTGTTCTCGTGTCTCGCTTGCAGATATCCTTGTAGCGTAGGACAGGTCTTCCTGCTGATCTGGAGCCGGTTGTTAACTCGCCATAAAGAATATCCTTTGGGATCCCCCCATCGGCCATTCGCCTGGCATGGCCAAGCCACTAGATTCATCGTTGGGTTAGCAGAGTGAACATGCTCGGGATGTCCGCCTGATCAAGTATGGTCTTGTTCGACTGGTCCTGTCAGGTGATCCTTAGGATTCTAGTGAAGTTGCGCAGGTGGAAGGTGTTGAGCTAGTGTGTTTAACGTCTTCTATTTTATTTTCATGGCCCCGGGCAACGCCGAGTTGTCCTGCTAGTTAATAAAATTGAAATCTAAAAAGTTTACATTTATTCTCGCTCATTTTATCGTCTCAACTACGACTACTTTATTGACCAATCAGAATGAAGGATTTATTTCACCCTCGTGGTAAATCATCATATATTTCTTTTAGCTTGTTCATATATTAGCGTTAATTAGGGACAATCAAAGTGCGGATCTTTTTATTTTTTGTTTTGTTTCTTTATAGACATGATATTGCGGCGAGTCATACGGATCCGGTTATTAAGGACCTGATGGAAACGACTGTCACTGAAAATGAAGCGGACAGGCATATTCAAAACTTGAAGGTAAGAATCTAAGAACCAAATTTTAAATCTCAAAAATTGTCAGAATGACATCATTATAATTATGATGCAAGGATACATACCTAAAGATATGTCCACCGTTTATCAGACAAATGTATTCTTTGTGTTTCATTTGTCTCTTTTACTGCAACCTTCTTTGGTTAATATGCATATCTTATAAATATGGATGTAAAATTATTTGTTTGATAGACCTAAGTATCTTATTGGCCAAAGAAGATATATAAAAGGTCTTATTAAATCATCTTTATTTTTCACTTCTTGCTATAAACTTTGTCGGGAAAGAACGTTAAGATCAGTTTGGGATAAATTATTTAAATTTTAAACATAATTACATATTAATTTTTATCATTTTTGTTTAATTGAGCTTTTAATTGTGTTGTGATTGATTGGTTATTTTCAGATTATATTTCATTGGATAATTAATATATTACTTTTATATATCCCCCCCCCCCTAAAAAATCGAGCGCGAACGCAGACTCCAAACTATATCGAAGAACCAGTTTTGATACGTAGCCTCGTTTTAAGATGATTCATTGCTAAGTAAAACAAATGAAAAAAAAAGATTTCTATAACGTAAGTAGTTAAATCAAAATCGTTTTCTTAACTTGTGACGGTGGTTCAGTGGTAGCGTATCGGACAAATTCGTCCTAATTACTCTTTGACGTTAAGGTTACGAGTTCAAATCATGACCTCGGCGTCAAAATTATTTATTGTTTATTTAGTTGTTAAGATGTGCCCTAATGTATTTCTTATGTTTCTGACTTGGAAATTAATTAAATAGTAATTACCCGAAGGTTGCTTCCCAACCAACTACAACATGGTCATCTTCAAGTCTAATGTAAACAAAATACTTATTGAGTTGCCCTCTTAGATAATCAATTCCTCTCAAGAAATCTTCTGCCCATTCCACAGTTGTTTCCAATCCTCACATGGTGGTATTCATCGTCCAACTGAAAGTCACTTTAACCCTTATCCTCAAGTGACCCCCGGACATTGATAAGTGGTGACCAAGACGATCCATAATACAAGCCTGGCAAACATGCGACCGGGGTCCACTACTGGGGGCGGACATGTGAAAAACCAAAATTACAACTAAATAATAATTACAGAGAAAAGTTTTAGTAAGAAATTTCTTAATCATGTCCAGTAATTAACAACTATAAATATTATTAGGAATTAGCTTACAATAATTGATTTATTTCCATCAAATCAAATGTAAAAAGTACAAAAATATAAAAGAACTAAATTCACAAAAAATCACTTTATTCACCATGAATTACACCCATTTTTGATATTTCAAAAATCATGAGTCAATTTGTTTATATTGACTAATTGATTACAGAAAATATAATGACAAAGTACAATCAGAAAGCAAATTCGACATTTTACAAAATCAAATACTTTATGAACAAAATAATTTTCAGAGAAACAATTTTGATAATTTTTTACAAAATTTGTTATATTTGTTACGTATATAATTTATTTTAACCGAAAGTGAAGAAAATTCTTATTTCTTCATGATACACAGTCTTAATAAAAAAATCAACTGGGAATCTACAGAATTTCGAACTGAACCTTTTTATCTAATCCAGGAGGGGTGGGGGATTGTTCTCATTCCATCAGCCATGACCAAGTAGAAGTTTTATTTAATTATTAATTGTAAGTATCACCTGTACTGAGAATTGAACCTTCAACCTCCAGGAGACTGTCAATTAGAACTGATTATTACTTAGCACTTTATCTGTTGCGCCATGAAACATGAGAATAACGCCCAAAATGAGAACAGTAGTCTGAATAATACAAATTATCAAAAATTCCGAAACATAAAATACAAAGAGTTGTTTGTTTCCCTTACAACTGAAGTTTTATTCTGTTTTCTGTGTAAGTTTTAAAATTGCGCAAACAAATAAAAATTCAAAGGACTTAATTGCATCCTGGATGGGTACAGCTAATATGTATTGGGTTGGCCAAAAAGTTTGCATTTTTAAGGTGGATGTTAATGCAATTCAGTTTCCATGCTCGATTTAGAAATCTTGAGAATGTCTCCGATTTTTTTTTTTTTTTGTCAAACAGCAATCTTGTTCAACTACGGCTTTCACTTGGTCACTGTCAATCATCTTTGGCCGGTCAAAGTGAGGAGTATCTCTCACTGAAAAATTTCCTTTTCGGAACTGAGCAAACGATTTCTGCCACGCCCGTTTTGTAACACCGTTTTCCCCATACACATGGCATATCTTTATGCAGGTTTCTGTAGCTTTTCTTTCCTTTTCTGTACTAAAAAAAAGCATCAGATGTCAGTAGAGCTCTGCTTGATCTTCCATTTCAAGGCCTGAAATACAAGCAAAAATCTAAGAACTCCTCTGCTCAGAGGCTTATTACACATTGACATCAACATACTCGCTACACCAAATACAGGATTTGAAGAATGGGAATACAAAACGATCTTTAGTAGGCCGGAAAGATGACATTAAAAAAAAACGAATTAATTTTTTGAAAAACCCAATATATATATTAAAGTATATGTAGGCAGCAAATCTTCTTTTATACATGTTTCATTGTATAAGACCAACAAGGAAATCTTCAGTTTTCTGTTTCAGTAACTTTTCCTGTGCTCTTAGGAATACTGATTTTTTCCATATCAATGGAGTAAACAAACATTTCAAACTAATGTTTTAGCTTCGGAATTTTTGAGATGAGGATTGTGTATTTGGATTATTCGAACCACTGTTCTCATCTTGGATGTTATTCTCACAACGTTTCGGCCAATGTAACCTCCAATCTTCTTCAGGTGCATCTTGTCAAACGCGGGAATTTTTCTGTCAAACTCGGAAATTTCGAACAGTTTCCTTTATTTAATCTACGGGGGTAGTTAGCTCTCATTCCGTCAGTCATGAGCGGGTTGAAGTCTTAAGTAATTCGTAATTGTATTCTTAGTATCGCCTCGACTGAGGATTGAACCTTCAAGAAGACTGTCACTCAGAACTGATTATTACTTAGCACTTATATCCGTTGCGCCACAGGTCCTTGCGGACAATTCTAGTATGAATTTTAGTAGCCTTTAACCTATTCTTGTTTTAGATGTGTATATATTAGTACTCGTCGTTTTTAAAGAAATTATGTGTTAATAACAACATCAATAATTTGAATGCCATATTGCTGATAACATCCAATTCTAATTTTTGAAATGTCTAAAAAAAACATATTATATGAAGCTAAAAGAATACCCGTCCCAAGACAGGTAAAATTAATTATCCCGAACAAAATAGTTTTGCACCACTTTTCTGTCCCCCCCCCTTACAATGATTAAAATCAAGATATAACAATACTGAACCTTATGTCTAAAATCCTTATTCTAATTTTGATCAAAATGCATTATATGATTTTGTATCTTAGAAAATGTCTAACATTTAAGGCTTAAGCTTAGGGCATCTTAAGAAGAAATTGAAATTTATAGGATCTTGCTTAATTGGTGTCTAATGACTAGGGATATATATATATATAATAAGGAGAATATTTAAAAAAAAATATTTTGAAAACCTGGACAACGCAATTTATTTGTTTTTTTTTTATAATTTATTTTAAATAAATTGCGTTGTCCAGGTTTTCAAAATATTTTAAAAAAATATTCTCCTTATTATTGCCATTTCACCAACGCTTCCATGTGTGACTTTTCAAACTATATATATATATATATATATATTAAATTTGACTAAAAAACATCTTCTGTTTGAATATTCCTTATCTTCTTTTTCTCAGGGAATTCCGGTTTTAGCAAGAATTGGTGCTGATGACCGAAAGGTCCATCCATATTTTGCGCGGAGAATGTATCGTCTTCTGGAAGAGTTGCGATCAAATGTGAATTACACAGAATTGCCTAACAAAGAACATTGGTGGTGGGATACATGGTACGTATCAATGCAAATATGGTATAAAAAAATTTTGTAATTGTTCAAAATAATATATATATATATATATATATATATATATATATATATTAGATTTTGAATGTGAGATGATATATATAATTATTTCCACAATCAGACAACGCCGCAGCCCACAAACCATGAAAGCCACAAACCGAAAGTCCTAGACTCGAGTTTCGTCCTCTTGTGCTCATCAGTAGAACATATCCAAACTCGATTCGAAACCCGAGTCACTTTCATGTGAGGCGAGTACTTCCCCACTGAGCCAATTCATCACATACAAGAAAGTTTTATTAACTAGCACAGATTAAGCAAACCGCGGCGAAGGCCGACCGGAATAAACATGCGGTTTGCTTAATCTGTTTTAGTTAATAAGACTTTCTTGCATGTGGCGACTTGGCTCAGTGGAAGAGTACTCGCATGCAACGTTGTCTGATTGTGGAAATAATTATATATATATATATATATATATGGTTAATACAACAAAAGATATAGGAGGCAACTAATATCTTTAATTAGTGAACATCCGGATAAAACTGAAGCTCAATATACTGGATAGAGCATTAATAGCACTAGATAAAGTGAACGAATAAAATAAGGTGCGGATCAAATTTTATTAGAATTCAAAGTTCAAGCAAAGTACTTAATTGGACATTATAATATTCAACACCAAGTTAGTTTTCTGAACTTTTCATATGATTTGTTTTTTTCTATCGTTTTATTAATTTGCATACATCTTGGAAACACTTTTCACTGACATCTACTGCATCAATAGCAAGCAAATTTCCCGCCTGGATAACTTTTTCGTTTTTGGAATACCATTCACCACCTGGATTGTTTTTAATCAACCTCTTTGACATCTTTCTTGAAGCTGTTTTAAACTTTATGACTTGGATGAACTGTATAAGTTTAACAAAAAAGTATGTTTTGGGCCGATATATTTGATGTTTTATATACTTTTATGTATTTTATATATTTTTTAATATATTTTCAAAGTTTAATTTTATTACCTGCAGTAATGTCATTGCGGTAATGGTCCTCTGAGGAGAAGATTTTCTTTGAAAACTCATGAGTTAAGAACTTTAAATTTTCTTTGCTTGAACTTTGAATTCTAATAAAATTTGATTCGCACCTTATTTTATTCGTTCACTTTATCTAGTGCTATATATATATATATATATATATATATATATGTATCAAGTTATTTTGTTGTTGACACTCTGTTTGCATGGGGTAATACCTTTTAAATAAATGTTTAATTTGGTCCACAGGACTGGGAATAAACAAATTTAGACTTCACATAATGTTGGGCTTGTTAACCAAGTTGCAACAGGTGTTCCCTAATTTGAAGGCACTTGTATGACTCTCATTTTTCTCTTTGTTGTTTTCTTTGTTTATTCCCAGCCCGATGTACTTAATTAACCGTTTATTTAAGAGTATTAAGCCATCATCTCCAGCCGGGCTGGTTGGTTACATCATAAATTTCTCCTACTTTCCAATTAGCATTTCCTTATCTAGATGGCCTTTATCAAATTGTGTTTACATCTGTTTTTATATGATCCAAATCTGAGGGTTTTTTTTTTATTGATTTACTATTAACTGTATATTAAAAGTATAGCTTGATATCTACTGTGCTATGAATCATATTATGAAGATTCAGTGTGTTATCTGTTGAAATGAGTCTTATAAGAATAATCAAAGTTGCATTTTTAGGTAATTTTTGTATGTTTATTTGTGTGGGGGGAGGGGGTGTGAGATTTTACTTAATGATTAGGTTGGCATTATCTAATAATTATTTCATCATGATTAGTTTTCATTTACAACAAGGTGACATTACGTTTTCAATGATTTTTCATTTGTTTTAAACTTGCATTTTTACCTATACACTATGAAATTTGTCTTCTCAACCAATAGCCACACAAGACGGCAAATTTTCTGATTTCCAACAAACTTTGAAGCATAACATAAAATAAAAGTTCAAAAAAGGGGTGTGTAATATATAAGTTCAAGTGCATATGAGAAAAGAAAAGGGAAAATGTCCGACGACAAAAAAACTACAGAATTGTAATAGTGTCGACTGTGATACAATGAAGGCTGCGAGGATAGGAAGTGACTCATCGACAGAGACAAAAGAAGATGCGGGAGTGGTCAGTTTCCATTGTTTAGGACAGGTGACCCAGAAAAGAATACCGGACACGACATTTAAGAGTGACAACGTTTTATGACAGTAAGGTAAGTTAGTTTGACGACAGTAAGGTTTATGGCAAAAAGTTAACGAGTTTGGGTTTCGGAGAGAAGCCGATCAGTTAGGATCGAACCTCCCCAAAGAGCGGATCGGACCGGAGAAACAATGAGATGAGATGAACTGACGACTTGAGAAACGACAATGGGGGTTTCGACAGTTCGCGACGGTGTTACACACACTCATAGTTCAAACTAAATTATACACAATGTATATGTGTTTGTGTTCTTTCTCAAGAGTTGTGTTTCTTTTATTTAACTTGTGGACCAGTGCTGTTCTCTCGACGATTCGTCAGTGGATAGATGACTCGGCTAGACGATGAAGACAAGAAGGCCACGGACATACAACGTTGGGGTTGACGGTCGTCGAGTGGGGCAGCATGGTGCTGCACTCTTAAATAATAAATTCTGATCAGTTTATAACCATCATTACTTATTCCCTCGATGTTTAACCGTCCACCTGACAAACTCAACAACCCTTATCCTCGAGTGGCCTTTGGGCCTTGATGAGCGGTGACTCGCTTGTAAAAGAAAAAGATTGAGGATGATTAGTAGAAAGTCTGATTTGATTGTTTGTAATAGAAAAAGAACATTCCAATTATAAAAACTAGTTTGTTTTTCTTATGTGTTAAGAATAATAAAAAAAGTGAAAACAAATTATTAATTGTGATAATACTAAATACGACGGTGTCACACACACTCATAGTTCCAACTAAATTATACACAACGTATATGTGTTTGTGTTCTTTCTCGAGAGTTGAGTTTATTTAACTTGTGGACCAGTGCTGTGCCCTCTACGATTCGTCAGTGGATAGACGACTCGGCTAGATGATGAAGACAAGAAGGCCACGGACATACAACGTTGGGGTTGATGGTCGTCGAGTGGGGCAGCATGGTTCTAGACGACTGTCTAATAATACTCAAGTGTGCATATTTAATGGACGCAACTTAAGAATCAATCTGTTCTTGTGTTTCTTGTTCCTAGGTTTACGAATGATGGAGGTGCAGTTCACGATGAACAACTGCGTAAGTTTTCTGCTATTCACGGATCGGTTCCAAGCCATCCCTCCAGCGTTTCCGAAGACAGTTGCAGTGCCGACACTGGTCAGTGCTTTGATTCCACAGATGACACCAGCGACTACCGTGTGAGCCGCAAACATCAGCTGTCGGTGCCTGATACTTACACCGTGGTTGTAAATAACCCAGCCCTTGGCGAATCCGTACATGGCGTCCATATTATACAGCAAATCACACCAATGCGAACGAGTACAGTGGAAGTGAGTAATCATTTTTTGTTTGTTACTTTTTCTTTAATGAAACCGTCGAACTTTCGTAGATTATTTAAATTGAAAATGGGAATTCAGAAGTCTATGACTAGACTCCAAACGTTAAACAAAAAAAAAAACTCAGTTCGGTTCAATTCCTGTAGAAACACAAAAACCCTCTGTAACTTTGAGCTCCAATGAACGAAAAATAATTCGGCTCACCGCAGAATCTCACTCGACACTCACTTCACCTTCTCCTGATTTTCTTCTCTTTTTATTAGCAGATTTTCCTTCTGTTAATTCCGCTTAACCAATCAGAAAAAACATAATCCGCTGGCTCACTATTTGTCGTCAAGGCGAATCCACGTATTATTGTGCAGCAACCAATAGATTTGTTACTTTGAGGTTGCGAGTTCAATCCTCACTAGAAAACTAGTAAGCCAAAACTTATTCCCCTTTCCATCTGCAAGCCAGGCAAAGGCGGAGCCTCTTACTGCATGGATGAAGTAAGTCCAGGCCATCTCCACCGCTCGATTCTGGCTCAAGATCATCAATTCCGCCACATAAATCTATAAAGTAAAAAGTAAATTCTATTTATTATACCAGAAGTTCAATTATTAAAGCCATGTATATCCAATTAAAACTTTGCTGGACTACTAGCTAGGAATTGATCTCTGTCAGTTGGTTGCCTAGATGAGATATTTAAATGTTTTTCAGACCCCTCTTACACTCTCTCTTTGAGCCATGTGACATCATATCCGTTTCTATTAATTCCCATAGTTCATCAAGTTGACCCCACATGACCTTCATTTCCTGTTATTCTCAACTAACCATTTTATATACTAGTGTGTTTACTTGCCAAATATCTAACACTGAGATGAAGAAGACTGCTCGCCAGTACTTTTAAATACTGGGCAAACCGAAAAAATTCTTCAAGGAGATAGGAAGCATTTCTCATGTAAGTAATGATTGAATAGCTTTAAGGATAGGAGCAAGTTCTGGCAGAAAATTTTTATGGTCAATGATTGGAATGCTGTCAAGACCTTGTTGGCATCAAGGTTTTTGATAAGTTTGGCAACACCACGAACAGATATATGGATATCCGTTAGAATATTTTCAGCCCTAGTGGGAAATTTCTGAAATGAATGGCTCTGAAGCAAAGTTATTTACATATTCTGATATTCTGATCACAAAGAGTGGAATTTGAAGCAAAGTTATTTACATATTCTCATCACAAAGGGTGGAATTTGAAGCAAAGTTATTTACATATTCTCATCACAAAGGGTGGAATTTGAAGCAAAGTTATTTACATATTCTCATCACAAAGGGTGGAATTTGAAGCAAAGTTATTTACATATTCTGATATTCTGATCACAAAGGGTGGAATTTGAAGCAAAGTTATTTACATATTCTCATCACAAAGGGTGGAATTTGAAGCAAAGTTATTTACATATTCTGATCACAAAGGGTGGAATTTGAAGCAAAGTTATTTACATATTCTGATATTCTGATCACAAAGGGTGGAATTTGAAGCAAAGTTATTTACATATTCTCATCACAAAGGGTGGAATTTGAAGCAAAGTTATTTACATATTCTCATCACAAAGGGTGGAATTTGAAGCAAAGTTATTTACATATTCTCATCACAAAGGGTGGAATTTGAAGCAAAGTTATTTACATATTCTGATATTCTGATCACAAAGGGTGGAATTTGAAGCAAAGTTATTTACATATTCTCATCACAAAGGGTGGAATTTGAAGCAAAGTTATTTACATATTCTCATCACAAAGGGTGGAATTTGAAGCAAAGTTATTTACATATTCTGATCACAAAGGGTGGAATTTGAAGCAAAGTTATTTACATATTCTGATCACAAAGGGTGGAATTTGAAGCAAAGTTATTTACATATTCTGATCACAAAGGGTGGAATTTGAAGCAAAGTTATTTACATATTCTCATCACAAAGGGTGGAATTTGAAGCAAAGTTATTTTCATATTCTGATCACAGGGTGGAATTTGAAGCAAAGTTATTTACATATTCTGATCACAAAACGTGGAATTTGAAGCTAAGTTATTTACATATTCTCATTCTGATCACAAAGGGTGGAATTGTAAGCAAAGTTATTTACAAAAATCTTAGCCTTGTCAGATGCTGAGGAAATCACCTCAACTCTATTAATGATGGTTGGAATAAGAGTTTTATATTTATCTGGTACCTTCTTTTTTTTTTGTACTAATGGTTGGATCTTTCCATCGCTCCAGAAAGTATCTTACTCCTGACGCAATCCTCTACTTATATAAGTGTCAAATACGTCCTAAGATAGAATACTGTTGCCACATCTTGAGAGGTGCCGCTCAAAACACCCTTTCCTGCCTTGACAGAATACAAAACCGACTCCGAAATCTAGTAGGAGATGTCCTCTTCTCTTCCCTACAGCCTCTTTCTCACAGAAGAGACGTTGTTAGTCTTTCTCTACTCGATCGTTATTTTCATGGTAAGTGCTCGACTGAGCCCCAATCTATGGTTCCCCCTGTAAAACATTTACAACAATGACTCTATTTCTTTCTCGCTCTATTAATTTTTCTCGCTCTATTTCATTCTCTGTCTTTTTCTTTTTCCTTCTGACTTTGCAGCCTACTGGATGATCATGGTGAATAAATCCTTCATTTTCTAAGATCGTGTTAATTAATGTAAGACCGAGCTGTCAGTCTTTTTTAGAACTAAATGATTACATAGTGTCAACGATTTCCGGGCTATGTAACGATCATGCAGCAGCAGCAACTCCTAGTTAAAGAATTTGAGA
Source organism: Sepiola atlantica (assembly GCA_963556195.1). NCBI lineage: Eukaryota > Metazoa > Mollusca > Cephalopoda > Sepiida > Sepiolidae > Sepiola > Sepiola atlantica. Next base: position 12,158,246 of record OY744546.1, read on the forward strand.
TCCATTTATTAAAATAAAACAAAATTGTCGTAACATTAAAATTGTCTTCATAGATACCAGTCCCCAAAAAAGGATCAAAAGGACATTTTCACCCTCTGCCCTCCAGAAAGATGCAATTTAACGATGGAGATTTTATTTTTCAATTAAGATGATAGTTTTTTAGTATTATTTGTTATTGTTTTAATTACTTTTTTTATTTTATTTTAGTGTCTTACTCGTGGTAGTTAACTCTCATTGGAACTTATTTGAATTTTCGAACTGTTAACATATCAATTTCTATAACACAAACATACAAACATTGATTTTGATATATATATATATATATATATATATATATATATATATATATATATATATTATATAGTAATCCAGGTAGAGTAAAAATCCACAGGGAATCAAACTGGGCTTACAAAAGAGTGCTCAATAAAGATATAGAGCTGTATTGTGAATGCTTTTATTCGAACATGTACAAGGTCTGCTACACTGGCATGTCGATGTTATCGATCTACAGCTATCGAGAGCTGAGGGCTCATCAGGCAGAAACTTCCTGGACTTCACCGACTGGGTCGGATCAAGGAAAAACTTTCTGCCTGATGAGACCTCAGCTCTCGATAGCTGTAGATCGATAACATCGTCATGCCAGTGTAGCAGACCTTGTACATGTTCAAATAAAAGCATTAACTATATATATATATATATATATATATATATATATATATATATATATATATATACACACACACACACGGAAGATAATGGACTGAGTTTTTTTTCTTTTCTTAGATTCAACTTCTTAAAGATTCTGTCCGACTTGAGACGGCCAACGTCAGGAAATTTCAGTTGGTGAAATGCGCAAATCAAGCCACAGATTGGACAACGGCAACTGTCATTGTAAGTATTTCTAGTTTCTGAATATATAATATATATATATATGTGTGTGTGTGTGTGAAAAATGACAAACAGAAAACAGGTTAAAGTGCAGGAGAAAAACAAAAACAAGAGATTTGACCGGTTTCGTTCGTGTTAGCGAACGTCTTCAGAAAAAGTGAAGATTTGGAAACAATTTTATTTTGAAGACACACAACATGGGAGAAGGAGAAGATGATCCGATTGGACCATATGAGAAGACTTTTAGTGACAAATATTCACTTTTTCTGAAGACGTCCGCTAACACGAACGAAACCGGTCAAATCTCTTGTTTTTGTTTTTCTCCTGCATTTTAACCTGTTTTCCGTTTGTCATTTTTCACACATTTTGTCTACCACGACATTTCATTTTCATGACTTATCGTGTACCTTACCCCATATATATATATGTATGTATATAATAATAATTAAAGCATACTCTCTCCAGAGAGCTTCACCACATGATTTAAAGCAGTACTTCAATGGATTGTGCTCCGATGAACTGGCTACTCTGGTGCCCCCTCAACATAAATTCACTAGACCAACTCGACAATCAGCTAAATTCCATCCATTCACTGTGTAGGTCCCCAGATGCCGGAGAGCCTTCTACTCCAATAGATTCTTTTCATCGTGCTGCTGGCCTCTGGAACTCCCTCCCTGCTCTCCGACAGTACCGACATGCAGAAGTTTAAAACTAATGTAAACAGACACCTCGCTACACTGCTCCCAACTTGGGGTGACACCCAAAACCCACACCCAAATTCTCAGTAGCCCTTTACGTCTACAGTGGTGGCCTGCCTTGTTTGGGGTGAAAGATGTTTAAAAAAAAAAATAATAAAATAGAAATAAAAGAACTTCTGCCCAGGAGGTGGTTATTTCGTTGTCAACATATGTATGTATTAGCAGGTTGTACTCAAGTACTTGCTAAAGGCAATGCTGTATTTTTATTTAAACATTGGTTTATTTTCATCCAAGAAAAAGTTGAACTGCTGAAAATATTTCTAGCAATCCCGATGTTGGAAAGTCTTTAGTTATTGGTGTGAGAAATATATTTTTAATTTTTTGCTAAATGGTGGATTAAACCAAATATCCCAAACGATCAGAACCCATTCTAAAGCATATGAAGAAATATGATATAAACCCTTTGAATCAGACAGCAGGAAGAGTCGGCGTAAGACGTTGCCCGGTGATGCCTACCCCGGAGTCTGGGACACTCGCAGCGACTTAAATATCAAAACTTGATGATGATGATGATTATGATGCTGCTCCTCTTGCTGTTCCTGCTGCTGCTGCTGCTGATGATGATGATAAACAAGCATGCAAAGTAAATCACACGGTCTGAAGAATGCAAGATCAGAAACTGCCTGTTACCATGCGCTGTCGACTCTGTCTACAAAATGTGATTTTACATAGTTATTCTTTATGAAGACAAATGCCCTACTGAACACCATACGTAATACGTGTCACATCTGCGAACAATACCAATAGGTATAACAAAAACTCCGACTGACTATTGTTTGTGTAACTGGTTACTTGACTTCCGTATAAATGGCTCCTGAAATTTATTTTCAAGATTCGATGTGGTGTTTGATTGGATACGTTTGTGTTGCATGTGTGTGATACTATGGACATTTGTGTTGCATGTGTATGATACTATGGACATTTGTGTTGCATGTGTGTGATACTATGGACATTTGTGTTGCATGTGTGTGATACTATGGACATTTGTGTTGCATGTGTATGATACTATGGACATTTGTGTTGCATGTGTGTGATACTATGGACATTTGTGTTGCATGTGTATGATACTATGGACATTTGTGTTGCATGTGTGTGATACTATGGACATTTGTGTTGCATGTGTGTGATACTATGGACATTTGTGTTGCATGTGTGTGATACTATGGACATTTGTGTTACATGTGTGTGATACTATGGACATTTGTGTTGCATGTGTGTGATACTATGGACATTTGTGTTGCATGTGTGTGATACTATGGACATTTGTGTTGCATGTGTGTGATACTATGGACACCCCCTAGAGCCAAGATCCCGGACAATGGAAGGAAATGATTCATTAGAGGAGCAAAAGTATCGAAAGTGAGATGAGTAAAAACACGATGGGGGGGGGGGGGGATATTTTACACTCTCGAGACAGGGGGACGTCTCACAGTTGGTTGTCAATTTCTGAGTAGTCAGCTGGAAGTGACTAACAGAGCGAGTCATTTTCTGCTTATCGGTCACTGTGGGACAAAGACCAGGCGTTTAGGATTTCCGGTAGAAGTTAATATATTGAGGAGTCTAGGCAGTTTGCATCAGTTTTAGTTGGCAGCTCAAGGAGGTCCCCTAAGAGGTTTTGCCCTCGGCAGATGGGGTTAGACCCGAATGAAGCGAGGGAGATTACAGATTGATGCAGACTCAATATGAGCTGACTTCAACCGAACAACGTTGACATCTCGACAAATTATCTCAACTTAACTAAGATGTGGGGGGGGTCTTTTTCTGTGGTGGTATCGCACACACATTTCTACACAATGTATCGGAGTTTGTGTTTTTTCTTGTGAGTCGGCATCGCTTTTATTTTGATGTGCTTGTGCCTTCTGCAATTGTCAGATGACATGGTCAGAACAGAAGATGAAGATGGTCTTACATGTGTACGGGGTTGCAAAGTTAGAAAGTATAAGGTCTGAGGATTCCAAAATATCCAACTCTTTCAATATTCGGACAGTATTTATTCTTCACAGATTAAAAAATCCGACTCCAACTATTCTTACGAGTTCAAATCTGACTCCTTCCAAAACCTCCGACTACCTTCGACATTGACTCCTTATTTTAAAGTCTTCCAATATTCAGACTCTCTGTTGATTCTTCAAAAATAAAAAAAAATCAGTCTCCGACTCTGACTCCTAGCATTCTTACAAGTCTGACTCCGATTCTGACTCCGACAAAAGTGTCTAAAATAAATTATTTGTTCTTTTCAGGTGGATAATGACTTTGTGGTTCCGCCTGAATTTCTTAAGAAAATGATATCTTCTCCCGGAAAATGGCTGATCTGTCGTGAAGTGGGTGAGTAATTCCTTCTCGGCCTTTTGGTCGGGATTAAAGTGTAGTATCTGTTCCGATGGATACTACACCCCATAAACTGGTATTGTCTTGTCTGTGGGTTTGTCCTGTGCAGTTCTAGGAGGTCCATCCTTCCAGGCTTCGCCTTCTCACCTTTTGAGAAGCGGTTAGTTTATTGCTAATCGCCTGAGGTGCCCCTACCGGGGAATGCCGACAGGGCTGCCCAGGTATTTTTTGTAGGCCAGAGTGCTCACCTTCTCAGGCGCTGGCTTTTCAAATCCCACTTTCCCGACCTTGTGTCACATCTTTACGCTGTGGGAAGTAATTCCTTAAATGAACAAAATGGAATTAATTGTCCGCATCTCTCCATCGAAATAACGGGACCGCACATTTCTGGGTCTGCTTCCCTTCGTATTTTTTGTTATGATTCTAACACCCTGTTTTCCAGTGGTAATGGTTGCCCTGGTAGAGATGAAGTTTGCCAATTAATAATCTACTGTTTAAAAAAACAAAAGCGCTCTAACGTACCATTTTTATTTATTAGGTGAGTGGAGTACATGTCCCGGTGATCTCAAATTGGAACGGGGGCCTCATAATTATGGGCCTGCACGACGTGTTGCTGAAAAACCTTTTTTTATCATAGTAGGTGAGTATTTGTTTTTATATCGATTGTCCGTTTGAGAGATGATGACATATTAATTAAAATTTCACAGCAATCTCATTGCTGAGATGTTCTAAAACAACAGAACTGAAACCATACTAATAATCATGATGCCATATATATATATATATATATATATATATATATATATGTAAGTAAATTTTGTGTACAACAGAATCGTAGGATTAATTTTAGAGGAAGCATTATTATAATCAATGAAACAGACGAGTGGAAAAAAAAAGGAAATTGTTAAAATTACCTTAAGGCCTTATCGTCTGACCCTCTGAGAGGAAACGTCAGAATGGTAAATTAAAAACTAAAAGTCGAATGAGATATGAGGGGAAAAAACTTATTTCAGTTGGAGGAAACGATTGAGAGGAAAAAAAAAAGAAAAAAAAAGTAAATCTCTCAACGTTATGGTGGCTTTGAATCATTAAAGATCTCCAACTGATGCTTCAAAATCTTTTGTCTACACAGGCTAGGTCGAGAGTTGTTAATAACTAACGCCTCAATAATATTGAGATGGTAGTTCGACCTGGCACTGTGTAAAACAGAAAACCACCCATCGGAATACTTGTCAGAACAACTATTTGTACTAACGAGGTGATTACCGATGGCTGATTCCTGTGCCTGGAAGTTCCCGGATGATCTCGAAACCTTGTGTAGGTGAATATCACGTGGTATGTGTTGGGATATTCTAAATTCTAATCTTTGGGATGTATATATATATATATATATATATATATATATATATACTAGCAAAAAATATGCGACCGGGGAGAGCATATTTTTGCTAGATTGGGAGAATGATATCATAATGAACTGCATACATTGATCCCCCCTCCCCTCCACAGGAAGAGATAATGACTAAGAGGAGTATATCATGACGAACAAACACTACCACCTCCCCCCAAAAGAGGAGTTAATGCCTGGGCAGATGATATCATGAAACAGAATAGATAGTAAACTACCTCGACCGCCTGAAAAAGGGAAAAGTCATCGTGGGACGATGATATCGTGAGGAACAAAGATATATTATACTGCCCCCCCCCCTCCAAAAAAAAGAGACGGTAATGCCCGGGAGGAATGTATTATGAGGAATGAAAATATACTACACCAACCGCCAAAGGAGAAGGTAAAGTATCGGAGTACAGCCAAGAGGAGCAGGGGGTTAGGGTCTCTCAGAAATTGACCATCAACATCGAGCCACTATTGTGAGCACCAGCCAATATCTGATGAGCTCCCAGAACCCAAACCTTATGATGGTATGCCAACATCAAGAAACCAGAGCAAGCAGAACAACCTCTATCACAAAACTGGCCAAAGATTTTCGACAGGACTGTCTTACAAATGAGGCAGAAACAGACAACAATCCTGCCACAGAAATAGCTCGCAAAAGTCGCCAGAAATACACCAAGACCTTCCATCCCAGAAAACTGGAAGAATGGGCCAACCAACAACGGGCTAAGTATTTCCTAGGTGAATTATGCCAGGAATATATATATAAGGAAGGCTCTGTAGATTGGCTGAAAAGAGGATCTCTCCATTATGATCAGGAGAGAATGATAATGGCTGCTCAAGATCAAGGCTTGATGACCAATGCCTTTAAAAAGATGAGTGGTTTCAGCAACAATAACAAGTGCAGGTTCTGCCACACAGAAGTAGAGAGTGTGAACCACCTGACATCCAGTTGTAAGGTTCTCCTGGGGGATGGCTATTATACAATGCCATATTTCACCTGTGTATTTTTGTTAATAAGCACCTAAACTTTTCCTCTGTACATACACACATACGTACACACATACGTACGTACACACGTACATACACACGTGCGTACACACATACGTACACACACACGTATGTACACACATACATACACACATACGTACACACACACATATGTACACACGTACGTACACACGTACGTACACACATTGTGAGCACCGGCCAATATCTGATGAGCTCCCAGAAACCAAACCTTATGATGGTATGCCAACATCAAGAAACCAGTACAAGCAGAACAACCTCTATCACAAAACTGGCCAAAGATTTTCGACAGGACTGTCTTACAAATGAGGCAGAAACAGACAACAATCCTGCCACAGAAATAGCTCGCAAAAGTCGCCAGAAATACACCAAGACCTTGATGACCAATGCCTTTAAAAAGATGAGTGGTCTCAGCAACAATAACAAGTACAGGTTCTGCCACACAGAAGTGGAGAATGTGAGCCACCTGACATCCAGTTGTAAAATTATATCGGGGGATGACTATTATACAATGGGACACAACGGCATGTGTAAATATCTCCACTGGACTGTATGTAAAAAGTTGAATATCCAGTGTAGCAGCAATAGCGATGATGAGTCAAATTAGTCCACCGTGCAACAGTCTGCCGTATCAAAGATAATTTCTTCACAATATTCTATATTATGATGTTTAATTTATAATATATTTAATTTTTCGTACTAAATTACAAACCAAGATAATCGAAACAACCCCAGACTGATTAACTCTAGAATCCACTCTCCTCCACCGATCCTAACCCTAATCCTAACCCCACCAATCTTTGAAAACTTCTAAAAGAAAATGAATGTTACTTATTGAATTTTTGTTTAGTTTCTTTTCTTTTTGCAGAAACAAAAACAAAAAAAAACATAACCTCCGTTAACCCTCACCCTTAGTCTGAGTGGCAGCAATACCCCCATCAAAAAGCACTTGAACGAACCGAGAAAGAAAATAGCTTATACATGCTAGTATTTGGGTGCCAACTGTACTTAGGGTTATGGAAGGGTTATTTTAAGTTACTGAAAAACGCTAATCTTCAATCATAATTCAGAATATTTGCAAAATAAAAATTTAAAAAACAAATCTGCAATAATCAGAAAACAAATCTTGAATACTTAATAAGCAGGAAAATGGCTGCCTATTGCCGAAAAAATTGTCTTTTATCAGACAGACTTTAGCATGGTGGACTAACGTACAACAGACATAACTAATCGATAAAAAGATATTTCCCCTCACCCCCCCAAAAAAAAGTTTTCAAAGATTTAGTTTATTTTTAATAATAATTTTACTACTTTTGTTGTTTTTTTTTTATTTATTTCATTTTTAACACCTTAGAAATGTTTCTGTGTGTTCTTTTTTATTTTCAGGAACACAGAGTTCAGCCAACATGAACCAATTGATGTTACACTTGGCCGTCTATGTGGCCAATCTTTTCTGGATAACTTCTGATACGCAGGCTCCCATTGTTAGAGATGTAGATCTATCTCCGGAAAAGATTAGTAAGTCATAGATCTGCTCCTTCATTGTAATTATCTTAGTTATTTCCGTTTATTATAAGAACTCTTCAGTGGTATCACACAGGAAATAAGAAAGAATCTTCTCTCTCTTTCTGGTTTCTATCATTATCATCAGCATTAGGTTCTCACTCTTGGCATTTTGCTACAAGAACAAAATGGTACTTTTGTTTGGCTTGCTCCAAAAATCGTAAAAAGTAATATTTTCAATTTAATCTCTATATTAATAAAATTATAAGACAATTTCACGTGTGTCTGTTTTTTCGTGACTATGAGAATTAAATTAATATTTTTATTTAAATATTATCAATCGATTATTTATTAAAATAAAAAATGCAATAGCATAAAAAGTAAATTTAAAAAATCCTTTTTAAAAAAATATAATGTAATTACAAAATTAAATCCACCATAATGCATTTCAGTTTCTTCATAAATGAGTCGACCATTTTAATCTTTTGTTAATAGTTTAAAAAAAGAAATGAATGAATTACTTTGTGACCCTTTGAAATTTGAAAGAAATTTGGAAGCATTTAAACTGTCGAATAGAAGGTAATTTCTGGCTTAAGAATTCTAAGCAAATTGTGATATATTAAAAGATTTTAAATTTTGGAAGTTATTTACATAAAAAAAATTTATAAATAAAGATTAAAATAAAAATTTCTAATAAAATTAGTTATTGTTTAATAACAATTTGGTTCAATTAAGAATTTTTTAAAATTGGTAAAAAAAAACCGGCCTAGTTAAAAACAAAAATGTAAGTAAAAAAAACTCCTGGGTAAGTACAGCTAGTTTAAAGTAAGGTTAGATGTGCATTAATTATTACACCTATTGAAAAATAACCCTAAAGAAAGGTTAGATGTGCATCAATTATTACACCTATTGAAAAATAACCCTAAACTAAGGTTAGATGTGTATCAATTATTACACCTATTTAAAAATAACCCTAAACTAAGGTTAGATGTGCATCAATTATTACACCTATTTAAAAATAACCCAAAAGAAAGGTTAGATGTGTATCAATTATTACACCTATTGAAAAATAACCCTAAAGAAAGGTTAGATGTGCATCAATTATTACACCTATTTAAAAATAACCCAAAAGAAAGGTTAGATGTGCATCAATTATTACACCTATTTAAAAATAACCCTAAAGAAAGGTTAGATGTGCATCAATTATTACACCTATTGAAAAATAACCCTAAACTAAGGTTAGATGTGCATCAATTATTACACCTATTGAAAAATAACCCTAAAGTAAGGTTAGATGTGCATCAATTATTACACCTATTTAAAAATAACCCTAAAGTAAGGTTAGATGTGCATCAATTATTACACCTATTGAAAAATAACCCTAAAGTAACGTTAGATGTGCATCAATTATTACACCTATTGAAAAATAACCCTAAAGAAAGGTTAGATGTGCATCAATTATTACACCTATTTAAAAATAACCCTAAAGAAAGGTTAGATGTGCATCAATTATTACACCTATTTAAAAATAACCCTAAACTAAGGTTAGATGTGCATCAATTATTACACCTATTGAAAAATAACCCTAAAGTAACGTTAGATGTGCATCAATTATTACACCTATTGAAAAATAACCCTAAAGTAACGTTAGATGTGCATCAATTATTACACCTATTTAAAAATAACCCTAAAGAAAGGTTAGATGTGCATCAATTATTACACCTATTGAAAAATAACCCTAAAGTAACGTTAGATGTGCATCAATTATTACACCTATTTAAAAATAACCCTAAAGAAAGGTTAGATGTGCATCAATTATTACACCTATTTGAAAATAACCCTAAAGTAACGTTAGATGTGCATCAATTATTACACCTATTGAAAAATAACCCTAAAGTAAGGTTAGATGTGTATCAATTATTACACCTATTGAAAAATAACTCTAAAGTAACGTTAGATGTGCATCAATTATTACACCTATTTAAAAATAACCCTAAAGAAAGGTTAGATGTGCATCAATTATTACACCTATTTGAAAATAACCCTAAAGTAACGTTAGATGTGCATCAATTATTACACCTATTTAAAAATAACCCTAAAGAAAGGTTAGATGTGCATCAATTATTACACCTATTGAAAAATAACCCTAAAGTAACGTTAGATGTGCATCAATTATTACACCTATTGAAAAATAACCCTAAAGTAAGGTTAGATGTGCATCAATTATTACACCTATTGAAAAATAACCCTAAACTAAGGTTAGATGTGCATCAATTATTACACCTATTTAAAAATAACCCTAAAGAAAGGTTAGATGTGCATCAATTATTACACCTATTGAAAAATAACCCTAAAGTAAGGTTAGATGTGCATCAATTATTACACCTATTTAAAAATAACCATAAAGTAAGGTTAGATGTGTATCAATTATTACACCTATTGAAAAATAACCCTAAAGAAAGGTTAGATGTGTATCAATTATTACACCTATTGAAAAATAACCCTAAAGAAAGGTTAGATGTGTATCAATTATTACACCTATTGAAAAATAACCCTAAAGTAAGGTTAGATGTGCATCAATTATTACACCTATTTAAAAATAACCCTAAAGAAAGGTTAGATGTGTATCAATTATTACACCTATTGAAAAATAACCCTAAACTAAGGTTAGATGTGCATCAATTATTACACCTATTTAAAAATAACCCTAAAGAAAGGTTAGATGTGTATCAATTATTACACCTATTGAAAAATAACCCTAAAGTAACGTTAGATGTGCATCAATTATTACACCTATTGAAAAATAACCCTAAAGTAAGGTTAGATGTGCATCAATTATTACACCTATTGAAAAATAACCCTAAAGTAAGGTTAGATGTGCATCAATTATTACACCTATTGAAAAATAACCCTAAAGTAAGGTTAGATGTGCATCAATTATTACACCTATTTAAAAATAACCCTAAAGTAAGGTTAGATGTACATCAATTATTACACCTATTGAAAAATAACCCTAAACTAAGGTTAGATGTGCATCAATTATTACACCTATTTAAAAATAACCCTAAAGAAAGGTTAGATGTGTATCAATTATTACACCTATTGAAAAATAACCCTAAAGTAACGTTAGATGTGCATCAATTATTACACCTATTGAAAAATAACCCTAAAGTAAGGTTAGATGTGCATCAATTATTACACCTATTGAAAAATAACCCTAAAGTAACGTTAGATGTGCATCAATTATTACACCTATTTAAAAATAACCCTAAAGTAAGGTTAGATGTGCATCAATTATTACACCTATTGAAAAATAACCCTAAACTAAGGTTAGATGTGCATCAATTATTACACCTATTTAAAAATAACCCTAAAGTAAGGTTAGATGTGCATCAATTATTACACCTATTGAAAAATAACTCTAAAGTAACGTTAGATGTGCATCAATTATTACACCTATTTAAAAATAACCCTAAAGTAACGTTAGATGTGCATCAATTATTACACCTATTTAAAAATAACCCTAAACTAAGGTTAGATGTGCATCAATTATTACACCTATTGAAAAATAACCCTAAAGTAACGTTAGATGTGCATCAATTATTACACCTATTGAAAAATAACCCTAAAGAAAGGTTAGATGTGCATCAATTATTACACCTATTGAAAAATAACCCTAAACTAAGGTTAGATGTGCATCAATTATTACACCTATTTAAAAATAACCCTAAAGTAAGGTTAGATGTGCATCAATTATTACACCTATTTAAAAATAACCCTAAAGTAACGTTAGATGTGTATCAATTATTACACCTATTGAAAAATAACCCTAAAGTAAGGTTAGATGTGCATCAATTATTACACCTATTGAAAAATAACCCTAAAGTAACGTTAGATGTGCATCAATTATTACACCTATTGAAAAATAACCCTAAAGAAAGGTTAGATGTGCATCAATTATTACACCTATTGAAAAATAACCCTAAAGTAACGTTAGATGTGCATCAATTATTACACCTATTGAAAAATAACCCTAAAGTAAGGTTAGATGTGTATCAATTATTACACCTATTGAAAAATAACTCTAAAGTAACGTTAGATGTGCATCAATTATTACACCTATTTAAAAATAACCCTAAAGAAAGGTTAGATGTGTATCAATTATTACACCTATTTGAAAATAACCCTAAAGTAACGTTAGATGTGCATCAATTATTACACCTATTGAAAAATAACCCTAAAGTAACGTTAGATGTGCATCAATTATTACACCTATTGAAAAATAACCCTAAAGTAACGTTAGATGTGCATCAATTATTACACCTATTTAAAAATAACCCTAAAGTAAGGTTAGATGTGCATCAATTATTACACCTATTTGAAAATAACCCTAAAGTAACGTTAGATGTGCATCAATTATTACACCTATTTAAAAATAACCCTAAAGAAAGGTTAGATGTGCATCAATTATTACACCTATTGAAAAATAACCCTAAAGTAACGTTAGATGTGCATCAATTATTACACCTATTTAAAAATAACCCTAAAGAAAGGTTAGATGTGCATCAATTATTACACCTATTTAAAAATAACCCAAAAGAAAGGTTAGATGTGTATCAATTATTACACCTATTGAAAAATAACCCTAAAGAAAGGTTAGATGTGCATCAATTATTACAGCTATTGAAAAATAACCCTAAAGTAACGTTAGATGTGCATCAATTATTACACCTATTGAAAAATAATCCTAAACTAAGGTTAGATGTGCATCAATTATTACACCTATTTAAAAATAACCCTAAAGTAACGTTAGATGTGCATCAATGATTACACCTATTGAAAAATAACCCTAAAGTAACGTTAGATGTGCATCAATTATTACACCTATTGAAAAATAACCCTAAAGAAAGGTTAGATGTGCATCAATTATTACACCTATTGAAAAATAACCCTAAACTAAGGTTAGATGTGCATCAATTATTACACCTATTTAAAAATAACCCTAAACTAAGGTTAGATGTGCATCAATTATTACACCTATTGAAAAATAACCCTAAAGTAACGTTAGATGTGCATCAATTATTACACCTATTGAAAAATAACCCTAAAGAAAGGTTAGATGTGCATCAATTATTACACCTATTGAAAAATAACCCTAAACTAAGGTTAGATGTGTATCAATTATTACACCTATTTAAAAATAACCCTAAAGAAAGGTTAGATGTGTATCAATTATTACACCTATTTAAAAATAACCCTAAAGAAAGGTTAGATGTGCATCAATTATTACACCTATTGAAAAATAACCCTAAATAAAGGTTAGATGTGTATCAATTATTACACCTATTGAAAAATAACCCTAAAGTAAGGTTAGATGTGCATCAATTATTACACCTATTGAAAAATAACCCTAAAGAAAGGTTAGATGTGCATCAATTATTACACCTATTGAAAAATAATCCTAAAGTAAGGTTAGATGTGTATCAATTATTACACCTATTTAAAAATAACCCTAAAGAAAGGTTAGATGTGCATCAATTATTACACCTATTGAAAAATAACCCTAAAGAAAGGTTAGATGTGCATCAATTATTACACCTATTGAAAAATAACCCTAAAGTAAGGTTAGATGTGCATCAATTATTACACCTATTGAAAAATAACCCTAAAGAAAGGTTAGATGTGTATCAATTATTACACCTATTGAAAAATAACCCTAAAGTAACGTTAGATGTGCATCAATTATTACACCTATTTAAAAATAACCCTAAAGAAAGGTTAGATGTGCATCAATTATTACACCTATTTAAAAATAACCCTAAAGAAAGGTTAGATGTGCATCAATTATTACACCTATTTAAAAATAACCCTAAAGAAAGGTTAGATGTGCATCAATTATTACACCTATTGAAAAATAATCCTAAAGTAAGGTTAGATGTGCATCAATTATTACACCTATTGAAAAATAACCCTAAAGAAAGGTTAGATGTGCATCAATTATTACACCTATTTAAAAATAACCCTAAAGTAAGGTTAGATGTGTATCAATTATTACACCTATTTAAAAATAACCCTAAAGTAAGGTTAGATGTGTATCAATTATTACACCTATTGAAAAATAACCCTAAAGAAAGGTTAGATGTGCATCAATTATTACACCTATTTAAAAATAACCCTAAAGAAAGGTTAGATGTGCATCAATTATTACACCTATTAAAAAATAACCCTAAAGAAAGGTTAGATGTGTATCAATTATTACACCTATTTAAAAATAACCCTAAAGAAAGGTTAGATGTGCATCAATTATTACACCTATTTAAAAATAACCCTAAAGAAAGGTTAGATGTGCATCAATTATTACACCTATTGAAAAATAACCCTAAAGAAAGGTTAGATGTGTATCAATTATTACACCTATTGAAAAATAACCCTAAAGAAAGGTTAGATGTGCATCAATTATTACACCTATTGAAAAATAATCCTAAAGTAAGGTTAGATGTGCATCAATTATTACACCAATTGAAAAATAACCCTAAAGTAAGGTTAGATGTGCATCAATTATTACACCTATTGAAAAATAATCCTAAAGTAAGGTTAGATGTGTATCAATTATTACACCTATTTAAAAATAACTCTAAAGTAACGTTAGATGTGCATCAATTATTACACCTATTTAAAAATAACCCTAAAGAAAGGTTAGATGTGCATCAATTATTACACCTATTTAAAAATAACCCTAAAGAAAGGTTAGATATGCATCAATTATTACACCTATTTAAAAATAACCCTAAAGAAAGGTTAGATGTGCATCAATTATTACACCTATTTAAAAATAACCCTAAAGAAAGGTTAGATGTGCATCAATTATTACACCTATTTAAAAATAACCCTAAAGAAAAGTTTGGTTGCATCAATTATTACACCTATTTAAAAATAACCCTAAAGAAAGGTTAGATGTGTATCAATTATTACACCTATTTAAAAATAACCCTAAAGAAAGGTTAAATGTGCATCAATTATTACACCTATTGAAAAATAATCCTAAAGTAAGGTTAGATGTGTATCAATTATTACACCTATTTAAAAATAACCCTAAAGAAAGGTTAGATGTGCATCAATTATTACACCTATTTAAAAATAACCCTAAAGTAAGGTTAGATGTGTATCAATTATTACACCTATTGAAAAATAACCCTAAAGAAAGGTTAGATGTGCATCAATTATTACACCTATTGAAAAATAACCCTAAAGAAAGGTTAGATGTGCATCAATTATTACACCTATTTAAAAATAACCCTAAAGAAAGGTTAGATGTGTATCAATTATTACACCTATTGAAAAATAACCCTAAAGAAAGGTTAGATGTGCATCAATTATTACACCTATTTAAAAATAACCCTAAAGAAAGGTTAGATGTGCATCAATTATTACACCTATTTAAAAATAACCCTAAAGAAAGGTTAGATGTGCATCAATTATTACACCTATTTAAAAATAACCCTAAAGAAAGGTTAGATGTGCATCAATTATTACACCTATTGAAAAATAACCCTAAAGAAAGGTTAGATGTGTATCAATTATTACACCTATTGAAAAATAACCCTAAAGAAAGGTTAGATGTGCATCAATTATTACACCTATTTAAAAATAACCCTAAAGAAAGGTTAGATGTGCATCAATTATTACACCTATTTAAAAATAACCCTAAAGAAAGGTTAGATGTGTATCAATTATTACACCTATTGAAAAATAACCCTAAAGAAAGGTTAGATGTGCATCAATTATTACACCTATTTAAAAATAACCCTAAAGAAAGGTTAGATGTGCATCAATTATTACACCTATTTAAAAATAACCCTAAAGAAAGGTTAGATGTGCATCAATTATTACACCTATTTAAAAATAACCCTAAAGAAAGGTTAGATGTGCATCAATTATTACACCTATTTAAAAATAACCCTAAAGAAAGGTTAGATGTGCATCAATTATTACACCTATTTAAAAATAACCCTAAAGAAAGGTTAGATGTGCATCAATTATTACACCTATTGAAAAATAACCCTAAAGAAAGGTTAGATGTGTATCAATTATTACACCTATTGAAAAATAACCCTAAAGAAAGGTTAGATGTGTATCAATTATTACACCTATTGAAAAATAACCCTAAAGAAAGGTTAGATGTGCATCAATTATTACACCTATTGAAAAATAACCCTAAAGAAAAGTTAGATGTGTATCAATTATTACACCTATTTAAAAATAACCCTAAAGAAAGGTTAGATGTGCATCAATTATTACACCTATTGAAAAATAACCCTAAAGTAAGGTTAGATGTGTATCAATTATTACACCTATTGAAAAATAACCCTAAAGAAAGGTTAGATGTGTATCAATTATTACACCTATTGAAAAATAACCCTAAAGAAAGGTTAGATGTGTATCAATTATTACACCTATTGAAAAATAACCCTAAAGAAAGGTTAGATGTGCATCAATTATTACACCTATTGAAAAATAACCCTAAAGAAAGGTTAGATGTGTATCAATTATTACACCTATTTAAAAATAACCCTAAAGAAAGGTTAGATGTGTATCAATTATTACACCTATTGAAAAGTAACCCTAAAGTAAGGTTTGATGTGCATCAATTATTAC
This sequence comes from Sepiola atlantica, assembly GCA_963556195.1. Taxonomy (NCBI): domain Eukaryota; kingdom Metazoa; phylum Mollusca; class Cephalopoda; order Sepiida; family Sepiolidae; genus Sepiola; species Sepiola atlantica. The sequence goes on from OY744546.1 coordinate 12,174,800, forward strand.
ACCTATTTAAAAATAACCCTAAAGAAAGGTTAGATGTGCATCAATTATTACACCTATTGAAAAATAACCCTAAAGAAAGGTTAGATGTGTATCAATTATTACACCTATTTAAAAATAACCCTAAAGAAAGGTTAGATGTGTATCAATTATTACACCTATTGAAAAGTAACCCTAAAGTAAGGTTTGATGTGCATCAATTATTACACCTATTGAAAAATTTTATGGAATGATCATATTGACAAGTTTGAATTATAAAAAAAAAATTTTTTTTTAATTTGTATTTATTTTTTTTTAAACATTACAGAAAATAAAAATGTCATCATCATTGGCGGACCCAAAGAAAACAGCTTTAGTTCGGGTTTCCTGAATCATATTCCCATCAAAATTCAAGGTAGGTTCAGAAATATTTTGAAAATCGGTTTCTCTGGTGGATGTGAACTCAGTATGTTCAGGATTTTATTAAATATACTTCCGATGATGGGATGATTCATGAAACTGCAGTAAAGTCTTATGATAAGACACATTTATTATTGTTATAAAGCGGCAAACCAGAAGAATACTCGACTCAAAATCAGCAGCAAACGGTGTTCGGTCAGATTTAGTTCCTGATATTAAAAACTTCCTGTTTTTGGGTTGCTTATTTCTATTTATTAATTTACTTATTAAATTGTTAGGTGAAAGTACAGAATAGTTAACAAAGCCCTCCCCCCCACTTTCCATGTAAAGAATGGCTTTCTAAATAATCTGCAGTTTATGCAACGTGCTGAAATAATAATGTTATTATTTAGAAAGCCAATCTGGGGCTTTGTTAACTATTCTGTACTTTCACCTAAAAATTTAATAAATAAATTAATCAATTTGGGAAACTGAAACTCATACCGGAAGTTATATTATGGATGAAGTTTAATATCAGGAACTAAATCTGACTGAACACTGTTTGCTGCTGACTTTGAATCGGGTACTCTTCCGGTTTGACTTATAAAGCTCTATTTGAAAAAGGATTGAGCCCATTGTGTGCAAAGTCTGTTTTGATTCGGCAGCTCATTTCCAATTGAGAAGTTAATTTTCATGTTATATATATGTTCATATGTTTCATGTTATATGTTTCATATGTTGTATATGTTTCATGTTATATGTTTCATGTTATATGTTCATATGTTGTATATGTTTCATGTTATATGTTCATATGTTGTGTATGTTTCATGTTATATGTTCATATGTTGTATATGTTTCCTGTTATATATGTTCATATGTTGTATATGTTTCATGTTATATGTTCATATGTTGTATATGTTTCCTGTTATATGTTCATATGTTGTATATGTTTCCTGTTATATATGTATATAAGGGTAAACGCAACATGGGTTAAATTTTGTGAGCCCTTTCCTCTGATAACATCGCGACCTGTCTCCCTCTACGTCGAGGCTAAGTTGTATAATAGCTGTGTCGGGAGCGTCATCTTATATTGCAGCGAATGCTGATCCTTCAGCCAGTCTTTTTTCTTCGCTCACTGGCAGCACAATGACTGATCCATGATTTGATGGATCTGAAATGTGAAATCTGACCAAACCCAGGTCAGAGGATTTGCTGAACGCACAACATTTTCTCAGCATAGAATTTATCCTAAGGACAAATCGATTATGCTGGTATAGTCATGTGGTGCGTTCATCCTCCTGGATAAACTGTTGCAGAAGCATGGATATCATGAATTGCAGGAAGGTTGGCCGGTCGAGGAAAACTTGGAAGCAGGTGATTGGACAAGACCGCACAGAGTGGAATTTGGAGACAGTTGACCTGCTGAACCGTGAGGACTGGTGAGTGAACTTGCAAAATATGAAAAAAATGTTTGACCTCTGAACACGGGAAAAGTGACGTTAAATGAATAGAGAGAGAAAATGAATTGAGAACCATGACAGATAATAAAAAAAATGTTTGACCTCTGAACACGGGAAAAGTGACGTTAAATGAATAGAGAGAGAAAATGAATTGAGAACCATGACAGATAATAAAAAAAATGTTTGACCTCTGAACACGGGAAAAGTGATGTTAAATGAATAGAGAGAGAAAATGAATTGAGAACCATGACAGATAATAAAAAAAATGTTTGACCTCTGAACACGGGAAAAGTGACGTTAAATGAATAGAGAGAGAAAATGAATTGAGAACCATGACAGATAATAAAAAAAATGTTTGACCTCTGAACACGGGAAAAGTGACGTTAAATGAATAGAGAGAGAAAATGAATTGAGAACCATGACAGATAATAAAAAAAATGTTCTCCAGTTTCACTCATCCTAAAGTCTTGCTGATGATGAGACTACCATGCAGGGCTATGGAGTTCGTCAAGAAGTCGGTGCAAATTGTTCGACTGTGGCTCAAAAGAAAAAGAAGGATATAAAAAATGTCAGTACTTGTATTGAATGAGTGTTCAGAGAATTTCAGTACTTAGACAGTCAGTCCCGAGTATCGATGGAGAATCCAAGTCAATCCCGGAAATGGCTGAAGCAGTTTACGATTTGGAAGCCGCAAGAAAAATGTAAAAGACAGCAGACACGAAACATGCAAAGAGTTTGGGTTAAAAATATTTTTAGCCCCTCAAAACAAAATAAAGTTGAAAAAATTTCAAAAAAAAAAAAAAAAAAAAAAAGGATGGTTTTCAAATTGTAAGCTGCTTCAGCCATTTCCAGGACTGACTCGGGATTCTTCATCGATACTCAGGATTGACTACATTCTATCTGGGTTAAACACTTAAATAATTTTTTTTTTTGAGTATTTTTAGGATTCAAAATAATGTAATAATGACAAATTTGTTTTGATTTGTTGAAGCCATTTGCCGTTTTACAGAAATGCAATATTAACAAGTAGTTTTTTAAGAAAACACTACCGCACTAACAGTTTTGTTTGTTTTATTACTTGACCTCATATTCCAAATGTTATTTTTTACTTTTTTTCAAAGCAAAAATTGTAAACATGACTATATTTGAAATTATTTCCCGCAAGAAACAGGATAAGCATAAAAAGTTTGTCGTTTTATTTTTATTTTTATAGAAGACAGATTCGTCTTAGAGAATTGCCATTTCAGGCACCCTCGAAGGGGTGTACTGTCGTTGGCACCAAATGGTAAGAACCACCTCGCCCTTCTTCTCTTTGGAAATACCCAAGAGGCCCTCCTTGATATCATCACTCTGGCCACACCAACCATACCACCCATGAGCCGGTCACCAGTAAGTATAAAAATGCATTGTTTATTTAAATTCATATAAACACTAGCTGTCCCTAACCGGCGTTGCCCGGGTATCTTTACTTTCATTTTGTTTTTCACATATTGAGCCCTCTTCCTATTTATTATTAAAATACTAGCAGGAAAACTAAAGTTTTAATAGGGGTTCTGCCCTTATAGCTCCCTTATTGGGGGGGGGGGGGGATTAAAAATTTTTTTGATTACTTCTATTGTCTTCCTCGGAAGGTTTTACATATACTTTTACTTTATATATATAGATTCTCTAACGTTTCTTTCTATCGGGAACACACACACAGACATTTATATATATATATAAATATACATTTTTGGAAAGATAAATTACGGATCTGATTTTTTAGCGGAATTCTGCATTTTTGTAATTCAGAAAAAGTAGTCTTGGTGCTATCAGATCAGGCTGATCTAAAATGCACCAAACATTGATGTTATTGTCTTTTTTCCTTTCCCTTTACAAAACTCAATCATGTTCTGCAAAGCCAAAAACAAAAACAACAATTTTTCTTCTACAAAACAACCAAACCAAACATCCTGAATAAATATTTGAAGATATTAAGAACTTGAAGCATAAAAACTTTTACCAAAATGACCGGATTTGGCATTAAATCACCTGAAAAGGGTTGATATGTCGTAAAACAAAACAACCAAACCAAACACCATGAATAAATATTTGAAGATATAAACAACTTGAAGCATAAAAACTTTTACCAAAATGACTGTATTTGGCATATCAATCCGTTTTGAATTATTTAAATTCAAAAAGGATTGATATGCCAAATATATCTACTTTCGACCAGAAATCCTAGATGTTCGATCTTTTTCCCAGTCACTCTCAGTTGGTCACCAAAACTGGCTACATCTGTTTTTCTTCTCAGCTTATCGCTATGTAACAATGTCGTTACTCCAAAATATATTTTATACGTGACTATTTCTTCTCGCTTCTTTTACGCGCCTTTCGCATACATTAGTTCCTTTGTCTTCCTCTTTTGCATGGCCATTGAAATAAACTTTTCCGCGCACAGAAAGACTGGAAATGTTCGCTGAGAGTTTTTACAGTTTATTCTTGGAGAGAAACAACTCATATACGAAAGAGACGAGTATTCTCTTAACTAATTAGTTTACTATCTTATTAAGGATAAATGGGTGGAAACGACGAACAGACATCTTGGGAGGGCAAGATTTTCGCCTTCTCACTATTTTAACTTTTTAAAAGTATTACAGCATATTGTTGAATGTCCGCCTCTCTTCGGCTTCCACACGCAACTGATCTCAAACCTTTCTTGCTTTGTCAACGATATCCCTGACGTCATGCGTCATGTCTACTGATCTCTCTTTGTTTTTACTCTATCTGACCTTACAGATAATCTCCTCCTGTCATCCCCGTGGGAACTGATTTATTTCCCTGCATTTCGTTTGCCCATGTCAAAATTAACACTAGCTGATGTAATCGCTATCCGACATAGGGCCTCCATAATGTAACAGCTATCTGACCACCCCAAAAAACTAACGACTAAACTGTCAGGGCGCCATCCCATCTAGGGAGTTCAATAGATTTGCTGGTCTCTCCATTGTTGTTCACTTATCTTACTTCCTCATCATTTTTCCTATTGTTAATTATTTCCTAGCTTAACATTCTCCGGGATCTTGGTTGTAGTCCATAGTATCACGAAAGTAACACAATAGCTATTGTTTTTAAATCCCCCCCCCCAAAAAAAAAAAACCCCTTCATGTTTGTTTTCTCATTCATTTAAACAACATTTATTAGGTATCACAAACCGGGCTAGTTTTGTGTGCAGAAAAAGGCAAATATAGTGAAATTAGCCTTAATTTCAACTTGCGATATCTCGTTTATTTTTTTTTAGTTCTTGGCCTTTTAGCTGGGATCAAAGTGTAGTATTTGTTCTGATGGATACTACACCGTATAGACCGGTATCTTCTTGGCCTTCGGGGCTTGATGACGCTGGTCTGTCCTGTGCAGTTCTAGGAGGTCCATCCTCCCAGGCTTTGCCTTCCCTCTTTGGGGAGAAGTAAGTTTATTGCTTACTGTCTGAGGCGTCCCTACCGGGGAATGCCGATGGGGCTGCCCAGGCATTTTTTGTAGGCCAGAGTGCTCACCTTCTCATGCGCTGGCTTTTCAAATCCCACTTTCTGACCTTGTGTCACATCTTACCGTTGTGGGAGGAAGATAAAATAATTTGAATGCAAAGAAAATCTAACTTTTTCTCTTTATAAATGTGTAATTTTTTTTCATGTGCCATTAATAGTTTTTTTTAAATTTTTTTTTTTAAGCGATTTCAAATTAGGTCACTATTTTCAGTGATGAACAATTTATTTTTTATGCGAAAAAAATGTTTTTCAAATTAGCGTATCTATGCATATAAAAATAGCGTTATCTTAGAGAAAAAGGGTCACCCGTCAATATAGTGAGCTTAATAAATAGTTTTGAGTTGTCTTTCTCAAAGAAAATCAGAGTTGAAAATTTCAATTAATTAAATGCTGAAAAGAATAAATTGAGAAAATTCTGAAAATTGCAGCTTTAATAATCTGCCATCTTTCTCCTTCATTTATTTCTCGTCTTCCTCTACGTTATTCTTTCCCCTTTTTTCGTTCTTTACGGTTCCTTATCCGCAATTTAGCGTTTGAAATTACCTATAGACAATAGCCATTGTTTTTCAACACTAAATAGCTATTGTCTTTCAACACTAAATAGCTATTGTCTTTCAACACTAAATAGCCATTGTCTTTCAACACTAAATAGCCCGAAAAAATAAACCAAAGTGTCATGTTTTTTCTTTTCTTTTTCTTTCCAGTTTTCCAACCTGATTCCTGATTTCATGATAACTGGTCCTCATTTCCGACTGAAAGGACCCGGAGGTTTGCTCTGTATGGGTTTCTGGGGAAACCGTTGGGAATTCCGACCTGAAATATCGTCATGCGTCTGCCACTCATAATAAAAAAAAAAGAATCAGCCATTTAATTCATTCTCTCATTTCACCCAAAAAAACAAAATCGCTTCATTCCAAATTTGATCAGCCACAATCACAATGCGTATTCATCATATTTATAAACAAATCTTCCATACAAGGCAAACATGTCAAATATTCTCACAAGTTGGTCATACAGCTTTAATTTCTAGGGAATGAAGTACATTATATATATATATATATATATATATATATATATATATATAATATGAGACTAAAAGTATACTTTTAGAGAATTGAACCTATAGTGAAATGATTTAAGCTCAATATATGCGTAAGCATGAAACATCGATGTCTGTAGTAATAAATAATTAATATTTATTTATATATATATATATATATATATATAAAGATAAATGAAGAAAGAGAGATAAAAATGTGCGGATAACAAATCTATTTCATCTTCGATTGTTCAATGCAAGGTGTACTCGATAAAAACGTTTATTTTTCTTTCCTTAAGCCAGGCTTTTCAAAGATTAAAATCTTATCAGAGGAATTACATAGATTTTAATCTTTGAAAAGCCTGGCTTAAGGAAAGAAAAATTAACATTTTTATCGTGTACACCTTGCATTGTACAATCGAAAATGAAATAGATTTGTCATCCGCACATCTTTATCTCTCTTCCTTCATTTATCTATCTATCTATCTATCTATCTATATATATATATATTTAAATGTGAAATTTAATTAAACATAATTGAATTATTGTTTAATATATATATATATATATATATATATATATATGAAAAATTAAAAAAAGGAAAACCGAAAATTGTTTCATTTTTCATTGTTAGATTATTATTTCCATAATTATCATCATTCATATATATATAGATATATATTATATAAATTCCTTTAAATTCACAAAAAAGTTGGGGTAATAGCTCAATAGTGCATAACTTACTAGAGCTCAAAAAATAATATAATAAGAATTTGATAAACGTTCTAAATTTGTTTAAAAAAATTTTTTTTAAATTCATACAATTGTTTTTAGCCAATTTAAAAAAATACATTCATTCTCTTGATAACAAACTGAAGATGTTTTCAAAAAGGCTTCTCTGTGAATTTTTACCATCAAATTAAGTCAAAAACCCCAGAAGCGTTAACATTTAAAATTGTTTTCTTCATTTAACGTATTCGTCACTTTTTTTTTTTTCACCGACCAACAATTAGAATTCTTTTTAGTTATATCCTTAAATATTAACGGTTCTCGGTTTTCGTCTTAATTTGATGGTAAAAATTCACCGATGAAGTTTTTTGAAAACATCTTGAGTTATCAAGAGAATGTATGTTTTAAAATGGGCAGAAACAATTGTATGAATCAAAACGTTTTTTTTTAAACAAATTCGGAACATTTATTAAATTATTATTGTATTATGTATGTATATATATGTATGTGTGTGTATGTATATATATATATATATATATATATATATATATATACTAATAAAATTGAGAATGTTGTTGCTTGTTCAGTGCTTCGACCATACGAAAAAATTATTTATTTATGAAAACAATATTATGTACTTAATCAGTGCTATTTTATTGTTCAATGTTGAAAAAAGTAGAAAAAAGTATCGCCTAGAACTTTAATTACAAGTATTTTCCCATTTTACGTATTATAGTAATCGCTTCGATAAGTATGCCTCCATCTTGTTTTGTTGGGCACAATTCAAGGGCAGATAATTTGCAAGGGCAGATAATAACGCATGGATAATTTTCCCTACTTTTTTCAACATTGAACAATAAAATAGCACTGAGTAAGTACATAATATTGTTTTCATAAATAAATAATTTTTCCGTATGGCCGAAGCACTGAACAAGCACCTATCTTGCTTGTCACTGTGCACACTTCATCTGTACGTGGTTATTTTAGATGATGGGACGAAGAAAGAATAACATGAATTAAGAGTGAATGATAAGGGAAGTGTAAAGAGGAATGGAATGATATAAATAATTAACAGAGATTGAGAAAGAGAAAAGAGGGAGAAGAGAGTGGGTCTATTATTATTATGACATCACAATGTGTTCTAGAATTCTTTGACTTTTTGTGTGTGAGAGAGAGAAGGGGGGGGGGTATTATGATATCACAATGTATTCTGAAATCCTTTTTGAAAGAGAGAGAGAGAAAAGAGAAGAGAAAATGGAAGACAAAGGGGGTCTATTATTACATCACAATGTATTTTGAAATCCTTTGATTTTGTGAAAGGGGGAAGAGGCAAAAGAGGAGAAGAAAAAGAAAAAAGAGGTCTATTATGACAGCACAATATGTTCTGAAATCCTTTGACTTTGTGAAAGGGAGAGAGAGAGAAAGAATGAAAGACAGAAGAGAAGAGTGAGGGGGGTCTATTATGACATCACAATGTATTCTGAAATCCTTTGACTTTGTGAAAATTGGATGTCGAAAAATGGGTGCTTTGTCTATTGATTCTGTTCGAGTTGTGTAATTAAAAACTTGATAACCTTTAACTTTTCTTTTGTATCTATTTTTTTAATGTACAATGTACCAACGTTAGCCCAATGGGTCACGGGTCGTCTATTGTTCATGTAAGTTACATTTCTTCTTTTTTTTTTTACACCATTTACAAAAAATGTTATCCGGTCTTTTTTATGCTATCAGTTTTTTTTGTTTTTTTTTGCTTTCAAGTCTTTTGTTTTTGTTATTAGGTCTTTTCTTATGAGGTCTTTTTTTTTTTAAATTTCAAGTCTTTTGTTTTTATGTTATTAGATCTTATGAGGTCTTTTTTTTTTTTTTTTTTTTGCTTTCAAGTCTTTTGTTTTTATGTTATTAGGTCTTTTCTTATGAGGTCATTTTTTTTTTTTTTTGCTTTCAAGTCTTTTGTTTTTATGTTATTAGGTCTTTTCTAATTAGGTCATTTTTTTTTGCTTTCAAGTCTTTTGTTTTTATGTTATTAGGTCTTGTCTTATGAGGTCATTTTTTTTTGCTTTCAAGTCTTTTGTTTTTATGTTATTAGGTCTTTTCTAATTAGGTCATTTTTTTTGCTTTCAAGTATTTTGTTTTTATGTTATTAAGTCTTTTCTTACGAGGTCATTTTTTTTCTGCTTTCAAGTCTTTTGTTTTTGTTATTAGGTCTTTTCTTACGAGGTCATTTTTTTTCTGCTTTCAAGTCTTTTGTTTTTGTTATTAGGTCTTTTCTTATGAGGTCTTTTTTTTTTTAATTTCAAGTCTTTTGTTTTTATGTTATTAGGTCTTTTCTTATGAGGTCATTTTTTTTTTTACTTTCAAGTCTTTTGTTTTTATGTTATTAGGTCTTTTCTTATGAGGTCTTTTTTTTTTGCTTTCAAGTCTTTTGTTTTTGTTATTAGGTCTTTTCTTAAGAGGTCTTTTTTTTTAATTTCAAGTCTTTTGTTTTTATGTTATTAGATCTTATGAGGTCTTTTTTTTGTTTTTGTTATGCTTTCAAGTCTTTTATTTTTATGTTATTAGGTCTTTTCTTATGAGGTCATTTTTTTTGGGGGGGGGGTGCTTTCAAGTCTTTTGTTTTTATGTTATTAGGTCTTTTTTTTAAATTTCCATCATTAGAGAATTCACATAGGTTTATTTTCTTAAAGTGACGCAAAGAATGAATATTTCCTTGGTCTTTTGGCTAGGAGCAACATGTAATATCGGTTCTGATACTACACTTCATCTTTTCTGTCCTTTGTCAGTGAAAGAGAAATCCTTCTAGACTGAGGCAATTATTACAAAATTTTGTCCAAATCCAGACTGCCCCGTTTTTGGGAAGCTGGATATTCCTCACATTAAAAACTGATCTTGTGTCTAAATCTGCCCTCGCGGGGAGTCAAGTAAACAGAGACACAAAGAATGTATAAACTTTAAGGGGAATATAACAAAATTCCGGTGAGCAGTATTTCAAAACAACTTATTGCATAAAACCATTATATTTAATGAGAAAGTCTTTCTTGTGGATGTGGGTTGCAGTGATAGTAGATCTGAGTGTGAGAGGGAAAATTCCTCCGACTTCCTGTATGTTTGACCAATTTAAAAAGAAATAGCTAGCAGGACTAAATATCAAAATGGTAAGCATTCAAAATTAAAATTTTGTTTTCTAACAAAATGAACCAATATGTAGCAAAAATAACTAATAAAAAAGATTTATACATGTGTGTTTTGTTACCGAAGCTTTCGAGCACCTATGTAGGGGGTGGGAGCAAACCGACTGGTTTTACTTTATATATAAGATGATTTTTTTTTATATAAAAAATATGTGTAATGTAATTCAATAAAACAGAATTATGATCGATATTTGTCACTCATGATTTTAAGATTTTCAAGATGGACGTTTCTTGTCTAGGGACTGACTGATGCATTATGGGAATGTTTAAGAATATATTTTTGGTAAACGTTGCTATTGGCGGCATAAAAGATTTTAAAGGAAATACAGTTGGGAAATTAGTCCCAGGCAATTTATTTGGGTTTGTGATGTATTTGCGCTAAAAAAAAATTAAATGTTTAATAGAAAATAATATAAGCGTGTGAAGTTACCGTAAATATTGGTTGTGAGTAATTAATCATCTGATCTCAACGAACACCATTTTCTCTTTTGACGCATGAGATTTGCTTTTTTCCATGTGCATCCACATATCTCTGACCTCCTCTTGAATCTTCACACCTAAAATGATCAGCAACGTGGGTGGTGTTGTGGACATTTTCCAAAACTTAAGTGGATAGAATTATAAAATGCTCAGGGTGGAGAAGGGGAGAAGAGAGAATTTTGTTTTTAATGTTACACATTTTAGTCAGCATTGATTTGCTGTCGGGGGGGGGGGGCATAATCTGGCGATATGTTTGACCCATTTCAGTGTAATTTGAAAACATACATATATACACATACACACACACATACACACACACACACACACACACACATATATATATATATATATATATATATATATATATATATATATATATAAAATCTTTGCTCCTCAGTATATCCCTGAAGAGGTTCTAAAACAATTGTCGGATACTCAAACTATGTTTATTTTAATATAAAAAGCTCTAATATATATTGAACACCTTTAAAAAGTAATGGTTTTGTTCATTATGTTAATATTTGAACTTAATTAATTAATTTATATATATATATATATATATATAAAATATGGGTTGGTCGTTCAATTTCAAAGTATTGCAGGGTTAGTTAATAAAATTGAAATATAAGCCATTAGCAATACAAGATTAATTTTTTTTTTTTTTTTTTGATGAAAAAAAAAAAATGACTCAATACTGGTCACCCCTGATGATGGAATTTTATTCCGAAATTAATAGGATTAATGTAAAAAAAAAAAAAAAATAGATAAATTAATCTTGTATTGCTAATGGCTTATATTTCAATTTTATTAACTAACCTTGCAATACTTTGAAATTGAACGACCAACCCATATTTTATCAAGACTAGCGAGCCAACGCTCTTTTCGTTCGACACCGGAATTTGAATTATAACCGCCAACAACAACATTGTGGAGACATTGCACCAAAGACGTTTATCAAGTAACAAAGAAATAAGTTTGTTTATTCTTGTTTTTTGATGAAAAAAAAAATGACTCAATACTGGTCACCCCTGATGATGGAATTTTATTCCGAAATTAATAGGATTAATGTAAAAAATAAATAAATAAATAAATTAATCTTGTAATGGCTTATATTTCAATTTTATATATATATATATATATATATATATATATATATATATATGCATACAAATTATATGGAGGAATAAGTGAAATTAGCTTGAATGAAGTGGATGGTAAATGTTTATGAAGAGAATGGTAAATCATATATTCTGTAGGAAAGATGTGAGAATATGAAGAAAGTGAAAATATAAAAAATTTGAAAAATTCTGATTAGGAAAAGAATAGTTATTTTACCACTGCACACACATTACCTCCCGTCTAGGAAAATGTAGTTGGTCAGTTTGTGTGTTTGCAGAATGAATACTCATTAGGAGGTCCCAAATCTTTATTCAGTCCCGAGATGTTGAGTCTCAGAATGAGTTTAGGTTTGTATTCTCATCTGTGTTGTGTCTTAAAATTAGAGGCTATGAGGATGCATCTGATGTTGTCTATGGTGTGGTTTGGGAGATTACAATTCATGGCTACTGTGGAAGGTGTGGATTTGTCTCTAATGGTTTGTTTATGATTGTTAAGACGTGGGTGGAACTCAAGGCCTGTTTCACCAACGTAGTTGCCTTTTGTGCATCTGAGGTGAAAGGGGGGAGTTTAAGTTGGATGTAGGTGCCTGAAGGTGCAACTGTGCCGCTTGTGGTGATGTATTGGCATATTTTGCATCTAGGTTTGTTTCATGTTTTGTTTTTTGGGGGGCTGCGAGGGTGTGGTGTATTTTGACGGATGTTAGTAGAGAATGTAGGTTATGGGGCTGTCGTTTTGCACTTAAAAGTGATTCTTTTTGTATATCGTGTTGATGGTGGGATCATGTTTTCGCCGTTGGAATATCTGTTTGAGGGGGTGGTCTAGTTTAACGGTGTTGTGGTTGAATTCACGCATCGCCACTAAAAGGAAAAATGTGCATCTTGAAAATGTTCAAACTATAAGTGATACACATTTAATGACAATTCTTTTCTATTAAATTACGAGCAGGAAGACTCGACGTTGCTCGGGATTTGATAAAGAACACTATGTCCCTTTTCACTCTGCTCATAACACCATATTATTATTATTTTTTTTTTTCTGTTTCGCTCGCTAATATAGTCGTAAGAAACTAAAATTTTTGAAAACCCTCTGAATTAGTGTTTATATATATGGTTTAAATTTCATTAAAATGGGATATATGTATTTGAAGTTTAAAGAGGTTCTGCTCCCATATCTCCCTTAGAGGGGGCACTTAGATATTCTGAGTCACTTCCATTGTTTTCCTCTTAGAGAATTTAATAATTTGAAAATTTCATCAAAATAGAATATATTTTAACTTTTAAGAGAGGTTCTTCCCCCAGAGCTCCCCTAGGAAGGCACTTAAAGATTTGGAATGACTTCCATTGTCTTTCTTGGAAAATTTTACATATAAATGCACTGTTAGTTTTTATGTAAATTCTCTCATCTTTATTTCTATAGGGACACACCGACAAACATTTAAATTTATAGATAGATAGATGAATATTTAATCATAATTCTTTTTTTATTAAATTATATTATTTTTGCTTTAAAACACATTAAATATAATGGTTTTATGCAATAGGTTGTTTTCAAATAATACCCAGCAACATTTTTTTAGCTTTCCCCTAAAGTGAATGTCAACCAACTTAAGTACTTGCTGAACTCCTGTGTTGAGATTTTCTGAGGTTGATTGTTAGTTTTTAAGGAGCTGCCATTTCCAGTTACGCACTAGTGTTTTGGGATAAAGCTTGAGTTGACAGTCTACGTAAATCGAGCGTACTACTCAATATATTTTTTAAAAAAAGAAAGAAGAATCTAGGAAAAATTGGTTACAATAAATATGTAATTCTAATATCCTTCGTTAGGATACAAATTTAGATTGCCGTCCTACACAGAATGCGATAAAAAATTGTGCATTGGCGATAAAATTTTTTTACATTTTAAAAAAAAATATTATTACATGATGAACCATTTCGAGTTAAATCTGAAGAAAAATATGTTTAAAATGAGTAAGTATGCTATCATAATCGAATGTTTTTACAAGATGGCGTCAAATTTGAACCGGAAGTTTCTTGTATTGCTCACAGAGCAATGATTGTTTTTTGTATCGCTCAAAACGAAAAAAGCACAAAAAAACGTTAAAATGTGGGGTTTTCTTGATATTACTACGTAATATTAAATTGATTTTAACTCCAAAACGTTCCTTATGTCATCATCTTTAAACAAAAGAAAATTATCGCCTATACACTATTTTTAACAATTTTCTTTGGAATTTTTGAAGAAACTGTCATCTCATCATTTACCCAAATCTAGGATACGTTGAATACAAATAAATGCCAGAACGCACCGGCCGGTACATTAACAATTACATTTATCAAACGAATTTTAAAGGATTGACAAATAGATACATTAATAACTATGGATTAAGAATTGTTGCGCTGCGTGTTCATAGCGGTCATCTTCGGCAATCTGTCCCGTAATGCGAAGAAAGTTAGAAAGGGGCGTAATCCTGCTTGAGGCTCATAAAGAGTTATGTCCCTTTGTCTGTAAGTTTTTTGGGGTTTTTTTAACTTAAGATGAATACGCTTTAAAAGTTAGGAGCGAAATCTATGTTCACCCAAGTTAATGTTAACCCTTAGTGGAATCCTAAAAATATGCTCGGCACTATTTCAAAACACCGGTTTTGTGCATAAATCAATTATATTTTTTAAAAATGACACAATACTAATCAACTCTGATGGAATTTTATTCCGAAATTAATAAAAATTAATAATAATAAAAAAAATTAATTAATCTTGCATTGATAAAGGCTTCTATTTTCAATTGTATAATACTGACCCAGCAATGCTTTAAAATTGAACGACCCATTTTATTAAACTACGAGCACGCCAATGCTTTCTTCGTTCGACAACCAGATTTAGAATTCATAACCGTCAACGACATCGGCGTGGATACATCATAACAAGGATATTTCATCAGAAAAACAAAAGAAAAAAAGTTTGTTTAATTTTGTTTTTGTGTTTTTTGATGAAAAAAAAAAAAAATTGACACAATACTGGTCAAATCTGATGATGGAATTTTATTCCGAAATTAATAAGATTAAAGTAAAAAAAATAATTAATTAATCTTGCATTGATAATGGCTTATATTTTCGATTTATAATATATATATATATATATATATACAGGGTGTTTCAAAAGTCTTGGGAACATTACAAATGCGTATATCTCATGAACTATTCCAGGTAGAAAAATGAAACTGGTGCCATTTTAAAGCTTGCTTAATCAAGTTTTTGGTCATACTAATGATTTTCGTGTTATCTTTCCAGGTGCAGTAATGGCGTTCTCTAAACAAGACAAGGCATTTTGCGTCCTCCAATTTGCAAAGACTGAATCGTGGACATGTGTTCAGCGTGCATTTCGCAGGAAATTTAAAAAAGAAGCCCCTGAAAGGAAATCCATTGTCAGATGGCATGCTAAATTTGTGAAAGATGGGTGTTTGTGCCCAAGTAAGCGAACAGGTCGCCCTTCAACTTCAGAAGATGCAGTTGAGCAAGTTCGGACAGCCTTTCAGCGGAGCCCCCGTAAATCAGTGAGAAGAGCCAGCAGGGAACTTCAGCTTGCTACAGCAACTGTCTGGCGTGTCTTAAGGAAACGACTGCAAATGGTACCTTACAAGCTCAAGTTGGTCCAAAAGTTGAAGGACACTGATAAGCCACTTCGCCGTGACTTTTGCATTGCAATGCAAGAGAAGTTGGAAGATAACGGCTTTGATGACCGGCTTGTTTTTAGCGATGAGGCGACCTTCCATCTGAATGGCAAAGTTAACAAGCATAACACTCGCATATGGGGTACTGAGAATCCTCATGAACTTCTTGAGCACGAGCGAGATTCACCAAAAGTGAACGTGTTTTGTGCAATTTCCAAGAAAGGTGTCTATGGACCGTTCTTCTTTGAAGAGGCAACTATCACTGGTGAATCCTATCTCAACATGCTGGAAGACTGGTTAATGGCTCAGTTGGAACAAGCAGAATCTGATGACTTCATTTTTCAACAAGATGGTGCACCACCACACTGGAGTCTTAGAGTAAGGCAGTTTCTTAACACAAGGCTGCCTGGTAGATGGATTGGGAGATCTGGGCGAGGTGATGACGTTCTCATGCCCTGGCCTCCTAGGTCTCCAGATCTTACCCCGTGTGACTTTTTCCTTTGGGGCTTTGTCAAGCAACAAGTCTATGTGCCGCCCCTTCCAAGAGATATTGACGAACTAAAGACTCGAGTAACGGCAGTTGTGGGAACCATTGACGTCAAGATGCTGGAACGCGTTTGGCAGGAAATGGACTATCGACTAGATGTCTGCCGTGTGACGAATGGTGCTCATATTGAGCAACTTTGAAGATTCCCCACAAAACTTAAAACTTTAACCTTTCCAACGGTACCAATTTCATTTTTCAACTCCTAATAGTTTTTGAGTTATTAAAAATCGTTATGTTCCCAAGACTTTTGAAACACCCTGTATATAATTTTGACAAAATATGTGTAGTATAATTTAATAACAAAAAGCGTTTAATATTGCTGTTTTGTTTCATCAATGAAGCAATATTCAACGTGGACGTTTCTCAGCTGACTGATGCATTATGGACTGCGTTTTTTTGAAATTATTTATTTACTTTGGAAAACATTTTTCTGAAAAATAGAATTGCCAGTTTTGGAACACCGAATTTTAGCAGTTGTAACTTTGTTCAAATTTTCAGTGTATAATCTTCAAAATCGGTAATTTTATTTTTCAGAATAATTTTCAGATTATTAAAAAAAAAAATTACTTATTCAATTTTTAGATTATTAAAAAAAAAATTACTTATTCAATTTTCAGATTATTAAAAACAAAATTACTTATTCAATTTTCAGATTATTAAAAACAAAATTACTTATTCAATTTTTAGATTATTAAAAAAAAAATTACTTATTCAATTTTTAGCATTAGTTTAACAGAAAATCATTCGTCTCCAGTTAATATTTCCTGATGACTCCTTCAACACTCTAAAATATTTGTTTAACTGTTTTGAAAAAGAAAAAGAAAAAGAAATCAAATTATATTACTGTTCAATTTTTAGAACGGGTGTTCAGTTTACTATTTAAACTATTTAAATTAATTTAACATTAAATGATATCTTGGGTGCTTGTACAGAGAAGCGTGCATATGACAAACGCTGAAAATCGCAGTTCCAATTAAATTAACCGGAAAACTCTTTGATATACTTATGTATCAAGCAAAATTAGGTTTATACAACAAAAATTAGCAAAAACTATCGAGTAGAATTGTAATTAAAATAAAAATCTGTTATATCGTTTAATCGGGTCGGCCATTGATTCGAGCGAAAAACACGAAATTCAGTCGGAGGTAACCCAGTCTGTCATATTAACACGTAATAAATCAATGACAGTCATCAAAATACGATGAAACTAATTTTTATTTTTAATTAAAATTTTACTCGATTATTTTTCCTACTTTTTGGTGAGGATACTTATTTAAATCTGCTGCGTAAGTATATAATACTGTTTTTTTTTTTTTGTGGTATTAATAATTTTATACAGACGCTTCTCTGTACAAGCACCATACCTTGTTTACAATTTTTTTTTTTTTTTTTCAAATTTCAAGCATTTGGGAGTAAAAATTCAAATCGGGAGATCATTCGAAAGAATACACACCACATTTGAACTAAATCAAACACTCAATTTTGCTTTGTCACCGTTTTTAATCCACACCCCACCCCCCTCGAACAAACGAACTTTATTTCAATAATTGGCGATTGTGAAGGGTTTCCAACAGACGAACAACTGGCGAAATAAACAAATAAATGTTACTTTTCTACCAACCTGGATCATTTTTTTGTGTTTAAGTGATTTTTATTGCATGTTAATATTTCATTCAATATACAATCTTTTAAACTCGCTTAGGCAACATGGTCGGCCACACTCTTAATCTTTGGTTACTTCCGATGGATATACAGTGGTCGTGATGAATGACTGTCAAGATAATGCTATCACTGGGTATACAGCTGTGATTTCTTCGTAGCTAAATTTGTAAGTGATTTTGAAGCCTTTAAACTGTCAATTCCAAAAATAATTCTGGCTAGAATTAGAGTTTATAGGCCGGCCAAAGTCAAGTATATCAAAAAAAACATTCTGAAACTTATAAAAATAAAAACATTACCCGTTCTGTAAAGAACTATTCTAGTCAAGATGCCTAAATTATAATGATTAATAATTTTTTTGTCTTCAGTCCTTGGGGGTCTTCGAAGTGGTTACACAATTTTATTAATACAATCAATGAATGTCTCGGAACTGGAACAATTCGGATATCTAAGAAAAAATTCAAGCCGGAAATGCCTTGGGGTTTTCTAACAAAATTTTTATTCTCAAACCACACCGACAGCAAATGAAGCATACGATCCGATAAAACGTTAAGTTTCGTGCAAGATTGCCACTCTTCGTTTTTTAATCCAAATCTATGAGTTTCTATTTTTTAATATATATATATATACTTTTTTTTGTAATATAGTAGGAAAAATCCCAGCAGAGTGCTCGATTAATTGAAAATTAAAATTAAGAGCGTAATATTTTTTATTTTTTTGGTACAGAATGAAACAGGTGACAACATAAGCTGAAGAGAGCCGGATGGTTAAGTCCTTCTGAGCTTGAAACCGACGGTACTAATGTTGTACTAATTTTTCTGTACCAATATATATATATATTGTTTTATAGGAACTATATTTTTAAATACATGCTAAAAGCAAAATTTTTAATTACAAAATGGTCAAAATATACAGTAAAAATAATTTTAATTCATGGAGAATATATATTTTTTACGAAATAAGGTTTTATATTATACATTATAGTTAATAAGTATTGAAAATAATAATATAACTGATGCTTAATAATTTTGTCTATTAACCCATTAAATCCCTAAAAATAGTCTAAGAATTAACGAATTAATCTCTTTTACATTAATTTTAATGGGAAAATATAATTCGTTTTTTGAACAATTCGATTTTAGAACAGCCTTTCAGAACAAATTATGTTAAAAAAACTCAGATATAGAGAATTTAACTTAGATTCACCTTGTTAAAAAACAGTCAACATGAATGAATAACGAAAGAGTGTTAAAATGTGATTGGAGGGAAATAAATGAAAACAACTTCTTTCTTCTTAGAATATGGAACTTATTTGAAAATGTTTTTTTTTCTGTAATTTTCACTTTTTTTTTATTAACTAAAATAATGTATCATTTTTTTTTACCCTTTAAAGATGTCTGTTAATTTAAAAAATCTTCCACTTGTGCATTAGTGGTAGTATTTATTTTTATAGAGGAATATTTCCTCCTACTTCCTCTTTATATCACTATGAAAAAATGTAATGTAGACCCGGATTAAATATGTTTTTATATATAAGAACATTGCCCTTAATGACAAAACAGAAATGTTAATAATTACTCCATTACCATGTCTGTTAACGATTGACAGATCCACATTTTGGCTGGCTTTACTTTATATATATATATGTCTCGGAAGTATCTCAACCATTAAAACTATATAAGGAAAAAAAAAAAACGTAAGTCCGAAGTCGTTCAGTGGAAAATCACTCATGTAAGTCAATTTAATTTTTACAGTTATTATATTAGTTTGCTTCTAACATTATTTAAGAGATCATCAGTTGTTTACCATGAAAAACTGTTTCGGGAATTTAAAAACAAGACAGTATTTAATTTCATGGCTTCCCAGCAGAGTTGATCAGACCCCACTTCCCTTAAAAGACAAAAACATAAACATTCCGTATACTAAATCTAAGTTATATATATATATATATATATATATATAAAGTAAAGCCAGCCGAAATGTGGATCTTAAAAATGTTTATTTCTATGTAGAAATAAACTTTATTTTTTATTTAGAAACAAACGAAAGTTTTTATTAAAATTTTGAACTTTATTTTAAGAATAATTCAACAAAAGTCTATAAATTAACTTCCTACAATCCGTACATTTTATGAACATGAAGGATACAATTAGTCTCTCACTGGTTCAGGATGTGAGTGGAGTCAGTCACATATTTTGAAGGGTTTGCGTGAATTCCTCTCCAAAGAACATTCGACAGGGTGTGTGTGTGTGGGGGGTGGTGTAATTTAAGACATGTAAGCATAAAAAAGGTCCGCTATTTTCTGCAGAGAAATGTAAACAGAAAAATAAAATAAACCCTTGAAATCTACAATACGTGAATTTCTTTCTTTTCTTTATCTCACGGGTTTTAATATGTGGACTGCTACATGCCGTTGATACATATTTGGCTACGACGATAACTATGCCTGATACTGCTACAAAAAAAAATCAATGACAGTCACAACTAGTAGAATCGATACTAAAGAAAGAGAAGCGTCTACAATTACCCACGACAGACGATACATCTGAGATATTGACTACTACCTATACGCGTGACACTACAAGACAACACACGCACCAGACAGCCGGTGTTTACAAAAGTGAATGATTCTCATCACGGCTATGCTAGATTGCTAATAAGTTATTTTTAAAAATATTTTTATTTATAATCTGAATAATTTGATGCCTTGTCTTATTTTTCTGTTTTTAAAATTAATTTTTTTACAGTATTTTTTTTTTTTTGAACTTAAGTTTTGTAATTTAAATAAACTGTTGTGTAGATGTGATATGATGGACTGCTACAGAGCCAAGACCCCGGAGAATGATGAGTTTGGAAATGATTTACAAAAGAAAAAATGATGAAGAATTAAAATAAGAGGGCGACAAAGGGGGAATCGTTAAATCTATTGAACTCCTTAGACAGGGTGGCGCCTGACAGTTTGTAAGTTTCTGGGTGGTTAGCTGAGAAAACAAGTGGATGTAATCCATCCTGCTGATCAGCTGAGGCTGACTGAGAGAAATACCGGACATCTAGGATTTCAGGTCGAAAGTAGACATTTAGGAGACAAGCAGATAAGACAGATTGGGGTAAATACGAAGAGTGAGGTGAAGTAGAGGGCTGAAGATGAAGTAGACCAGTTCGAAGGGGCCATACGACAGAGTTAGCCGTAAGTTGAGATTTTGTATTTGGTTTAGTATGGTTGTTTTACGGCATATCAACACTTTTCAGGTTATTTAATGCCGAATCAGGTCATTTTGGTAAAAGTTTTTATGCTTTAGAGAGAGTAGGTGAGAAAACGGACGGATGTAGTCTGTTCCGCTGATTAGCTGGGGTGACTGAGAAAAAGACTGGACATCTAGGATTTCTGGCGAGATATTAGTAGATATATTTTAGGAGATGAGCAGATTGGACAGATTAGATTGGGGTACACCTGGGGAGTCCGAGTTCAAGGAGACGAGGCAGATATGGTCGAGCAGACAATAAGAGACGACGTGTAGATCACCTTGAATGAATGACAAGGATGACCCTGATAGACAAATTATCTTCGCTATGTCTTAGCTGATATACTTAACTCAAAGGTGAACGCTAGTGGTGAGGCCCCAACGACCCACACATACGCCCGTTATCAACAAATCAGATACAGAATGTATATACTGACTTTTCTTTTCTTGCGTTTTTTTTTTGCATACAATTTGTAAACCAGTGCACGCGCCCTCGGTGATCGCTGCGACGAGACAGCCAGAAGATGAAGAGAAAATCACGGCACAAACATTGGGGGTCGATGGTCGTTGAGAGACCGGCATGGGTCTATACAAACACCTAATTAAGACGAAGACAAGTAGATGCCCGTGCAGTGAACGCACACAGACACCTGTCAGCATAAGTAATAGTAGTAATAACAAATCTGGAAGAAATTGAATCAAGCACGGTAGGTTTGAAAACTGCATTAAGAAAAATCCTCAAGTGCAGAAGCCAACCCACATAGCCAGGTTTTGGCATGGCGGCCAACATGTGGTCGGATAACTATTATAGTGGCATCAAGCAAAAACTTGTATCGCTACAACCACTAAATAATTTTCCTTCATCCCCTGTGTACCTAAAACTAAACAAATTCCATGAGCAAAGTTTCTTTCCAAGAACTACCTGTATGTGGAAGACAATACCAAAGGGATGCTTCCTAGCTAACTACAACATGATCGTTTAAGACCAATGTTAGAAAATTCTTGTTGAGCCATCCTCTTAAATAATCGAATTCTGCCCTTTACTAATCAGCACGGTGTTGTCTCACTGTCCACTTGACAAACTCATTAACCTTTATCATCGAGTGGCCTTTTGGCCTTGATAAGCGATGACGGCCTTTTTTTTTTCAGATTTTTATGTGATCGTGGCTTCCTGTTAAATTTACGTCACGTCCGGTACGGATGACCATAAATGAAAAAAAAAACGTTTTTGTTTATGCGATTTAAAAAAATTAGTTTTGTTTATGCGATTTTTTTTATTAGTATTGTTCCTTCGAATTATAGTTTAATAATAATATTGAATTGATTTTAACAAACAAATTATCAATCGAAAACTTTTTTTTTTAATTTCGACTTCCGCTTCGTTTTTTTCATTGCTAATTAATGATTACCCTAACCCTAATGTTTCGGTTGATAATTTGTTTGGTAAAAGCAATTCAATAAAATGTTTAATTATTATAGCATATGTTTTTATTTATTTCAAACATTTACATTAATAATAAAATGTGTTTTTTCAATGTAAACATTATTTGTTTATTACTACATTAAACTAAAAAAAAGAAAAGATAATTAAACAAATGTATTGTCATTATTAAACTATAATTCGAAGGAACAGCACTTATAAATCGCATAAACAAGAAAGGCCAACAAAAACGTTTTTTTTCATTTATGGCCATCCGTACCGGGCGTGACGTTATAAATTTAACAGGAAGCCACGATCACATAAAAATCTGAAAAAAAAAGCCGCGATGACTTGTTAGTACATTAAAAAATCGGGTGAGATCTATGATTGACTCCGTTGTGTATGCGTCTTATCCCAAATCAATAAATTATTGTCGTTCATGCTACGGTCGGGTTGTGCTAGTTACTTCCCAGTAAAACTGCCCTCAAATAAATTTTCACGATACTTCTTTCGTATGACAAGCATGACACATAAATCAATAAGTGTTCGATTTCGGTACAGGCAGTGCTGATGCATGCGACCAGGTGCAACAAAAGAGCTCTCATCCAAATGAAGGGACTAAACATGCACTAGGCGGTATGTTTAGTGGGTTCCATAGTTGCAATGCATGCAAATAACAGACATGCTGCAAGTGAGTAATATTTAACTAAGAGAGGACAAGAAATTGGAAATATGTCTGGTTTGGAGTTTGGCCACCCAGAATTCCATTTGTCTACTAGAGAAAATAATGTTTTTTTAATATTCCCTGTTGTGTTTATACTCACCTAGGGTCTTCCAAATTTAATGACTGTCCCGATACAATAGGTTTTTTTTATGTTCATGGATGGGCAGCAGATTAGCCTTTTCAAGGTGATGCTGGTTAGCCATTATCTCAAGTGGTCTTTCTGAGGTTGTTCCAGCGAGATTTTTTTTCTGTAATTTTCACTTTTTTATTAACTAAAATAATGTATCATTTTTTTTTACCCTTTACAGATGGCTGTTAATTTACAAATCTTCCACTTGTGGTAGTATTTATTTTTATAGAGGAATATTTCCTCCTACTTACTCTTTATATCACTATCAAAAAATGTAATGTAGACCCGGATTAAATATGGCAGGGTATCTCAGTCAGAGTTGGTCCTCTGAACATCTTACGGTCAGTTTTCTTTGTGTGCCTTTGGAGAGAGATGGACACTAAGCTTTTGGACATGTTTTTATTTTGTCGGGCTAAGATTTGTCATTCAAAAGAAAACGAGCATCATTGTAACCTCAAAAAGTATAAACCTGTGTTGCTTGTTTTAAACGGAAGTTCCGATTTCATTTGGGAAAATTCTTGTTGCAACACTGACTGAGACCACCTAACTGGCACTGCGACCAATGTCACAACGACGTTCATAGGGACACCGCTGTGCTTTTAACAATTAACTTTTATTTTTGGAGTGAACATTTCTTACCA
Organism: Sepiola atlantica; assembly: GCA_963556195.1. Taxonomy (NCBI): domain Eukaryota; kingdom Metazoa; phylum Mollusca; class Cephalopoda; order Sepiida; family Sepiolidae; genus Sepiola; species Sepiola atlantica. The sequence continues at coordinate 12,198,746 of OY744546.1, forward strand.
CAATCCAGTTTGTATTTTATGTGGTAAAAAAATACCCATGATAAAATCCATCTCTCATTTCACAGTACGCAAAATGTAGACCACTTGTAAAAGTGACAATCTCTATTCCTGGCCAAGAACCCTTGCGGTCTGTCCAGCACAAAAGTTACAGCTCCACTGCCTGGTGTTTCTTCTGGCCCACCGACCTGTATAGACCTTATCCCATGTTTTTATCTTGCTCTCAAATATTTAATTCTCATGAAATTCCAGCTGATATGAAAGAAAAAATTAGGATTTCAACACCTAGATTGTATCTTGGACATAAAAACACATCTCAGCATGGAACGTTGACTTGAACTGGACATTACTTTTACTAGAAAGAATCAGGTCTATTTCGAGTAGCAGCCTTTTGAGGGGGGGGGGGGGGGGACTTGTCACCCATACTCCAGAGAACAGCATCTGCTTTGCCAGTAGGCGGTGACTGGTGATCATTAACTAGGAGTTTTTACACGAGTTAAGAAAAAAAAAAAAAAATAACAATAACTACAAAAATGTTATTTTGTGTTTTATTTGTGGTAAATGATGTGATCCAATCGAGATGGAATTACTACAAAGGGATGACAGGTTGCTGCACCTTTGGATGGGCAGCCATTGTCATAATGGCAGCAACATCTGGAAAGAAAAGGGAACGGAAAGCATTAGTCAGGGCAGAAGAAAGACGATATAATCGCAACAAGAAGAAAAAGAAAAAAAAAACATGAAATAAAAGAACTAAATAAAAAAAAAAATTTTTTTTTAATTTATTTAAATGGTGTTGAGGTGATTTTGTTAAATAAGTTATTAGTGCAATAAGACGAGCAAAAATCTTTTGTGCTTTTCAACATGAAATTTGGTTCCCTTCTTGGGGTCTGGGTTGTTATCATCGGTAACTCCCTATCTTGAATCATAGACTCTAATGCAAAGAATAAATTTAAGTAACTTTTGTGGCTAAAATGTTTACATTTTAGTTTTTATTTTCAAAGAGAAATAGAAAGAAAAAAAAAATGAAAGAAAAATAAAAAAATTTAAAAAGAAAAAGAAAAAAAAGAAAAAAAGGAAAGGAAAGAGAAAGAAAAGAAAAAAGGAAAGAAAAAAGGAGAAAAGAAAAAAAAAAGGAAAGAAAAAGAAAAAAGGAAAGAGAAAAAAAAGGAAAAAGAAAAAAAGAGAAAAGAAAAAAAAAAGAGAAAGAAACAAAGGAAAGAGAAAGAAACAAAGGAAAGAGAAAGAAAAAAGGAAAAGAAAAAAGGAAAAAAAAAAGAAAGAAAAAAGGAAAGAGAAAGGAAAAAAAGAAGGAAAAATTAAAAATATATAAAAAAAAGAGAAAAAAAAAGTCTTACTTTCAAGCGTTATCTTTTCTGTGATGTTTTTGGTTTTAATGTTTTCTTCTTGACTTGTGATGAAAATGTTTTGACTGTCAACCATTCTCCATCCGTACTTGGCAACCCAGAGACTTGCTTGCTTGTCTAGAAGAAAAAAAATATTAACATCTCAAAAGGAGTCCATCCAAATAGCAAATAATGGGGCCATATTCTAAAGATACATTCATTCTATTTGCTCGCATTTAGTAACAAAAATTCGATTTCAGACCAACAGACAATTTTGCCCAGAGAAATGCAAGTATGCATCTAAAAATAACATGTCATCAAAAATAAATAATTGACGCCCGAAAGAACGTTAACCAAACCCCCAAATAAAAATATTTCATACCTGAAAGATCTCCCAAGAGTTCTGCAAAGACATCTTTGTGGATTGTGTCATAGGAAATCCCAATGACATGACAGATATCTAAAAACAAGTATATAAAAAAAAGATTAAAATGGTTGACTTATAAACAAAGAAACAAAAACGTTTAGTGTTTTTATTTTTGTAAATTCCTATTTTAGTGACCAAAATTATTTAGAGTGAAACTCGGTTTGCAAAAACAAAAGTTGTCTGTTTAGAAGAGGCTGTTGGCAACTTGAATTCAATAACATAAGTATAAAAAAAAATTAAAATATAAGGAATTTCTTCACCAGTCTGTCTAGGAATTTTACAATGTTCAACTGATTTCAGTTCACGTTTCACTCCATCAAAATCCAATTTTTTTTATATATACAGATAAAAGCATTTCCATACAAAATTAATTTACCAGTATTTCAATATTAATTCTGTAATTTGAAACAAACAAAGCAATTAGTGAATATATGTCGAGTAGCCAATGAAAACACTTGAAATATGAATTTATCATAATGGTAAGATTGTTCGTTAATGGGATGGAAACCAAGATACAATCTTCAGTCGAACCATACCAAAAACTTTTTAAAATGGTACTTGATGCACCCTTGCTAAACCCTCAACATTATAAGTAAGTGAAGTAATCCTGGGAAAGGAGTGGTGCCCTCCCCAACATCTTGCTGTAGTAGCTAATGAAAAGGGAGCCACTTTATTTATTTATCAGTGAATTGAAAAAAGGATTCTCTCATAGGATTTGCCACTGAAGAGTAAGAAGTTACTGTGGTGAGAAGGAACTTGAGCAGCAAGATGTTTGTTCACATTACATTTAAATTTTTTACATGTTGGTACTGTCGGAGAAAACAGGGACCAGGAAGGGAATTCCAAGAGCAAAAGATCAGAAGAAGATGCTATCAGAGTAGAAAATCATTTGGCATCTAGCTGGTTGGGTGAATCCAGGGTTTTTTTTCATTTAGGGGGTACAAGTGCAGAAAGTTCATCGGAGCACATTCTGTGGAAGTACTAGTAAAAAATGTTCAGGGATGCAACTCTGCTGCGATGTGATGCACCAGAAACTAACTCATTTGAACCGACTAGCAATTCATACTGCGTGGGAAATATACTTATTGTAAATTGGTGGTAGAACCACAGGCAACAACTTATTTAATAATTTTTATTCTGTGAAACTTTGAAAAACGCATAGAAAGAAATTAGTTTTAAAACAAAACTTACATTTTCTGATTGAATCTTCAAATCCAGTGATACCATAAATCATGTTCGGGTCATTCATAATCACAGACTGAAAAAAAAAAAAAAAATTATTATTATGTAAACATGCACTCGGCAGCATGTTTAGTGGGTTGCCTGTTTGCGATGCATGTTTAGTGGGTTGCATGTTTGCGATGCATGTTTAGTGGGTTGCACGTTTGCGATGCATGTTTAATGGGTTGCACGTTTGCGATGCATGTTTAGTGGGTTGCACGTTTGCGATGCATGTTTAGTGGGTTGCACGTTTGCGATGCATGTTTAGTGGGTTGCACGTTTGCGATGCATGTTTAGTGGGTTGCATGTTTGCGATGCATGTTTAGTGGGTTGCATGTTTGCGATGCATGTTTAGTGGGTTGCACGTTTGCGATGCATGTTTAGTGGGTTGCATGTTTGCGATGCATGTTTAGTGGGTTGCATGTTTGCGATGCATGTTTAGTGGGTTGCACGTTTGCGATGCATGTTTAGTGGGTTGCATGTTTAGTGGGTTGCATGTTTGCGATGCATGTTTAGTGGGTTGCATGTTTAGTGGGTTGCATGTTTGCGATGCATGTTTAGTGGGTTGCACGTTTGCGATGCATGTTTAGTGGGTTGCATGTTTGTGATGCATGTTTAGTGGGTTGCATGTTTGCGATGCATGTTTAGTGGGTTGCATGTTTGCGATGCATGTTTAGTGGGTTGCACGTTTGCGATGCATGTTTAGTGGGTTGCATGTTTGCGATGCATGTTTAGTGGGTTGCACGTTTGCGATGCATGTTTAGTGGGTTGCATGTTTGCGATGCATGTTTAGTGGGTTGCATGTTTGCGATGCATGTTTAGTGGGTTGCATGTTTGCGATGCATGTTTAGTGGGTTGCATGTTTAGTGGGTTGCATGTTTGCGATGCATGTTTAGTGGGTTGCATGTTTAGTGGGTTGCATGTTTGTGATGCATGTTTAGTGGGTTGCATGTTTAGTGGGTTGCATGTTTGCGATGCATGTTTAGTGGGTTGCACGTTTGCGATGCATGTTTAGTGGGTTGCACGTTTGCGATGCATGTTTAGTGGGTTGCATGTTTGCGATGCATGTTTAGTGGGTTGCACGTTTGCGATGCATGTTTAGTGGGTTGCATGTTTAGTGGGTTGCATGTTTGTGATGCATGTTTAGTGGGTTGCATGTTTAGTGGGTTGCATGTTTGCGATGCATGTTTAGTGGGTTGCACGTTTGCGATGCATGTTTAGTGGGTTGCATGTTTGTGATGCATGTTTAGTGGGTTGCATGTTTGCGATGCATGTTTAGTGGGTTGCATGTTTGCGATGCATGTTTAGTGGGTTGCACGTTTGCGATGCATGTTTAGTGGGTTGCATGTTTGCGATGCATGTTTAGTGGGTTGCACGTTTGCGATGCATGTTTAGTGGGTTGCATGTTTGCGATGCATGTTTAGTGGGTTGCATGTTTGCGATGCATGTTTAGTGGGTTGCATGTTTGCGATGCATGTTTAGTGGGTTGCACGTTTGCGATGCATGTTTAGTGGGTTGCACGTTTGCGATGCATGTTTAGTGGGTTGCATGTTTGCGATGCATGTTTAGTGGGTTGCACGTTTGCGATGCATGTTTAGTGGGTTGCACGTTTGCGATGCATGTTTAGTGGGTTGCATGTTTGCGATGCATGTTTAGTGGGTTGCATGTTTGCGATGCATGTTTAGTGGGTTGCATGTTTGCGATGCATGTTTAGTGGGTTGCATGTTTGCGATGCATGTTTAGTGGGTTGCACGTTTGCGATGCATGTTTAGTGGGTTGCACGTTTGCGATGCATGTTTAGTGGGTTGCATGTTTAGTGGGTTGCATGTTTAGTGGGTTGCATGTTTAGTGGGTTGCATGTTTGCGATGCATGTTTAGTGGGTTGCATGTTTAGTGGGTTGCATGTTTAGTGGGTTGCATGTTTGCGATGCATGTTTAGTGGGTTGCATGTTTGCGATGCATGTTTAGTGGGTTGCATGTTTAGTGGGTTGCATGTTTAGTGGGTTGCACGTTTGCGATGCATGTTTAGTGGGTTGCATGTTTAGTGGGTTGCATGTTTAGTGGGTTGCATGTTTGCGATGCATGTTTAGTGGGTTGCATGTTTGTGATGCATATTTAGTTGGTTGCACGTTTGCGATGCATGTTTAGTGGGTTGCACGTTTGCGATGCATGTTTAGTGGGTTGCACGTTTGCGATGCATGTTTAGTGGGTTGCACGTTTGCGATGCATGTTTAGTGGGTTGCATGTTTGCGATGCATGTTTAGTGGGTTGCATGTTTGCGATGCATGTTTAGTGGGTTGCATGTTTGCGATGCATGTTTAGTGGGTTGCACGTTTGCGATGCATGTTTAGTGGGTTGCACGTTTGCGATGCATGTTTAGTGGGTTGCATGTTTGTGATGCATGTTTAGTGGGTTGCATGTTTGTGATGCATGTTTAGTGGGTTGCATGTTTAGTGGGTTGCATGTTTAGTGGGTTGCATGTTTGCGATGCATGTTTAGTGGGTTGCATGTTTGTGATGCATGTTTAGTGGGTTGCATGTTTAGTGGGTTGCATGTTTGCGATGCATGTTTAGTGGGTTGCACGTTTGCGATGCATGTTTAGTGGGTTGCATGTTTGTGATGCATGTTTAGTGGGTTGCATGTTTGCGATGCATGTTTAGTGGGTTGCATGTTTGCGATGCATGTTTAGTGGGTTGCACGTTTGCGATGCATGTTTAGTGGGTTGCATGTTTGCGATGCATGTTTAGTGGGTTGCACGTTTGCGATGCATGTTTAGTGGGTTGCATGTTTGCGATGCATGTTTAGTGGGTTGCATGTTTGCGATGCATGTTTAGTGGGTTGCATGTTTGCGATGCATGTTTAGTGGGTTGCACGTTTGCGATGCATGTTTAGTGGGTTGCACGTTTGCGATGCATGTTTAGTGGGTTGCATGTTTGCGATGCATGTTTAGTGGGTTGCACGTTTGCGATGCATGTTTAGTGGGTTGCACGTTTGCGATGCATGTTTAGTGGGTTGCATGTTTGCGATGCATGTTTAGTGGGTTGCATGTTTGCGATGCATGTTTAGTGGGTTGCATGTTTGCGATGCATGTTTAGTGGGTTGCATGTTTGCGATGCATGTTTAGTGGGTTGCACGTTTGCGATGCATGTTTAGTGGGTTGCACGTTTGCGATGCATGTTTAGTGGGTTGCATGTTTAGTGGGTTGCATGTTTAGTGGGTTGCATGTTTAGTGGGTTGCATGTTTGCGATGCATGTTTAGTGGGTTGCATGTTTGTGATGCATATTTAGTTGGTTGCACGTTTGCGATGCATGTTTAGTGGGTTGCACGTTTGCGATGCATGTTTAGTGGGTTGCACGTTTGCGATGCATGTTTAGTGGGTTGCACGTTTGCGATGCATGTTTAGTGGGTTGCACGTTTGCGATGCATGTTTAGTGGGTTGCATGTTTGCGATGCATGCGAATAACAGAGTGGGGATTAGTTTCACATATAAATTTAATGTAAAATAATAAAATAATCCTCCATTTCAAGGCAATTCTAGCGTTTTAGGGCAGTTAAATAATTTTTTTCTATGGGAGATAAATCCTGTGCATTTTTCTTTTTTTTTTGACAATTATGTGTGATTTTGAGATGGTTTTTGTGGGAGGATGGGAAGGCTTGCCACTCGGACTTCGGGTTAGTGATAGGGCTAGGGACAACTACGTCTGAACATCCTGAAAACTTAGCAGCAATTTGGGATGTTATCTTTTTTTTTTTTTTTTTTTTGAAATATTTAACTGGCTTTGCAAACTCATTTTTTCCTGTTTCAAGCACTCTAACCAGAGCTCAATGGGTGACCCAACAGGTCATATAGATTTCTTATAATATATAGATTTCTTATAATATATAGATTTCTTATAATATATAGATTTCTTATAATATATAGATTTTAAACTTACCCAGAATTCCTTGAATTCGCAAGTCTCCAGGATATTAGCCAAATTGAAGATCTTCTTCATATCATCACCTTCTTGCTAAGAACAAGTTAAGGGCAATAAATAAAAAAAGCCATTGTGCAGTATAGTTAACAAGAAAAAAGCATGACAAAAACAAATTTACAACAAATAACTTTTACCAAACGCAAGAAAATTTAATTAATTGACTTGCATAGCTTTTCAGGTTTGGAACCTTTTTCAAATCTTTGTTTTGCCGATTTTGTATCACAGCCAGATTTTAGACTGCAGACCTAAATAGCTCCCATCCTAAAGTATAAATATTTCATTCTGAACAGCCATTTCCTTTTCTTTACCGTTGGCCCATGTTGTTAAGAAGAAAATTGGGTGCTTGTGCTGATGAGTACGAAAAAATTATTTTTTTATAAAAACAATATTATATACTTATTCAGCGTTATATTCTTACTTACTATACTTTTTTGTATAGCGAGTAAAAATACTTGTAATTAAAGTTCTGGTGGATAATTTTTTCTACTTTTTTGTACAGTGAGTAAGAATATAACGCTGAATAAGTATATAATATTGTTTTTATAAAAAAATAATTTTTTCGTACGGCCGTTCATCAGCACAAGCACCAAAAATTGGAATTTGATTTAATTTTTTTGCAAATACATTTCTATTCAGAATAGTTTTTGCAGGGAAGTCATCATATGACATCATTTGTAAACAGTGTTTTTATTCCTAAGCATAACTCAAATAATGTAAGGGAGATGACTCATATTTTAACTTGAAGGCGAGATACCTTACATGAACATTTCTTTGTCCAGCTCTTCTGTATGTTAATAAACATTATGTAAACAGTGTTTCTGTGTATATGTGTTAGTCACGTAGAGACGAGAAACTTACGTACAGGATTATTTAATATTAATTGAAGTACAAATAACGATACAAAATAAAATTTTAGTTGTAACCTACTCAAAAACACTTGGCCTTTTGGCTAAGATCAAAGTGTAGTATCTGTTCCGATGGATACTGCACCCCATAGACTGGTATTGTCTTGGCCTTCGGGGCTTGATTTACGCCAGTCTATGGGTCTGTCCTGTGCAGTTCTAGGAGGTCCACCCTTCCAGGCTTCGCCTCCCCTCTTTGTGGAGGAGTAAGTTTATTGCTTACTGCCTGAGGCGCCCCTACCGGGGAATGCCGACGGGGCTGCTCAGGCAATTTTTAATGGCCAGAGTGCTCACCTCTCGGGCGCTGGCTTTTCAAACCCCACTTTCCCGACCAGACCTTGGGTCACATCTTACTTGTGGGAGTAGGATAAAAACTGGCCTTGTGCCTAACTCCTGGAGAGGAGTAAATCAATACTCAAATCATCACACACGGGTTCTGATGCTTATAACAATGTTTTGACTCGACATTGCCACACGATCTAGCCCCTCTCCAAAATGGGCCCAAATAATTATTGAAAGGATACTTTTGCAGAATCAATGAGACACTTGCACAAAATGAAGTCTGTATGTGGCAAATTGGTAAGAGCTTTTAAAAGAATCTGCATTATAACAACTTTGTTGACGTACGTCGGGTTAAACTGGTACCTGAAAAGAAAAACAGGAAATACAATAATAAAAAAACTAAAAAAAACTTTGCAAATTGGATATAAACAGTGACCAAAGCATCGTCGTTCACATTAAGAACATTAAACGAAGTTACTTGTTTTGATTCAAGACAAGAAAAAGAAAGAATGGGGAATAAAAAAGAAAGAATGGGGAATAAAAAAGAAAGAATGGGGAATAAAAAAGAAAGAATGGGGAAGGGGGAATAAAAAAGAAAGAATGGGGAAGGGGGAATAAAAAAGAAAGAATGGGGAAGGGGGAATAAAAAAGAAAGAATGGGGAAGGGGGAATAAAAAAGAAAGAATGGGGAAGGGGGAATAAAAAAGAAAGAATGGGGAAGGGGGAATAAAAAAGAAAGAATGGGGAAGGGGGAATAAAAAAGAAAGAATGGGGAAGGGGGAATAAAAAAGAAAGAATGGGGAAGGGGGAATAAAAAAGAAAGAATGGGGAAGGGGGAATAAAAAAGAAAGAATGGGGAAGGGGGAATAAAAAAGAAAGAATGGGGAAGGGGGAATAAAAAAGAAAGAATGGGGAAGGGGGAATAAAAAAGAAAGAATGGGGAAGGGGGAATAAAAAAGAAAGAATGGGAAAGGGGGAATAAAAAAGAAAGAATGGGAAAGGGGGAATAAAAAAGAAAGAATGGGGAAGGGGGAATAAAAAAGAAAGAATGGGGAAGGGGGAATAAAAAAGAAAGAATGGGGAAGGGGGAATAAAAAAGAAAGAATGGGGAAGGGGGAATAAAAAAGAAAGAATGGGGAAGGGGGAATAAAAAAGAAAGAATGGGGAAGGGGGAAATAAAAAAGAAAGAATGGGGAAGGGGGAAATAAAAAAGAAAGAAGGGGGAAATAAAAAAGAAAGAATGGGGAAGGGGGAAATAAAAAAGAAAGAATGGGGAAGGGGGAAATAAAAAAGAAAGAATGGGGAAGGGGGAATAAAAAAGAAAGAACGGGGAAGGGGGAATAAAAAAGAAAGAAGGGGGAATAAAAAAGAAAGAATGGGGAAAGGGGAATAAAAAAGAAAAACGAGGAGAAAAAAAAAAGGGGGGGAAAAAACGAAAAGTTGTGGCGTAATGGATAAAGTTCTAAGTAATAATCAGTTCTAAGTGACAGTCTTCTGGGAGTTGAGGGTTCAATCCTCAGTACAGACGATACTAACTTACTAATTGCATTCACCCAGAGTGGGTTGGGACAGCTCCATCCATCCTTGCCACTGCATCCCTCATGAAGACTGAGACGTTTAGGCGAAATACCATCTGCTTGCGTAACTTTCTAGAGGATGCTGTGGTCGACAGATGAATGCAGCAGTGAAATCAATAAAACAGATGATTGTCCTTTGCTGATGAATGTTCGTGGATTTGTCTTCGGGTGAAGATTTGATCGGACGAACGAAAACAACATTGGTTTGGCCTCGTTCTTGAGTCACGTTCTGATTGGAATCGTCTTAGAAAAATTGGAACGAATATTTTAGCAGAGACATCAATCAGGCTAATACCACGGTAGTTGCTGCAGCAGCGCTTATCGCCATTCTTAAAGAATGGTACCAATGTTTATTATTTTCACATCCATCAAGTTTGGCCATTTTTTTTTATACTTTGGATAAAAAATCTGACACTAGTTTTAAATTTAAAACAAAATCTTATTTTGCTTTCAAAAGTTTATTACTTTTTTTATTATTCTAACTTGACAAAATGTATTTTCAAATAAAAAAAACAAAACATTTTTTCTTTCTCCATTTATTTCGTTTTTAATTATTTTGTTGGCTTCTGGTTTAATTTCTTATTTCTTTATGGAATTTTGTAAAATCACATAAAAAAAAAAGAAGAAATCTTTAAGGGGAAATAAGTTCATTACCCCCACCCAAGAAACGAGGGCATTTTAATCACATGACATCTACATGTTTTGTTTTAGTAAGTAAACGCCATTAAAAAAGCATCCAAATCCGCATGAAAATTTAATGCACGAACCATGTGCCACTTTTTCAGCAAATTTTTGTTAAAAAAAAAAAAAAAAAAAGTATAGACATCTATATAATAATACGCTAAGGCAATTTTAAAGTTTGTACGTACGTTATCACCCTGTTTTAAAAGATGCGATCACCTAACCACAAAAGATGTAATGTAAAAAAAAAAAAGTAATCTCTTAAAATTTCATCTCATGTTGCTGTCGTGTTGAACGTGAAACTAAAATACACTTTCTTTGTCTTCGGGTCAAGATCAAAGTGTAGTATCAATTCTGCCTAAAGATGGTACAACAAGATTGTGGGGGTCAGCGTTCGCAACGGATGTTTACAGAATGGAAATAGGTCACAAACTCCTACAAGAATTTTGGAGAGAGACTGCGCCGCCGCCTCTATAACGGGAAATATTCTGAAACTACATTAACTATAGAACACTGAAATAAGTACGTTTCAGTTTGAAAAAAGGCAGCACAATAATATTGCGACATTCGCGCCAGCATTTGAAGGATATAACTGCGGAATTTCTATGGATCCCGCTAGTTTATACAGGGTGGGCAAAAATAAGGGTCCTATTTTTAAAAATTCATAACTTTTTTATTTATTGATTTAAAAAAATTTTTTTTTTTAGAATAAGTAAAGGACCCCTTCCGAAGCAAGCATGAGCCGTATTAGCCCTAAGGAACGTACCCTCATTTAGAAAACATTATTTTTGCTTAAAAAACTCAAAACAGTGTAAAAAACAATACTTTAGTTTTTGTAAGTTTTAAGAAGTGTTTTTCGGCTAAAATTTGTTTTGTTTATTTCAAAAAATCTCGGAAGGGTCAGTCTACACACACATAAAGTTTGGTGAGTTTAACTTTTATTTTGTGGAAGTTATTCAAATTCAAGTTATTCAAATTTAAAGATAGGACCCTTATTTTGTAGATAGTCCAGCAAAGAAACAAACTAAGACCGTTAAAAATATAACACCCCCCCCCTCGCTCTCTACACTTGGAAAATAGAAATCAAGAAATATAAGTACACTAAGATGAAAACATGGCACTGTGAAGTCTGACCTAGATCTCCAGACAAAAAATTTACTGAAAGAAGGAATGGCTTGAGATCGTCATACAGGATGCAAAGAACCCTTGTTCAGGCTGGAAAGGTGTAAGAATGGTGTAAGTAGGCTGCCAGACCCGACCACTGCGCAAAGAAGATCTTCACATATTTGAGCTCTCTACGACCCATCCTATGTATCCGTCTCTCAAACCAAATCCAAAACCATCCGTGCACGATGCAACCACCACCGGCATCAGAGACACTTCTGAAAAGGAAACTTTGCTGGTTAGGCGACGTTCTTGTTCTTCGACGCACGGAGAAGGAATTCTGTTGACTAAAATGGACGGCCGTTTCTACCTAAAGATAATTCCTGAATTTGATGGGAATGGAGCAGTCGTTGAATGGATTGAGAAGGTGGAATTAGTGTGTGGCTTATCTCTGGAGTGAAGCGGCTTGAAAATGTTATCTCATATCGGCTAACTGGGGGAGCATTCGCAGTTTACCAGCACGAATTAAGGAAGCTCCATTCACTGCCGTTGCTGAAATAGCTTATTTAACCGTGCAAGAAAATAATTAAACAAGAAAAAAAATTTTTTTTAACGGCAATCCAATTTTCAGTACCACCACTTTCTCTCTGCACAATGGAAATCGCTCCCTGTTTCCCAGCTGTCCTCTTCATTTATATCAGCTGATCTCCACATATGCAAATCAGACTCCCCTATAAAAGTTTACACTTATGAAGAGAAGGCCTTTTTTACTCTGCAGACACGACAAGCGAAGCACCTCATTCTTTTTCCTGCTGGTGAGGGTTCCCTTATTTTATTGTTACAAATTCATCCGCAAGTTGGTAGCCTAATCACACCCGCCGGCTGAAGGAAGCGCAGGGGCGGCCAACTGAAGACATGGATTGGAACGGTGAAGATAGACCTGGAGCTGGTGGCTGGCCCCAGTGTTTTTGGTGTTCAACACAGGCACCGTAAACAGGTGAAGTATACTGAAGACTCAGCTGCCGATCGGCATGGGGGGGGGGGGGACTGCCTTGACAGAGAACACGGTGAACTAATTTGGAGCCGGTTCAACTCACTCCGGTTGAATGGTTAAATGCCGCTACAGTTAAGAGCGTAATTAGTGATGCAGAAAATCGGTGTATAGAACTGCGTCGAACGGGAGGATGACGTTCATCATTATCCACGTAAACTTATGTCCAGCTTCAAAGAAGATGTTCTTTTTTTGTTTTTTTAGAGATGTTTATGATGTTTATAATAAAACTCATGATTGCGATTAGAGAACTTACAGTTTTAATACAGCCAAATTGGCTTCCAGATCGTAGGTATTTTCTCGGACTTGCATTTCAACATATCGTTCTAATGTCGGAAGATTTTCAGGGTTGTACCTAAAACGAAAAGAAATACATCATCATTCGCTATCATTCGTACACTAGCTGGCTTTGCCGGCTCGCTTCGCAAAGTTTGCTACTCTAAATAGTTGAAACATTAATTTAAAATAATAAACATTTCATTCATAACTTCATTGTAAACACGAAACAAAACCTTTCTCATCTATTCATATACATTAACATTTTGGTAATTTCAATACAAATTTATATTTTAAATGTGAGCGTGAAATTTAAAAAAAAAAAAAATCAATTTGCATTTTCACTTTCAATTTAGAAATAGATCGCAACTTGTTGAAAATCAAGTCGGTCCCCCAAAAGAAAGGAACATTTGAACGCAAATGGTAAATGTTTGTCCATGAAATAAAACAATATTGCAAAACAACTATTTGTTATATTAAAATCAAAAAACTCATTGAATAAAACACAAAAAAAAACAAACAACAGTTAATGAAATGTCCTTGTTATTTATCTTCCTCCCACAAGGTAAGATGTGACACAAGATTGGGAAAGTGGGATTTGAAAAACCAGCGCTCGATAATTTGAGCACTCTGGTCATTAAAAATTGCCTGGGCAGTCCCGTTGACATTCCCCGATAGGGGTGCCTCAAGCAATTAGCAATAAACTAACCCCTTCTCAAAGGGTGAGAAGGCAAAGCCTGGGAGGGTGGATCTCCTAGAACTGCACAGGACAGACCCATAGACCGGCGTAAATCAAACCCCGAAGGCCAAGACAATACCAGTCATTGGGGGACAAGAAATCCCAGTTAATGAAATGTCCTTTTTCAAAACCAATATGCAAATTAGTTAACCCTTTACCGTTAGTGCGAGAAATGGGTCCAATTGTTGCATTTATTCGTTTAGATATTAGAGTAATATGCCTGTAAAGTATCAACATAATACCACATAAGATTGAATTAAATCCGACTCCCTTTCCACAAATGAACAGGCAACTTTCCTCTTTTTGGATATAATTTATAATTTTGCATAAAATTAATACATATCATCAATACGGTTTTGAAAAAGGTTTGAAACTCGATCAGGGAAGCGTTTACACTCAGACTTCAATGGGACGTTTAAAGCTCAATTTCACTGGATTAAATCAAAATAATAATCGACTTATTGCCTCAGTCAAAAATCATGCGGTTCACAAATCACTCAATGTTTTCTCTCCTTTCTTCCATGTTTTTAAGTCAGTAGATTTCAGACACTAGACATTTCAGCGAAAGCTTTTAACCTAGTGTCAAGAGACGTTGTCTGATGGGCTTTGCGTAAACTAGGGGCAAACAAATGCTGGTGAAGGTGGTTCAAGCAATGTACAGTAATGATCAAATTCGCGTTAGAATTAACACCACATTTCGTGACAGGTTTAATGTTGAAGTAGGAGTACGATTACATCAGGGTTCTGTATCGAGTCCGTTGCTTTTCATTTGTGTCTTAGAAGCATTGTCCACAAAGTTCCGTATAAGTTGTCCGGAACAGATGCTGTATGGTGATTTGATACTTGCCTGTGACGCAATGGAAGACCAAAGTGATGATCAATGGTTGTAATGTTGGAAAGCTCCCCCAAAAAAGAGGAAGGTTCCCCTGCTCAGTTTGTGGAAAAGGGAGTCGCATGCAATTCAATCTTTTGTGGTACTTGTAAGCATTGGGTACACAAGAAGTGCAATGGAATGACAGGTAAGTTGGTGAGATAGACTCTTTTTTTTCCCGCCGCAGATCATTCCTCAGTTCCAGGGGGAATCTCTTTTGTTCAACTCGGTAATCGAACATACCCTCGAGGTAGAATCAGCTCACGTTTGCTTCGTCCTGGAGGCTGATTCAACTTATGCAGACCCCTTGGTGGATGTCTTTCCCTTCAGCGATGTGGAGAGAGGATTAGAGAGAATGTTCAGCATTTAGGATTCAAGACGGAGAAGAGATTTCAGGTTGTGATCGGGTCAGATCCAGAGGTCCACCACGTTCAAAGATGGGAAATATCACATTCAGTTGCCCTGGTATTCAAATAAACTGGCTCGGGTTCCTTCAAATCATGCAATTGCAATTGCTTTGCACATTCTGGATCGTGTTGTCAGGAGCCTAGAGAAGAAGGGGTTGTACCAGGAGTATCTGAAGGTGTTCATCCAGCAGAAGCAGGAGGGTATCATTGAAGAAATACACGTAGCCCCACAAAGATTTGGAGATTATAATCTTGATACCTCATCGCCCCATTTTTAAGGCGGATCCGGCAGTAACTACTAAGATCAGGCCGGTATCTAACCTGTAACCTGAAGGCGAGTGGCTCGACTTTGCTTAACGAGGCGGCTTACTCTGGTGTGAATATAATGGGAAATATGTCGGACTTGCTGATGTCATTTAGATCGAATGATTTTGTCTGGCTCACAGATATCAGGAAAGTATTCTTGATGGTTCGTCTTGCCCTTGAGGCAGACAGAAACAGGTTTTGTTATTTTTGTTAAGGATGGTGACCGGCTGCGATGTTTCTGCTATTCAACCCTGATATTTGGATTCACCTCCAGCTACTTTATACTGGGGAGTATCGTGAGGTTTCATGCAGCCCAGTACCCTCTAGATCAGTGGTTCTTAACCTGTGGGGAATTCCCCACTGGTGGGGAATGGCGGAGTTGCAAAGTGGGCAATGACCGGTCGGACAGAAGAACCACTGCTTCAAAATTTAATACATTACATCCAAATGTTGACTTACTTTGACCATGATAATTTTTTTTGAATTGAAGGCAAACTGCTTGAAGAAAGTGAGAATGGATCAGGGCGGAAAATTTCAAATTGAGTCGAAAGCGATATTACACTACTGGTTGCATTTCCCTCTACGTACCTGTGCGAGTCGGCGTTTTCGAGCATGGTTGAGATCAAAAACAAATCGCGAAACCTCCTGATTGACCTTGAATCTGATTTGCGCTGCGCTATTTCAAAGGTGGAACCGAACATCGAGGCACTTGTCATGGCAAAACAAATGCAAAAGTCTCATTAACCTGTATGCGTCTAGTGCTAGTGTTACATTTGTTGTATGCTTTTTATAGGCCAAATATATTTAGAAAAAAACATAACGAATCTTTTCGTATGTATTTATTTCCATGTAATAACTGTGGTGGGAATGGAGAGCTGGTTCACTAAATAGTGGGGAATTGGAGAAAAAAGGTTAAGAACCACTGCTCTAGATGAATGTCGAGCAGTGATGGAGGACCAATTTTTTATCTCGACAACCTTGTGGTAACTGAGTCTGACCCTGTGAAGCTTGCGGGACTTTATTCACAGGTCAGGAAGCGTCCGAAGGAGGACGGATTTGTGGTGCAGTCGTTCAGCTCCAACTGTGACAGCCTTAGGGAAGAGATGAGAGAGGACGGTACGTTGAGTGCTTTTGAGGGCAGATGGTGCTCGGACACAGGTACAATCCTTTTTCTGAGAAGCTGTGCATTGCCCCTGTTAGATGTGATTCAAGTGCATCTACCAAGAGGCGGATCCTTTCCGAGTCGGCAAGGGTGTTTGATCCTTTGTCCCTCTGTCTACCGGTGACCATGAGTCGGGTTTTGGTAGGAGAGTCATGGAAGCTGGGATGATCAAGTCCCTCCGGAATTTCAATCATCTTGGAAGAGCCTTGCGGAGGACTTCTCTAGATTGAGTGATATGCGTTTCAGCAGACAAACCCGCAGTGGGAGCCGATCTTGAGATTTGTATCTATTTTGTGATGCCTCAAGGAAAGCATACAGATTTGCTGCCTACTATGTGCAGGACCAGCAATCTGCCTGGATTTTCGCTAAAGCTAAGGTTGCGCTGGTGAAGGATAAGATGTTACGTACGTTGGAACTGATTGCTGTTTTCCTTGCCCTAAAGTGTCTGCCAACCATCTTGAACGGATTGATTGAGATAATTGAACTGCTGAACCAATGGTTGTCAAGTTTTCGAGAACTTTGGTACAATGAGTACCTCCTTGATCTTAGAGGAAGGTCTCCAAGAAGATCCCGGATACAAAGGAATGATGCAGTCCTGACCAAGAGCCCTCTAAAACCACAACCCTTTTTGTATGTTGGGCACTATACTGGAGGTTTTCCCGGGACACGATGGGGTGGTGAGAACGGCTCGTGTCAAACAGGGAGATGGTCATGTGAAGGTTCACTCCCTAAAGCATCTATACCCGATGAAGATGTTGCGACCTTCTGATGACCCCGAGGAGTGTGAGCCTAATCATGCTGATTCTTCTTTGCCTGTCGCTTCAGACAGCAGCCGAAACCCAGAACCCTCAGGTTCATCTCAGGAAAGAGATGACACAATATGGTTGTGCCCTACTTGTAATAGACCTCCAGGTAGCCAGGACATGATATACTGTGATCCTTGTGATGAGTGGTACTACTTTGAGTGTGTTGGCATTGAAATAGCTTGTGATGAGTGGTACTACTTTGAGTGTGTTGGCATTGAAATAGCTTGTGATGAGTGGTACTACTTTGAGTGTGTTGGCATTGAAATAGCTCCGCCCGCAAGACAGAAGTGATATTGCTTTGATTGTGCACCTTGAAGAAGATGGAGAGGTAGACCGAGTCTACTTCCTGGTTAATAACACCATAGTCCTGGATATGACGAAAACTACAACCGACAGTGGAGCTCAGGCTAAGGGACAGAATGAGGGTACCCTGAACCACTGTTACCTCCAGGTGGCCCCGACTGAGGCCTAGCACCTGTTCGTCCCCCTGCAGGGTCACACAATTTACTGAAGTGTAGCTGCTTATGACTGAGGATGTTCTTCCAACATCGAAGACGAAGGACGGTTATTACAGGGAATTTATACCAGCAGAGGAAGGTATTCAATTGTTATAAAAACCTTCCTCACTACTGGAGAGCGTTAGTCCTCAATTTGTTACCACACTACGATAGTTATTCGACCTAAGGAAAGGGCCGCGAAAGTTTTTTTGTTTTTTTTCACAACCATTGCTCTTCGGTTAGCTCCACTCTTTCGTACCCTCTAATTTTTTTCGACAAATAAAACTACTGGATGAATTTCCGTAATTTTTGGTGAATAGTATTTATCCCCCCCCCCCCCCCCCCCCGCCTCACAAATCAATTTGATCAAGGTGTAACCATGGAGAAGCATTGAAATGATAAGATGGTAAAAACGTATTGTAGTATCCATATTTTGGGAGGCTCTGCGCATGCGTCAGATTCATTCATAAAAAAGTATATAAGAAAAATGGCTACATATAAATAAAATCGTTTTTTATTTTTAATTTAATAAATACTGGATGAATTTGCATAATTTTTGGTGTACAGTCTTTTTTCAGCTACCACGTAAGTACATAAAGTGTAAGAAAAAAAAAAAAATGATACATACCGTTGCTGGTGCCGACCCTCAAGTGGGGTGGAGAAAAAACCAACATGAGCAGAAATAAAGAGGTGATATTTATATATGTTAAGATGGGGGTGGCAGGTTGTTACAAGCCTATAAATAGAGGTTCTACCTCTCACCGGAGTGGATCAGTTGATGAGAGCTGAAGTGTTATTGTGTTCCAGAGTTTGGAGGAGAACAGAATTAGTACAGAATTCGACTCACTATAGACCAGACACTGGATCGTTACTCCTGCAGAGAAATCCGTTCTCTGCCCCATTACATATTGTTACCGGACCTATTGGTTGGGTTGCTAAGGGAGCCATTCCTTTTGCAACCCACCCCCAACTGCTGCCTCGGCCCCTTTCAGGGTATCGACTTTGAAGTGGATCTTTTCTTACATTTGGATTTATTCCCACATATTGCAAAAGGAAACTGGTTTTGACTAAAAAAGGATAGTTTGGATTTTCAACCAACGGAAAAGAACGTTGCTGTGACACGAACTTGCCTTTCCCTTAACCAACCGAATGGCGGACCCAGTCAGCATGAGGGAAATAGAGAAACGAAGGACTCATCTTCAACGGAAGATAAGATCGACCATAAAGAGTCTAGAAAAGGAACAAATGTCGATGAAAGTGTTTTTGTCCTTTGAAAAGGATATCGAAGGATGGCTAGAAGATCTAGAGGCAGTGTCATGGACAATGGAAGAACAACTGGCTGCCGAGGAGGAGTCTGAAGAGTTAGCCGAATTGTTCCAGAAATCCTTCGGATTTAAGAGATGTGCGTCAGCAAATGAATAATTTGAGAGAAACAAGAGAAGGAAAAACTCCAGTGGTCCCTTCTAAAAATCAACAATCCCCCAATGTAGACCAGCCATTAAACCCTCAAAGTCAGGAGGCAGCTGGTACCCCTGAACCAGGTAGATCCTTCCACTTCAACCCAACAGCCCATTCGTCTTTTGTGGTGGAACCTTTTAAAATAAAGTTGAATGGGCCACGTTTCAGTGGAAAGGAATTTGAAACAAATAAGAGAAGTTTGAAAACTGTGCAGCATCGATACCATCTGCCACTAGTAAGTTATATTTTTTGAGGTGTTCCCTAGAAGGTAGAGCCCTTCAACTTATCGACCATCTTTCTGTTTCTGAAAGCAGCTACCCAGTGGCTCTAAAATTATTGAAGGACCATGGATGAAGAAGGAATAAGGGGAGAAATTATCCAAGAAATGCTGGATTTTCGCCTTAAGAGTCCGAAAGATGTGGAGCAAGTGAAGGACTTTATAATAAAAACCCAGGCAGATGTGTGGGAACTCAGGGCTTCATACAACTGTGACCTGTATGATGATACATCTGCGGGAGCGATCATAATATCACAGGTATTGTTCGCCAAACTACCATCCGAGATAAAGGGCGAGATAATCAGAATTTCTGGAAGGACCTAGCCGACATTATCAGCCATCTTGTCAGAAACTCCAGAAATAGTGAAAAGGTTTTTGATAATTAGAAAACCTGAAAGGACCCAAATGGAAAAGCTATGGCGCCCTCCAAGGCTTAGGGTAGAAGAGGAAGATGAACCCTATTCTTCCCTGAAAACCTTTAACACAAAGGTGGACTCAAAACCACAGAGTTGTGGATTTTGTAGGCGGAATGGGCATTCTCCTGAATATTGCCCCTATTACACTTCACATGAAGCCAGATTTACAAAGTGCAAAGAACTCTGGTTGTGTTTTAGATGCCTAAAAGGGACCCACATGGGAAATATGTGTCCACTAAAAACGAAGAATAGCTGTAGTGGCTGTGAAGCTAAAGGCCATATAACAGCAATGTGCCCAACAGTCGGAAGTGGAGTGAGTGTGGACACTTGCCTTCACGTTAATGATTACCAATACAGTTACATGTCTCCCGTAATCAGCGTGGTGGTAGGAACGAGAGAAAAAAGTATTGAAATAAACTGCCTGCTGGATACGGGAAGCCAAAGAACCTACATGGACACCTCGGTTCTAGCAAGATTGAATTGCCTTTCTTCAGCAAAGGAAAAGGTGTTGGAAGTTAAAACTTTTTTGGGCTAGGCGACAAGGTCTTTTAAAGAAACCTCTTTAGATTTGAGGCTGGTTCCTGAAAGGGTTCACACCCTCCCAATTCTTTCCAGCAAGTTGAACCGTTCTTATAGATTGCAGGAGCTTCCTCAGATACTCAAGAATCTAAAGAGACACAAACTGGCAACCCAACAGTCCCCACAACAATTATATCAACATTGAGGGGCTATTGGGAATTGATGCAATTCAATTCCTGGAACCGTTTAAAATAGTACCATGCATGTACGGAGCGGCTTTTGCCACGCCGAAAGGACTAGTCCCCTTTGGTAACAGCCGGCATTTCTTGTATGAAAATCAAATAAAAACAAGAAACAAACAAAGAAGAGGGGTTCAATTCCGGAGAGGGAGCATGCGAAACGGCTACCACATCCAAGGAAGGCAGCAGGTGCGCAAATTACCCACTCCCGGCACGGAGAGGAGAGCAGATAGCTGAAGAAGAGAAAAAACAAGATGCCTACTGTCAATTGTGTAAGAAACAATTTAGTACAGAGAAGGCGTTTCAGAATCATGAACAGTCCAAGAAGCATCAGGAAGCGGCATTGAAAATGACAGCAAAAGAATTTGGCTATGAATGCCACTGGCGCAGCAGCTAACTCGTCCCAAGATGAACTGACCAAACATTTGGCCAATTTGAAAAATACCAATAGTCTAAGAGAAAGAAATCTCAGGTTATCAGGCCCTTCCTTTGAGAACATTATCAAGAAGGGTGATATAGTGTTAATTAAGGACCCCCTCAAGACTAGGCCATTTTGGTCTATAGGCGAAGTCCTTGAACTGATCGAAGGTAGTGACGGATTGGTACGTTCCGCCAAAGTGAGAAAGGGGAACGGTTCTGTACTTATTCATTCCATTAAGCACCTGTTTCCACTGGAAATCTATCCGCAATCAAAGGAACCTGCAGAGGAAGTCTTAAATGAAGAACCAGTTGACTCACAAGACCAAATCCTATCTTCCCAACCACATGAAAGCACCAGGATCTGGATATGTCCAACTTGCAACAGACCTGAAGATTCGAGATCAATGCAATGATTGGTTCCATTTTAACTGCGTGGGCTTAGTTGTTGCACCACCTGAAGAGGAACAGTGGTTCTGTCAATTTTGCAGGCCTCGGCGACCGAGTAGACCCAGTTTATTGGGGGTCTAAAAAGAAACCAGAATTTACTGGTGGAGGTTTTAAGAGAGGACTTAAAACTGACTAAAAAGTTAAAATTGGAGTTTGTATACGATTAGCGGTCCTCTCGACAGCGGGCAGTTCTGTTGTGTGAACATGACCCCAGGGAACCGTTTTTGCATGACTTACATTTTTATTTTTTCGCATACCAGATTAGAGTTTGAAAGTTGCAAAATCGAGGATTTCGATACTTCTTTTTTTTTCTTCTAACTTTTTATTTTGTCTTTTGTTGGGAGTGTGTAAGAAAAAAAAAGAAAGTGATACATACCGTTGCTGGTGCCGACCCTCAAGTGGGGTGGGGAAAAAACCAACATGAGCAGAAATAAAGAGGTGATATTTATATGTGTTAAGATGGGGGTGGCAGGTTGTTACAAGCCTATAAATAGAGGTTCTACCTCTCACCGGTGTGGATCAGTTGATGAGAACTGTTAGAAGTGTTATTGTGTTCCAGAGCTTGGTGGAGAACAGAATTAGTACAGAATTCGACTCACTATAGACCAGACACTGGATCGTTACTCCTACAGAGAAATCCAGTTCTCTGCCCCATTACATATTGTTACCGGACCTATTGGTTGGGTCGCTAAGGGAGTAATTCCTTTTGCAACCCACCCCCAACTGCTGCCTCGGCCCCTTTCAGGGTATCGACTTTGAAGTGGATCTTTTCTTACATTTGGATTTATTCCCACAAAAGTTTATACATTTCTTTAGCTATTTTTTTTTTTAAAGAGAGGCCTAACATGTCATTGTGAAACTGCAAAAGCACCAATATTTTTATGCATAATTTAATTTTACGTTTTTTTGATAAATAAATAATTTCAAGACTTTACTTCGTTTCATTAATACTTATTTACGATCCGGTTTTTGGATATAACATTACTTCTGTTACTTCCGGTTCTTCGGAGACTCAATTGTTTTCTACTAGCGATTATTTACGCATTTCAAGAGTGTGTTCCGTAGGGACCTCCAATTGGTTGTGAACTATTTACCCCCCCCTATATATAACACGATGTAACTTTAATTTAGATTAAGATTATCAACAAAACTTTTTTACCATTCAAAAGAGGATACATTAAATAAACTGCTGATGATTTTTTAGAATTTTTTCCAGCATACGAAACTCATGAAAATGTGAAGTTAAAATGTTGTGTACTTTTTTTTACGTGATAAACTAACGTTCTTATGTATAAGCATTTATGTGCGCTGTGATAGGCACATTTTTAATAAATCTCGCATAAATCAAGTTATGGCCAGATCTTCACGAAATTTTCAATACTTATTCATTATAGGACTAATTTATCTTTAAAATGCTGTTTTCCTAAAATATATTAGGGAAAATATTTTTTTTACGTGATCCCCCCCCCCCCCCCCCCGTTTCATTTTATGAAATATTGAACGAAATATATTGTCATCCGGCGATTTTTTTTTCTTATATAAAACTAAACTCTTTTAAAAAACACATTGGATTAATTTTATTAAATTTTACGTAAACTGTTTTAGTAAACTGGTCCGTGAATGCACAAATAAAAAGTGGAAATAAAAGCAATATTATTATGTTTTGAATTTTTTTTTACCTTTTCTCAATAAAATATACTGTGATTTATTGAAATGCAAAAAAAAAAAAAGTTTTACGAAATAATTTTTATTTTCAGAGACATTTATTCATTTGATCGTATTGATCGAGTTTATCGGTTTTAAACATCATTTTTGAACATATTCGTGTTCGAAATTTTTCAAAATATTTTAATATAATATAGCCCGAAGTATTATGAATCGTAAAAGACAAAAGTTGTGGCGGATGTCATATTATGTACTTGGAAAAAACTACTTCATTTGCTAGAAGTAAGAAAAATTTTTTGCACTAACTGATTTTGCCGCAACTATGGAACGCAATACTAGCCATAATTAACACGTCAATTTTTAAAGTGAAATTGTCCCACGCGCATGCGCATACATTTTTAGAGTAAAATTGGTGCACGCCGCACGCTAATTTGTAAACAGTAACACTAATAAGAAAAAACGTTGACAAAAGTAATTATTATTATTATTATTATATATTTATAATACTTTTTATCATTTTTCTTTTTTCAAATTAAAATGTTTATCCATTTCGAAATATAAACTTATTTTTACTTTGAATTTTTATTATTCAATTGACGAATATTTTTAATCATTAACAAACCACAATACTTTCTCCATTTTCATTTTTAGTTTAATTTTTATTATATAAAATTTAACCCAAATTTAAGTCAAATGCTAACAAAACAAAATAGATAAATCGTTACTTGCAGTAATATTTTGTCTCAAGGAAGAAAAAAATGGTTAAAACAAACCGTTAATTTTGTTTACACCATAGTAGTAAAGTAATTTGTTTCACTTCTGTTCATCCGTACATAGATAATATCTTGCCATGTCTCACGCGATGTTTAGTAAACACTACCCCGTGTGTCGTAAAACAAGAAAATTTCGTAGTTTCATCGGACAATGAAGAAGGGTTTCTTTCAGAATTTGATAATGTAACCTTTAACTAAACTATTTTACTTTAAAACAAGTATAACTTTATTTGAGAGAGTTTTTTTTGCAATCGGTAAAGCAAAACGAATGTATGACTTCTTAACGTACACATGAAATAGTGACGTCACCGTTCTTCACATGCAATTGGAGGTCCCTAGTGTTCCGCTTAAGCTTACATGCGTAAAACTAATTAGATTTTGACTCGAAATTGTTCCTAATATTTAACAAAAACAACAGGAAACAATATTTATCGCAAATACACAATTTTTGGTGCTTGTACAGAGAAGCGTCCGTATTAAATTATCAATACCACACAAAAAAAAAACAGTATTATATACTTACGCAGCTGATTTAAATAAGTATCCTCACCAAAAAGGTAGGAAAAATGATCGAGTAGAATTTTAATTAAAAATAAAAATCAGTTTCATCGTATTTTGATGACTGCCATTGATTTATGACTTGTTAATATGACAGACTGAGTTATCTCCCCCTGAATTTCGTGTTTTTCGTTTGAATCAATGGCTGAACCCGATTAAACGATATAATGGATTTTTATTTTCTATCATAATTCTACTCGATAGTTTTTGATAATTTTT
Organism: Sepiola atlantica; assembly: GCA_963556195.1. NCBI lineage: Eukaryota > Metazoa > Mollusca > Cephalopoda > Sepiida > Sepiolidae > Sepiola > Sepiola atlantica. Next base: position 12,223,367 of record OY744546.1, read on the forward strand.
GCTTGATACATAAGTATTTCAATGATTTTTTGGGTTAATTTGATTGGAACTGCGATTTTTTGGATCGCATTATGTTCTTTACTCTACACTACGCTTTAGGTAATTAATTAATTGAACATAGAAAAAAGAAAATAATTTGGTCCGTAAAAAATGCCGATACAAGTGGTATTTTTGATAATACGGCACGCCAACCTGGACTTAAGGTTAGTGGTTGTATTAATAAAGTGTATTTATTTTTTTAAACCACAAAACAATTAAAAAAAAGAGAGATTGGGGACGGGAGTGATTCCATAAAATTACCATATGGAGAGATATTCCAACGGTCCATATACTACAATTTAATCGCAATTCCAGGCTATAATTACAGTTTAAAAGTTAAGTATTATGGTTCATTTGTGCTCAAGAAGGAAAAAAACATTAATATTCGACCAGTATCACAGTTATATCACGTCTGTCCGAAACATGCGGAATGTTTAAAAAAGAAGTCGGGTATGTTACGACGCTCAGCAGAGTCGCGAACGGGGTCCAAAAAAAGAACGAGAAAGGGTTTAAAAACATAAATTTGCAACAAGTGAAGTTGACCTACGACGAGAATAGATATTTTTCTACTTACCTATGTAATTTGTTTTTATTTTTACGTATTATAAATGGGTTTTCATTAGATGTAAAAAAAAAAAATTGTTTTTTTTCCCCACCGTTTACACAAAAACAATATGGCCGCTGCTAGTGCATTTGTTAGTACCCCCCCCCAAATCGGCCATGTTTTTTTTCCAAGTTACGGTAACAAAACTATTGATTTCTAATAAATAGCACTTCAAACGGGTTTAAAATACAAACAAATAGCACATGCAAGTTTGAAACTAACTTTTACAGCTTACAGTTACTTTTATTTGTTGTAAATTTGTTTTTTTAGCGTTTTTACTCTGCTGAGTCTCGTAAAAGATGCACAAGAAGTCGGTCTTTTCAGAAAAAGAGTCTTTTTAAGCATTAAACACGTGTTTTAAAATAGGAATTTTCTTCGTGTTTGTATATCGACTTGTCGAAAATTTTATACTAAACACAAAGAAAATAAGAAATTAAAATCAAAATCTATATGGTAGATTTTCGAACATTCTGGCTGCATTTTTAAGCACATGTGGGGGGAATTGGCATGACCAGAAAGAAATCATAACGTTATTTAAGGACAATACAACAAATCCAATGAATTAAGTACACATCATTTCAAAATTAGAGATCTATTAAGTAAATAAAACTATAAAATATTGCATAAAACGAATTTATTACCTGTCAATTCCTTTTAAAAGTGTAGCAACGGTGGATCGCATAGCCTCCGACATTTTGGTTGCTGTGAGAGAAGAAATATCACACTAAGCCGCAGAAACGTACAAAAAATTTCAACGTTATTTTAAAGCCGCGAATTCGAACTTTCTTCATATTATTAAAATTATTCGACCCTATTTCTTTTTATTTCTCTTTAAAGAATTTACAAAAAATATAAAACAAAGATGTGGCACTAGGCCAACATGGGTATGGGGGAAATGGGGGTCGTCCACTGGTCTATGCCCTAAAATAAACTAGTTCCAAACACCACAATGACACATTCACTCTATGGACTTCAAATATTCCAGATGGTTTCATGATTTTTATTTACAAAATATGTACAAGGTTTGATGATGAAGGGAGTGGGAGAACAAAGAAGCCTTAAAAAAATTCCCTAAAAATAAAAGGGATAGAAAAATAAAGGGTACTTCTATCGATCCTGCCCCAATTTCCGTGAACTTCGCGTCGGCAGCATTCGGGCGTATTGCGTAAACACCCGAGAGATGACGAGCCGAATGGTGGCAGACGATAACTGCGATACGTTGCCGCGTCGTTTTTTTTTTTTTTTCAGTTTTATTTACAAGAAAAATTAAAAAACAAAAGAAAACGAACAAAACATAGCGAAATTACTGTTACTAAATAAATAAATAAAATTCAATTTTTTCTAAATTGTCATCTCTCGGGTGTTTACGTAGCATGCCCGAACATTTATCGAAGAAATATCAATTTGTGAAAAGCAACAGTATATTGATAGAACATTTATTGAAGAAAATAGAATTTGTGAAAAGCAACAGTATATTGATAGAACATTTATTGAAGAAAATAGAATTTGTGAAAAGCAACAGTATATTGATAGAACATTTATTGAAGAAAATAGAATTTGTGAAAAGCAACAGTATATTGATAGAACATTTATTGAAGAAAATAGAATTTGTGAAAAGCAACAGTATATTGATAGAACATTTATTGAAGAAAATAGAATTTGTGAAAAGCAACAGTATATTGATAGAACATTTATTGAAGAAAATAGAATTTGTGAAAAGCAACAGTATATTGATAGAACATTTATTGAAGAAAATAGAATTTGTGAAAAGCAACAGTATATTGATAGAACATTTATTGAAGAAAATAGAATTTGGGAAAATCAACAGTCATCGGGTTTGGTTTAAAACATCTTTTATTTATTTTTTCATTTCAAAATGAACAGCCATCTTGTTTGGATTAACAGATTTTTTTATTTATTAATAGTTTAAAAATTAAATTATTGGCCGGGATCAAAGTGTAGTATGTGTTCCGATGGATACTGCACCCCGTAGACTGGTATTGTCTTGGCCTTCGGGGCTTGATTTACGCTGGTCTATGGGACTGTCCTTTGCAGTTCTAGGAGGTCCACCCTCCCAGGCTTTGCCTCCCCTCTTTGGGGAGGAGTAAGTTTATTGCCTACTGCCTGAGGCGCCCCTACCGGGGAATGCAGACGGGACTGCCCAGACAATTTTTAAATGGCCGGATTGCTCACCTTCTCGGGCGCTGGCTTTTCAAATCCCACTTTCCTGACCTTGTGTCACATCTTACCTTGTGGGAGGAAGATAAAAAAAAAAAATTAAATTATCGAAGAAATTAAAATTTGTGAAAATCAAAGTCGTCTCTGCATTTGCAAAAAACCCACTATTTTCTGTTGAGTGCTGGTTAAATACAATAACGCGCGCATATTCAAGGCATTGACGTCCATTTTTGAAGAAACTAAAAATTAGGTACTAAAAAGAGAGTTGTCTGCCCCTTACTTTATTGGAGCTCTTCTAAAATAAATTCGTTCGTGTCTCTATTCTGCATAAGTGCCGTTTTTTTCCGTTAGTTCCAAAAATAAATCCGAAAACTTCACACATGTTTTTATACTTTTCCTACACTTGATTTAAAGCTTGCATTTCATTTCCTTCCACATAATTCTACAATGAATGAATTAGCGTGTTTTTCACACAACCCCAAGAATTCAACAGGTTATGGTGTGACGCAGTAAGTGTGGCCCCACGTAGAATTGAGGTAGAGAATTGAAACTAGTATATATTCACACGGAATCAGCTATAGAAAACAAGCCAAGAGATGGTGCCGAAAAGTCTGGAAGGATTCCTTAAATTATCTGTAGCAATTAAGCATGTACGTCGATGAGTTTGACCAGCTGAACAATTTTGGTCAAGGGTTTTTTAGTCACTGATGAATATCAACTCGTGGGGGGTCGCGCGCGAACGCCCACCCCCATACAGAGAGAGAAAGAGAGTAATTACCTTTTGAGAGAGAAATTCAATACAACCCGGCCCACCCCGAGAGGAAGAGGGTAGGTTGGAGAAAGAAAAGGTGTGATAATATGCCTTTCTGGGAGGAGAAAGGACTTTTGTTTTTGGAACGAGAAGACAGTTACAAGTCAGTTAGATTTGGGTTCGGGGCTTGGACGGTCGTGTTGGCCGGAGCTCAGACACGAGCGCCGGCCAAGCGAGGGTGTTGAGCGAACAATCGCTCTCGTTTGGGATGGCATGGGCCATATGATCCCTCCCCCAAAGTTCAGTAGACAAGTTATGTCTCAATTAAGGCTTTGCAGTCGTAAAAGTAATTCACACACACACACACACACACAGACGAGATAGTTAGTAAACAAAGACATTATCGAAAAGCAGACTTTAATTCGACGTTTTAAAAACAGTTGTTTATCTTGGTAATAATTATTTTATACAGAGAGAAATTGCTGAGTTGTTTGAATTATTCCTATTGTCGATTTGTTCTGTTTGTGTAACCTTGTCTTCACAGGACCAACGAAATCATCAGCATCGCTGTCATTCATCTGACCGGAGGAGATTCAACACATCTTTCTTTTTACAGCCGCTATTGACGATCACTGGCAAAAGAAGGTGTTCACAGTCTAGAAAGATTTCTGCGCAGAGAACCAGACGTGTGAGTACAGAGATAGAGACACGAGTGGACCACCTATGTTACAAGGGGTTCAGTGACACCGGATCAGAGTGAGGTATCTGTTCTACTCGGCACCGCGACCGGGATATCAAACACCTGTGCGCGAGTAGCCGACAACGATACCCACGGGGCGAAGAGTGCGGGGTCCTTCGTTATAATGGTGCGCCACCAGGATCGCGTTAGGTCCATTTCGTTATAATGGTGCCGTCACCAGGATCGAGTGAGGTCCATTTCGTTATAATAGTGCCATCACCAGGATCGAGTGAGGTCCATTTCGTTATAATGGGTCCAGAATTCAAGAGTTTATGGCTCAGTAACTTAACAGATTATGGTGTAGGAGCGTGGTCTGTTGAATGGTTATAAATTGTTAGAAACTGTAAAAAAAACAAAAAAAAAACAGAAAAAAACATGAATTTTCATGAAGGGTGAATTAAGTAAGAAAGTATAAAACATTGTTAGCAAACACAAGATATTTAAATATATACAAATTACAAGGCATTAATTGTTCATTTGAAATGTTCCGTTAGAAAAGTAAATAAAATATGCCTGTAATTTACGAGTGTGCATATGCGTGCGACGGTGTAGATGTTTATGTGATGTTTTTGTGTTAGAGCGCATACGTGTATGAATGTGTGTGTGTCGTCTTTTGTCAGGGTGCGTAAGTGTACGACTGTTTGGAAAGAAGTTAAGACATTCATTTTCCTATCTCCAATTGACCAGTTAACTATGTAATAATATATCTTTCTTATTGTCTCTTGATCTTACCGGATTCCAGGACAAGAATTCATCTAGTCTGGTGGAGTATCCAGTTAAGTTCTGTTACTTGAGCTAACATTACTTGGAGAAGGTGCACCATTCCTCGTATGAGCCAGTGTATAGCAATGTCGAGGGGATCTTATTTGGGCTTCGAATACTATGTTATTTTTAAAATATTTGGTCAGGGTTAACTTGTAGGGTGAAGTATCCTCATGTTAGGTTGTCCTGACAAACCCTTGTACAGACCGACCGAAGACACTCTAGGATGGTGTCTAGTAGGTAATTCAAACTCTCCTACTCGACTATGTGCATGCATGCGTGAGTTGAGAATTGATAGGGTGTGTAGGCATTTGTGTGTGTGTGCCGCTTTGTGTGTGCATGCGTGAGTTGAGAATTGATAGGGTGTGTAGGCATTTGTGTGTGTGTGTGTGCCGCTTTGTGTCAGCAGGATGTGTAAGCAGGTGTGGATGAGTCGAATAATAGTCGCCCGAGCCCCAACAGGGGAGAAGGAGGTTGAAATGTTGTCATCCTGTTCCGTGTGCTGATATTTTTCAAACTTTTTGTTTCACGACGAAAACCTCAGCTTAAATTACATTTAGCATGGAGTTATTTTACTGCGAAAACGGGATTTTAATCACGTGGTGGGGTGGACGTAGTAGGACACGTACCAGGTGACAGTCATTTGGGGGGGGGGGCTAAGTTGGCACTGGGAGCCTTTTTTTAAACAAAAATCTAATTTTGATTTGTAGATGTAATTTTGGGGCGTGAGTTTATTCAATAAAACGTTTGGTGCTTGTTGACAATTCCTCTGCTATGAAAAATTAAAAAAATCAAGAAACATTTGCTTGATGTACGTACCCAAGACGAAAAGAAAATATCGTACACAAGAAATCTCATAGATTCATCAAGTAGTTTTTTTCATTAAAAAACGGAAATCAAATTTTATGGGGAAACGACGAGCGTCAGTCTATCGATGCCATGTTTGAAATAGTTTCCAAGAAAAAAAGGGAGACAACTTAAACTTTTGCTATAGTTGAAAAAAATTCAAACTTTTGCGAACTCTTCAAAAATAGAGTCTAGAATAAGCCTTGTACATAATTAATCGCATAAAAAGGATTTTCTTTTGTAATAAAAAACTACTTGATCAATTTATGAGATTTTTTGGTGTACAGGATTTTCTTTTCGTCACGGGTACGTACAAAAAACATCAGACAAATATTTCTTAATTTTCTTTTTTCCATAGCGGAGAAATTGTCAACAAGCACTAAAAATTTTACTAATAGCTTAAAAAATACATAGTTTTATTTATAAACACGTTTTGTTATACATGTAATGACAAAGTTTACCCTTCAGTTGACAAAATGAAAGTGCTTAAAATCGTTTCTGTGCACATAGCTCCGCACATACACTCATGGCAGAGTTTGAATTACCTACTAGACACCATCCTCGAGTATCTTCGGTTTGTCAGAACAACCTGACATGAGGATACTTCACCCTACAAGTAAACCCTGACCAAATATTTAAAATAACATAGTATTCGAAGCCCAAATAAGATCCCCTCGACACAGCTATACACTGGCTCATACGAGTAATGATGCACCTTCTCCAAGTAATTTTAGCTCAAGTAACAACACTTAACTGGATACTCCACCAGACTAGATGAATTTGTGTCCTGGATTCCGGTAAGACCAAAAGACCACAAGAATGATATACAATAACATTATTAACTGGTCAATTGGGGAGAGAGAAAATTAATGTTCTTCACTTCGTTACTAACTCAACGTTGTGACAGGTAAAGGAAAACTTTAATGGAATATTCGATTATCTATGTATCTCATGTAGAGATCAAGTGTTAGCCCCAGAAAGGGGTCCCTTGATTTCTGAGAACTTCGACTGAAGTAAAATCAAACACCTGGATTAATAAAAACAATTAAAAACATTTTGACCGATAAAAGTTATTTCTCTGAATTTGTCAAATTTGCCATTTTGATCTACTTCGAGGACATATAAGGCCAGATTTTTCCTTCAATAAACAAGTTGAGCCAAAATCCATGACAGAGCTAACCTCCATTATGCCAGCTTCGTTCGCCCCTCTGTCAGGCCTTAGAAAAGCTAAATTATACATAGTCATTTGCATGCACACTCTGACACTAACACGGCATCACACACACACACACCCACACACACACACACACAATGTCTTAACTCTTTCACAGTGTCGTCTGCTGATTGAAAACAAATGTATAAACTCATTCATTTTAATACTCCTAACATTTCTCACTGGGCTTTTTACAATTAAAATAAATGAACATTAATTCTTATTAATAACTTTCAATCAAATGTAATTTGTGTAATTGCGTAGGGAAGTTTTGATTACGACTTTTCTAACCTGTGAATAATTCACAGCCCTATTTATCGCTTCAGGCTTCCTCAATATCTCAGCTAATGTATCTACCTTGTTCTGCAAGGACTCTCATAATATGAACAAACTGTTTTGATATGTGGTTGGTTAGATGATTGGTTAGGAAAAAAGGCAGGATGAAGAACGTAACTTGGTAGAGTTAGCTGTGTCTGGCCGCATCTGACTGAAATAGAATATTGAACAAGAAAAGGGGGTCACCATCTTCCATAAATAAGACCAACATCTCCACTATCAAATAAGTATCAACTTTTATTCAAGGGAATACTGGAACACAACGAAAGTTGTTTGGTAGGCTGGCTTTAGTTGATAAACGAATGCTGAGTTTCATTCTAGCAGGCCGCTTCTGGTGAAACAACAAGAACAGGATAACACATCCTATCAAGAGGCGATCAAAACTGGAACTGGTTTGAATCGTATTTTTGGTGCCAAGTTTCTTTGACGAGTATAGATTTTGAATTTGCACAGTCGCATCCTAACTCCCACACAGTTATAAGTCTAGGCGTGAATGCGCGTGCGTGAAGCCAAACGACAACGCAATCTAACGCGTGATACTTCGAATACACATAAGCAAAATAGGTTCCTCAACTGCTACAAAAATTTCTACCGAAATATCTTTAAATATATATAACATATCTCTTCTACGGAATGTTGGAATTACTCTGCCGGAAGGAGTCCAGGCCTTTTTTGTTCTGAATGCAGCAACTGTATTGGAGGAAAATGAAAAATTAGCAAGAACCACGTATTCAAGCTTGACATATGTAACAATGAAAGATACATTGAAGAAAGTGTTTTCTGATATTTCATCAACGGAATGTAAAACTGTTCCTGCTATCAAAGAAAAAGTTGAAACAATAAATTACAATAGATACAGAAGTATCAAGGAACATAAACCTTGCAGGGGAGATAAAATGAACCCTACAGACAGACAAGGTAAGCTAATGCGTTTTTTAAATGTAATTCGACTAAGCATTTTGCCCGAGATTGTACGAGCTTCAATTCTAGACACAATATAAACACTGTTATGGATTCATACCAGATGAACTTTACTTAGTTTAATGCTGATTCATGTTATCGAACATTGATAAATGATTCTTATTCTAATGTAAAAATGTCCCATCTTGTGAAAGAGATATCGGGTATGGCAGTGTTGGGCTCTGTTTGTTCACAGAACTGTTTCTGGAGAACTTTGATACATTAAATGACCGAGATAAGTAGTGAGTGGAAACTGTTAAGTCTAACAGAATATTTTGGTTTTAGGGATGCAGTGGAGGTAACAGCTATTAAAGCAGTTAAATTTCCTGCAACAATAAGGGGATATAAAAGGTGTCAGAGGTTATATTGAGGCTGACATCATCGAAAATGATTTACTCCTGTAATAAATCAATGAAAACTGCAGGAACACTACTCACTTGGCTACTCTGGTACCCCCTCGACGTAAATTCACTCAGCCAACTCGACAATCAACTAAATCCCATCCATTCACTGTGGAGGTCCCCAGATGCCGGAGAACTTTCTACTCAGATAGCTTCTTTCCTCGTGCTGCTGGCCTCTGGAACTCCCTTCCTGCCCCCTGTTTCCCTGACGGTACTGACATGCAGAAATTTGAAACTAATGTGAACAGACATCTCGCTGTGCAAATCCCAATTTAGGTTGCCCCCCCCCCCCCTAACCTTCTCCCTTTTTTTCTCAGTAGCCCCTTACGTCTACAGTGGCAGCCTGACATGTTTGGGGTGAACTATGTTAAAAGAAAAATTTTTTAAAATTAAAAAAACGATAGCTGTTGCATTTTTGGCAGATATATAAAATAGCAAATCACGACTTCTGGACATTATAGTCTGCCACTAACTAATATGCTTTTGGGGGGTTAAAAATGCACCAAGCATAGTGTTGCATTGTGGGACTTTAAAAGGATTTTCTGAAGGTAAAAAATAAGAAGGCTGAGAAATTACATAGGCAGTTTGCTCATGCATCTGAAGAGAAATCAATAGTTTTGGTTAGAGGAAGTAAGACATTTCATGATAAGGAATTTCTGAATCAGATCAAAGATGTGTGTGATTCTTGCTTAGTTTGCCAGAGGTTTAGAAGACTCTCTCCTCCCCCCCCCTTGACCAGTTGTAGGATTGGCTCTTGGTAACAGGTTTAATGACATTATATGTTTGGATTTAAAGGAATATCGACATAACCAATGCTGGATTCTGCACCTAATTAATACATCCACTAGATACTCTGCTACCAGATTGATTGAGACCAAAAAGAGCGAAGAAATTATTCGCAAGATATTTTTAATGTGGATATCTTATTTTGGAGCTCCAAAACGGCTTTTAAGTGACAATGGAAGAGAGTTTAATAATGAAGGCTACCGACATATGAACAAAAAGCTGAATGTTGAAACAGGCACAACCGCTGAAGAAAGTTCATTCAGCAATGGTACTGTGGAACGTCACAATCTAATAATTGCTGAAGCAATGGAGAAACATTAGATAATGAAAAATGTGAGCCAGAAATAGCTTTGGCTTCAGCTGTTAGTGCCAAAAATGCACTTCAGAATAATTTTGGATGTAGTCCAAATGAGCTTGTATTTGTATTAAATATTAACGCCCCCTCAATTTTGAATGATCGGTTACCTGCATTGGAAACTGCAACAAACAGTGATATGGTTAGAATAAATTTAAATGCCTTACATGCAGCAAGGAAAAACTTCATGGAAGCCAAATCAAGCGAAAGGACTTGGAGAGCATTGAGATATAATGTAAGGACTTATGCGGATGAAGGTTTTGTGATAAGTGACTTTGTTTACTATAGAAGACAAAACTAGAAAGTATGGCGTGGCCCTGCTAAAGTTTTGGGGAAAGAAGGTCAATGTGTATTGATCAGGCATGGAGGAGCATTTTTCAGGATGCATCCATGTCACTTGATGAAGGTAGACAAGGAATTGCGAAGTTCAAGGAATGAAGAAAATACAAATTCGTCAAATAAGATGAATGAAGTCTTGAAGGAGGAAGATGAAGGGCAATATAATAACAATTCTAATAGCAACAGGAAGGAAGTGAAAGATAAAAATATAAAACCAATTAGAAACAAAATAAATAGAAAAGAAGTGAAAGATAATATAAAACCAAGTAGAAACAAAATGAATAGAAAGGAAGTGAAAGATAATATAAAACCAAGTAGAAACAAAATAAATAGAAAGGAAGTGAAAGATAACAGTATAAAACCAATTAGAAACAAAATAAATAGAAAGGAAGTGAAAGATAACAGTATAAAACCAAGCCGAAACGAAGTTGTACAATATAAATTGAAAGGGAGTGATGAGTGGAAAAAAGGAATGGTTATGAGTGCACAACCGAAGTCAACGGGAAAATATAGCCATTGAAGCAAAGAATGAAAATTCTTATTATGTCAATTAGGATCAAAGGAAAAAACTTCCTCAAGTAACAGAGAGAGTAAGTTATCAGGAACATACAGTTTTGCTTACTTCTTAACACGAACAAGAAGATGTGATTGATCAAAAAGGTCACATGACTGTTATTTTTTATATAATTTCGTCTTTTTCTGTTTTGAGCCGATTTTTGTGGAGAAATGTGTTAGCTTTTTTAGGTATAATTTTAATGCATGGCTTGTGTGTGTAGAAGACGCTACTATGTTGCGACTTTCTTTCTTTGTTTACTCAGCCCTTCTTCGTCTCTGAGGTAGAGAAGAGGGGATGATCTTGTGAAAGCACGTTGGCTGAAGATTCCGGCCAATCAGGAACCAACAGGTCAGCTTGATCACACGTGATTTGACTCTCTATAAAACAAGTCACGCACCCTCTTTTCTCTCTCTCTTTTTCTTCCTCTTTCCGGCTGAACGCACACAGAGGAGATCGTCAACAACCCCCACCCCCCACCGGCTCGACCGAGGAGGTGGGGGGGAGACAAAAGTAAAAAAGTAGGTAATCTCTTTTAATTCCTACCACGAATAACGAACTATTCCATCAAACACACACCATTACAATTGCCACAAAATCACTTTACATCAAACACGCTTGCATATACACATTCGTACAAACATGAACTCACAAATGGAACTTTTTCACTCCTTAAAAGTATGAACTCTACAAAATGTCTTAGTCAAATAAATTGTTTTGTTTAATATAAATGTTTTACTCTTAATTATTGATTTTACAAAATACCATTCTTGTGTGTTAGCTTTATTATTCCTTCGCTTTCTTTCTAATCTAATTTTAGATATAATAATAATGTTTTCTCTTTCTTCCCTTTGTTTGTTTTAATCTGTTAATTATAACCACACTTGGCGGGGCCACTTCGACCAATCCACATGTGGTCGGGCCACTTCGAACAGTGGGAATGACATGCTGCTATAAAGATATCCATCCCATGACCACTTGTCCGGCCATCCATCGCCACATTGGTTTATCCTTTGTTCGAACGCCCGGCCATACGTGTTTGCACTTGTAGTGAAATCTATTTCCTTTTGTATTGACATGTAATCTTTTGCACATGTGCTGTTATGCCCAAACGTGCATAGTAGCACAGTCTCGCATGCAAGTATGATGAGTTCCATCTGAGATGCTGACCTGACAAGATGCTGTATTGCCTTCCTCGCCTCTCGTCATCACTTGGCGTTTTTTTTAAACAAATTATTAAACAAAAAATAATAGGATATTGAAAGTTACAGTCTCTCTCCCTCTTGGACAGAGTCCAAAAAAGAGTCTCTAACGTAATAGGCCCCACACTGTCTATCAAGCTCCAGCCCCTGCCCCATCGCCGCAGTGTTGCATCCCTGTGCTTGTTTTACAAGTACTTCAATGGAATGCGCTCCGACATACTTGTATCCCCGCCAACATAAATACCTCCGACAAGTCCAACCAGCAGCAAAATCACCCCCCTTCACTGTAGAAGTCCCCAGATGCAGGAAGGCTTTCTACTCTAATAGCTTCTTTCTTTGAACCACTTGTCTTTGGAATTCCTTCCCTGTACCTGTTTACCCCGACTGTACCAACATGCAGAAATTTAAATGTAATGTGAAAAAAACATCTCGCTGCACAACTCCCCACTTAGGATGCCCCTATAAATCTGGCCCCTAATTCACAGTAGCCCCGTATATCTCAGTGGTAGTGTGCCCCCTTGTTTTTGGTGAATTGAAGTAAAGAAAATTATTACAATATCGTTTGGTCATTAACCCTTAAATGCTTTATTTTTTATATTGGTTTGAAAAAAAATTTATCAAGTCACAAACGTTTCATAGAATAAATGATTTTTTGAAAAAAAAAAAATTGATTGAACAAAAATAAATGATCTTGCAAATGTGCAACAAATGGCATAAAATTTTACATGTATAACAAAACACTACAATATATGCATCTAAATAATCATAATACACTAGAGAATCATAATATATTTTTTACTTACCATTAAAATGACTAGATTTAAAAGTTTAGACTCTTTGATTAGACAGATGACACACCGATGACACTCGCCAGTCACATCGAAGATACTGATTTCCTATTTAGCGTGTGTGCTGATGCAATATCATGCATATACTCACACTTGCCAACAAGCTCGTTGCAGATGTGAAACAAGTTGCAGTTTGACACATTTTCGTTGAATATTATATTAAATAGGCATTTCGTTGAAATGTGTCATATTTGAAACAAAAAACATTTAAGAGCTAAATTATTAATTGAACCAAATTGTTATAAAACTATAACTAATTGTTGTTATGGTAATGTTGTTATAGTAATTTTGTTATGTTATGGTAATGTTGTTATGTTGTTGGTATTGCTGTTATGGTAATGTTGTTATGGTAATGTTGTTATGTTATGGTAATGTTGTTATGTTGTTATGTTGTTATGTTGTTATGTTATGGTAATGTTGTTATGTTGTTGGTAATGTTATTATGGTAATGTTGTTTTAATCTATATTTATGAAATGGATGGCTGTAAATTGCTTTCAGTATTTTCAATCTTTTAATACATTAAGATTTGCTAAAAAAGTTTAAAGCCAGTTTAAATGACTTTCTATTTAACAGTTTAAATGCTTCACAAACTCCTTTCAAATTTTGAAGGGTCACAAAGTAATCCATTTTTTTTTCAACTATCAACAAAGATTAAAATGGCTGATTTGTTTATAAAGAAAGCGAAATGCATTCTGATGGATTTAATTTCGTAATTTAATTATTTTTCGTTTTATGCCCTTCCATTTTTTATTTTGATAAATGTTTGTAGAGTTGGGAGAAGATGTCGGGATCGCTGTTTCGTAGATCAGGTTTAGGGTTTGTTGTAGGAAGAGAAGGCTGGTTGAGTAGATCTCCATCCTTCTGGCCTTGTGGGATATGAAGAAAACAGGTTATAAAGTTTGGTTATAGAGACAAGCTTCTCCATCTACCATTTAAATCAATTTTATTCAAACAGTTTCATCAACGCAGCGAACATGGTCCGGTAAAGGTTATGAAAACAGGAATGCAAAATATTATCGTCTCGCCAAGGCACGGCTGAAGATGAGAAAAGAAATATAATGTCCGGTAGCGTAGATGTTTCAACTCCAACTGTTCGTAGAAGGCAGGGTAAGGTTTTGGCGGATGCGGAAGTTGCCTTTCCCATGCAAACGGTGTTCTTATCAAACAATGTATAAATCACTCTGTGAGTGAGAACATGCAAGTGTATTCTTACTAAACAACATATAAATCACTCCGCGAGTGAGAAGATGCTAGTGCAGAAAGAAAATAGAGCGTCATTGTGTAACTGTGACATGTTAATTAGTAAATTAATCGCAACTAAAAACGTGTAACAATCAAAGTTACGTTGACACGAGAAACACAAGAAATGGTCACACAATTTTATTAATCCTCCACTCTATAATAAAGACAAATGTGCATTCATTTGTATATAAATAAATATAAATCCATCCCGTCACGTCTCAAGTGATAAGGTGAAACGAGAAAGCAAATAGCAAGTCAGACAACCCTCGTCACCTGAAATGAATTCTGAAAGAAATTCTCCACTCTAAATAAAAAGTCAGGAATGGGTGTTTTTAGGTCATCAGAAATGATGATAATAATTTATATATGAAAAATTATTGTAGATAACACCCTTAGCTAAATCAGCCCTCACCTCCCCAAAATGAGATTCTACTTTTTTTTAGGTCATTACGTGTTAACACTCGCAAAAACTTGACGGGACTCACCATGAAAATTATTTTAGAATTAAAAGTGAGCCATCAGTTCCGCATATAAATTTTATGTAAAATGATCTCCCGCTTTCGGACCATTCTAACGTTTTAAGGCAGTTAACAAAATTCTTTTTTGCTATAAGAGATAAATTCTGTGCTTTTGGGGGGAAGGGGGATATTTTACTTTTATAGGCGATTACCTGTGATTTGACACCCTTGCCAGTCGGACTTAGGGTTAGTGATAAAAAATTTAGTTAACAACCTTAACAAATTTAAATGGCCCGAAAATGGGGGGGGGGGGTCATTTTACGTTAAATTTATATACGAAACTGATCCCCCACTCGAAATTCTAAAAAAAAAAGTTTTTTTTTCTTCTTTCCACCAAGTTTTTCAGGGTATCGCACGTAATCGCTTAAATAAAATAGAATCTCATTTTTTTAGTGTGTGTGATTAAGCTGAGGGTGTTAATGTACAAATTTAACGAAAAATTAAATTAATGACCTAATGCTATGATTTTATACGAGCGAACACTGGCGAAGCATAATATTTTTCGGTCATTTTTGACGGAGATGTACACTTTGTATATAAGAAAAAAAAAAATAAAGATGAAGGCAATTGCTAGCGAATTATCTCCCTTTTATCAAATTATCTCCCCTTGTTTGGAACTCTTTCTCGAATCTCGTCTATGCAATTTTTCGTCTGAAAAAGAGGAAACCCAGAGTTTCCCCACAGACTAAAAACAAAACAGATTTAACCCTAAATCCCTGACCGCACCAACCAACCATTCCAGGATGGTTGGTTGGGACCAATAGTTTGTCCATCCACCTTTTCAATTGTCCACTCCGTATTGTCCAGCGATGGAGGCGAAGGCCATCATTTGTGACCAACTTCGTGTGGCCCCCCAACATGTCCGATGGCTCGGCATTCCCGGCCATTGTGCCGTCTGCTTAGTAAGTAAAAAAAACAAAACAAAAACAAACAGATATTTTATTTACTTATATACAAATATATATACACACCTACTTTCCTTGTCTTTCATAATTTTATTTGAGGTATAATTTCACCATACAATATTTATATTCTACCGGTTTCATGTACATTTCATTCAGCCTTTTTAGAAATTTATTCGCATTTAAATTTGAATTTTATTTTTCCAGTTTAAATATTTTTATTATTTTTTTTTTCCATTATTTAAATTTTAATTAATAATGAAAAAAAAAGCGGTTATATTGAAGCAGTTAGCTCGCCGAATGACTACCGAATTTTATCCATTAGTTTTGTCTGATTTTGCAAGCGGTGAAAGGACTCCTTAATCCACCGTATTAATTTGTTGTCTGATTTTTGTGGATTTCTGTTATTTAAAAAAAAATTATTTTTGTAAATATTAATTTGTTGGTACTTCTGCAGTTTACGGACCGCGCTCATTTATAGATAGGATTTTCATTTAAAATTAATTTTTACGTTATTTTTTGACTTTTGTTTATAAATTGTTAGGTGAAAGTACACTAGAATAATTAACAAATCCCTCTTCCTCCCCATGTTAAAAATGGGTTTCTAAATAATAACGTTATTATTTAAGCACGATCCGTAAACTGCAGAAGTACCAATTGTCTTTCTAATTTTTTTTTTAGATTATGTTTTGAATAATAATTGGTTTTCTGATTTTAGTGGATTTCTGTAATTTTTCATATTAATTTTGCCAATATCTCGACATATGATGAAAGATTAGCGTAAAAAAGCAACTTAAAAAAATCCCTTAATTCAACCACTAACCCTAAATCCGGGTGGCAACTACTCTCTTTCTCTGTTAGTGTTTTTTTTTTTTTTTTGGTACTTCTATAGAATTTGAACCGAACTGTTTTTTTTTTTAGCCCTAACCCTAACCTAAGTTTTAAGTTTACTTCGACAAAAGTCGATTCGGTTCAAATTTTGTAGAAACACCACTTTTTTAATTGGGGGGGGGGGGAGGCGTTGTCACCCAGACTTAGGGTTAGTGATAGCGTTAATGGAGGGTATGTTTCGTAAGAAACAAATAATAAAATCAAACAGTGTTTATTAAAAATGAAATTGAAATATATTACAAAGTAAACATAATAATGGCGTATCCAATATAGAATATTGCCGAAGAAATTGTCTTTTATACGTCGGATAAATTTGCAAGGTAGACTAATCCGCAAAAAAGATAAATAATCAGAAAGCAAATTAATACGATGGATTAATTAGCCATCCGCTTGAAAAATCAGACAAAACTAATCGATACATTTGGCAGCTATTTTAGGAGCTAACCGCTTCAATATAACCCAACAAACTCATTCATTATTTTCTCTTTTTATTAAATCTCGATATATAAAAAAAAAATTTGTGTGACCACATTTCGTGTGCATGTGTTTCTCGTCTTTACGTGACTTTACACATTTGGATTAATATATTTATTCATTATTAATCGGTTATTTATTGAAATAAAAATGCACTAAAACGAACTCTTTATAAGTCCTATTTAAAAGAAAAAATGAATTACGAAATTAAATCCACCATAATGCATTTCGGTTTATTCATAAACATGTCAGCCATTTTAATCTATGAAAGAAAAAATCTGAAAGAAAATAATGAATTACTTCGTGACTCTTCGAAATTTGAAAGGAATTTGGTAGCATTTAGACTGTCGAATAGAAAGTTATTTAACTGGTGAACGACGGTTCGGCCATTTCCGGTCTGTTCCGTAAATCGCAATTGGAAGCATTCGGGCCGATATTGGTCCCCCTCCTAAGTATCAATTTAACTTTTAAAATCTTATTAAAAAAATTTTTTTTTGTAAAAAAACAAACAAACAAACAAACAAGCCTTTTGGTTAGGAACAAAGTGTAGTATCTGTTCTGTTACTAGACTTCATCTTTTCTGTCCTCGATCAGTGAAGGAGAACTCCTTCTAGACTGAGGCAATTAAAAAATTTTTTGTCCCAATCCAGAGGTGCCCCCCCCCCCCCCTTAAAAACTGACCTTGTGTTTAACTCTGCACTCGTGGGGAGGCAAGTAAATAGGAACTCCCGGGCAACGCCAAGTATGGACAACTAGTCTCTGTATTATTGTATTAATAACGATATCAGATACTGTTTATATTTTTCTCGCCGATATGTAACTTTGATAAATGCACATTTAATTATTATTTTATATTGACTATTAAATCGAATATCTACTGAAATCAAAAAATGCAATGGCGTAAATAAATAAATGAATAATAATAATAATTTAAAAAATCCTATTTTAAAAAATTGTAAACATGACTACATTTTGAATTATTTTTCTCTAAGCTGTCCTCCCAGACAACGCCGGGTTAATGTTTCGAGTTTAAAAATACAATCTGTTCTTTTTTTTAATCCTATTATTTTAAATTCTGACTTTTGTTTTGTTTATTTATTTATCGATTTACAATTATTTTCAAGTCTTAATCTTATTTTGTCTATCTCTCTCTCTATCTATCTATCTATCTATCTATCTATCTATCTATCTATCTATCTATCTATCTATATATATGAAGTTAGTTATGTGTATATCTTTATATTTATAAATTTGTATGTATATATATATAATGATATATATAAAGTTAGTTATGTGTATATCTTTATATTTATAAAGTTGTATGTATATATATATATAATGATATATATAAAGTTAGTTATGTGTATATCTTTATATTTATAAAGTTGTATGTATATATATATATATAATGATATATATAAAGTTAGTTATGTGTATATCTTTATATTTATAAAGTTGTATGTATATATATATATATATATAATGATATATATAAAGTTAGTTATGTGTATATCTTTATATTTATAAAGTTGTATGTATATATATATATATAATGATATATATAAAGTTAGTTATGTGTATATCTTTATATTTATAAAGTTGTATGTATATATATATATAATGATATATATAAAGTTAGGTATGTGTATATCTTTATATTTATAAAGTTGTGTGTGTATGTATATATATATATATATATATATATATATTTATAAAATGTATTTTTATGTAATTATTTTTATTGGTGATTGCAGCGTTCGTTGTTATTTTGCTTACTATTATTTAGATTGTCTCACTTCCTAAGTGATTAAGATGCAGAAAATTGCATAGGACGTATATATTTTTATTTATTTTATACGTACATAAAAGTAATCCATGGACACGTGTTTCTGGCTCACAGACGTCATCAGGATGACTAACTTACACAGAGAAAAAAATTTGGGAATTTCCTTGCTTTTGTACATTTAGTGTATATGAATTTTCATCTTAAGGGCATATGATTTCAGTATACTGTCATTTTTCATGGAATGTCACTACTTTTGTAAAGGCTATGCCTCAATACAATGGTCATTTTTAAGGTTTTTTGGAATTTTCTGGAAAATAAGGTATATGGTAAACTGAAATTAAAATGCCATAAAATCAGCTGAATCCATCAAATAGTTGATAAGATACAGGGTGGCACGTACGTACGTACGTACACACAGATAACATGATTTCATGATTGAACTTTCTGGATCTCTGGGTTGCCTTGACTAATGATGCTGAAATTCTACACACTTATAGAACCTATCAAAAAAAAAAATTGTGCAAAGTTTTAACTAATTTGGTTTATTGGTTTTTGAGTTATGATTGATCAAAGAAATGAGATTTCCAGCATAGGCCATTCGTAAAGTCTATTAAGGGATAGAGCGCTCTCGTGCCTCGCTTGATAATAGAGTTACAGGATAATCTCCTAAACTAATGAACAGATCATTATGAATTTAAGAATATAAATTCTAGGCAATATGATGAGTAACATGAGTACATTATTATTACTGTTATTATTATTTTGTAAACTTTAACATTTATGGAGGTGCATGTTTATAAAGTAACGTATGTGTATAAGTTTTTATATATATATATATATATATATATATATATTTCGTTGTATAGGATAAACTAATGTACCGATCATTATAAATTTTGGAATAAGTAGAGAGGTGTAAAGGTAGGTAATATGGGCTATATTTAGTTTCATTTAGTTTTATGCAAAGGGGTGTAAGCCTTTTGTGAAAATTTCAAAACTCCGATTTGTTTGAAATTTAAACAATAGATATTAGACATTAACAAGGATCCCCCAAATTTCAGTTTCATTGGAGTATTTTAAAGGGTTTTTAGGGAGCATAATATGGGCACAACCTTCCATTAAAAAATTAAATATTTCAGATTTGCATTAAATTTTATCCATATTAATTAGACACTAATTAAGCAAGATTCCCTGAATTTCAATTTCTTATTAAGACTCCTTAAGATTTGGCTATAAATTTTAGACATTTTCTAGAATAAAAATCATACAATGGATTTTAATCAAAATTGGAATAAGGATTTTAGGCATAAAGTTTAGTATCATTATATCTTGATTTTAATCATCGTAAGAGGACATAAAAGTGGTGCAAAACTGTTGTTTGGGGAATTAATTTTACCCGTCCTCTATACTTCTAGTGCATATTTATATATAATTATTTTTTAATAAATAAATATTTAGTATCCATATATGTTTCATGTTCAATGACAATCCTCAGTGTGGCTAACATGACTGTACTGCCGGTCGAATAATACAAACCCTGGACCCGAATAACTTCAGTACAAACTCCTTACTGCTCAGCCATCGTGACAACCACATTTCAAATGCGAGAGAAATAAGCCCTATATTTTATTTACAAACATAGCAAGTACTAGACAGTGTTCAATCTACCTAATATATGTTATGCATGTTTATATATTTGTACGTACAGGATTTACTTCTGAATGAATGAATTAATTTCAGTAACTTTTTTAGGGGGCATAAAATGAGCACAAACTCCCATTTGAAAATTAAAATATTTCAGATTTGCATTCGATTATCCATAGTAATTAGATACTAATTCAGTGAAATCCGTTGAATTTCAGTTTCTTCTTAAGACAGCTTAAGCCTTAAATATTAGAGATTTTCTAGAATCAAAAGCATGATGAATTAGAATAAGGATTCTAGACATAAGGTTTAGTATTGTTATATCTTGATTTTAATTTTTCGTAAAGGGGATATAAAAATGGTGCAGAACTGTTTTGTTTGGGAAATTAAATTTACCCCATCTGGAACAGATATTCTTCTAGTGTATGTATATCTATTATATAAAGGGAAGTGTGAGTGTGTGTGTGTGTATCCAGCTAAAAGTCAAAAACTACCAAAGAAACATCCACAAAGTTGATATATTCTTGATTAGCATTGCCCGGAATGAATAATATTTAAAATTTAGAACTAAAAAAAACCCATTCTTTGACCCTAAACTGCCGCCGATTTCGTCAGGGAAGTAACTCTGATGTAAAAAAAAAAATTTGTTCCCTTACGCCAACTCGAGTAATCTATAAAAAGTTTATGTCCAGAGAGAGGAATTGGCTGGGAAGAGAAGAAAGAGTAAAAGGGGAGAAGAAGGAGGTGGAGAGAGTTGGGGAGGACCGGGGGAGAGAGATAGAAGTTTTAATAGAAATATGCTACATTTTTCCTCCGGGCAACGCTGGGTAGACCTGCTAGTATATATATATATTATTATTATTTATTAAAAAACTGTGTTCTGCGGCTACGGTAGTCAAATGACATCCCGTAGCTGCAATCAGTCCTCTGTGCTAGTCCCAGGGCATCTGGCCTTGTTTGGCGCAAGTTGTCGTAGGCAATGAAGTTGTTTCACTGTACGTAGTGGTCCTAGTCCCGCCTGCTTGAGGTCAGCACGTAGTGTGCCCAGCAGATTTGTGCAGTGCCGTCCTAGTTGCGGTTGGTAGGCTTGCGAGCCAGTAACGGCAAAGTCTAGTGCCCTCTGTGCAAGAGTGTCATGGTCCATTCGTAGGACATGGCCTAACATAGACCATCTTTGTTCAGCGACCTTTGTGGAGAGGGGTTTTTCGTTGCACAGCTCGTATAGTGCCTTGTTGCTGATAAGTTTTTTCGGCCAGCAGTGACCTGTGATGGAACGGAGGTGTCTGCGGTGGTACGCATCCAGTTTGTCAAGCATGGCTTTTGTTATTGCCCAGCTGTTGCTATTGTAGAGCATGATGGACACGCAGTAAGTGTTATAGAGACGGAGTCTAGTCTTCAACGGGATCTTGAGTTTAAGGCTCCAGAGTTTATGTAATAAATGAAACACTACATTGCCATGTATACAGCGGGCTGTGACGTCTGTAGTACTGCACAGCAGGGAGCCCAGGATCTTGTTCTTGCGCCAGCTCTCATTGCCGCGGAGGGTCTTACCTTGTGGGTCCAACTCTGTGGCTTCTGCAATATATACATGGCTAAACTCTGTTTTCATCTCGTTCATGAAGAGATTGTCCGTTTCAGTTTTTCTGCCGCTATTGGCTGGAGCTGATTCAGGGGCTTCTTTTCTACGTCCAGGAAATCAACGTCGTCTGCATATTCCATTTCTAATGGCAGACCCAGGCTGGAGACTGGTGGGTTGGGCCTGTTAGAGCTTTCTCGGACGGATGAGAGTGCCATAGCGAGGTAGCAGGTGAAGAGCACCGGTGAGAGGCTATATATATATATATATATATATTTGTTTTTAAGCAGTAAGGAAACCAATAAATACAGACTTTTTTTAAAAATAAAATATTATTTATTTAAAATTCAAATTTTCGATTCATAAAAGAACCTTCATCAGAGGATACAGACAATATTTTTTCTTTCTTTTTTTTTTAAGCGACTTGTTGTCACATAGTCTTGAACTTCTATTCTTATTGAAGTCTGGTGTGTAATATCCGATAAAAGTGGTGTACCTTGGTATGCACGTGTATGTTATGAATAAAATATTAAGTCTATGTATTTGTGCTCCAAGCCCTGAACCTCTTACTAACATTTCTATTATTTTTTTAAGTATCAATTTATCTAATATGTACAATTAAGTCAGCTGGATTTTTGACTTTAGACCTAAATAGCTTTCGCCTTTAAAATATCAGTATTTTATTCTGAAAAGTCATTTCCTTTTCTTTATCGTTAGTGGTTGTTTAAGTCACCACTTAACGGACAAAGGCGATGGTGAGAATTTTGTCCGGTTTGTATTCTTTGATGCACGCCACCTCGGCGCGCCGGGCGTCCGTCCAACTCTGTCTCAATCCAACTCTAACTCTCACTGGGTCGTGCATGAAAAAAACACATTCTTTTATTGAAGATGTCTATCTTCGTACACCCCCTTCTCCGCCATCTTACTTCCTCTCAAGGAGGGTGGGGACGTGCGCCTCACTCTTTCGTTTCCCAAAATAAATGGGATTTTCTCTTTAGTCTGGCGTTATTGCCAAAAACAAACGCTTTCTCATACTGTCACACAGCCGGAGGCTCTCTGTGCCTGGATCGTAATTAACGATGACAGGCCTAAATAACTCTCCGTCAAGTGGGCTCTCCCATGTTGTGGCATCTTTTAAAATAACCGTCACAGAATAATATCACTTTATTGATATTTCAGAATTAAATTTGCGATATGGAATTCTCTAATCTCTACCTTCCATCTGGCAACTGTTTCCTCGCCTCTGGTGGTAATTGATTCTGACTATCTTACACGATTCCGCAAGACTAGCTGGCGTCTCGTTCTGTCGTTTGAATAAGTTCGTTTCTACGTCAAATATATACTAGTTTTATATCTCCATTGCGTCTCGACGCAGGGCCCTCAGTCGGCATAGCATCACCACCAAGATGCATACTAGCGCGTCACCAGGGTACCTGGTTCCCATGGAGCCCAGCTAAAAGTAATAAAAAAAATCTACAAAATAAACAGCGACAAAGTTGGTATATTCTTGATCGGCGTTGCCCTGGTGAATATCATCTAAAATTTAAAAAAAAAAATTTCATTCTTTAGTGGTCAACTGGGCCAGGTTTCGTCAGGGGGAGGGCAAAGGTGATTTTTCAACCATTTCCAATGTTATCTATTATACAGGGTGGGCAAAAATAAGGGTCCTATTTTAAAAAATTCATAACTTTTTTATTTATTACTTTTTTTTTTTTTTTTTTTAGAATAAGTAAAGGACCCCTTCCGAAGCAAGCATGAGCCGTATTAGCCCTAAGGAACGTACCCTCATTTAGAAAACATTATTTTTGCTTAAAAAACTCAAAACAGTGTAAAAAACAATACTTTAGTTTTTGTAAGTTTTAAGAAGTGTTTTTCGGCTAAAATTTGTTTTGTTTATTTCAAGAAATCTCGGAAGGGTCAGTCTACACACACATAAAGTTTGGTGAGTTTAACTTTTATTTTGTGGAAGTTATTCAAATTCAAGTTATTCAAATTTAAAGATAGGACCCTTATTTTGGCCCACCCTGTATAAAGAAGATGGTGAATGACTTACATTATTATTTTCAATAGAAAGGAATAGGGTGGGCAGAGGTGAAAGAGGGGAGAGGGATGTGGAAAAACTGAGAAAGGGGGAAAGAGAGAAAGATAAAGTGGCGGATTGAGAGAGGTAGGGAGAAGTTTTAATATAAAGATGTTACCCACACTTTTTAACCTATTATTTTTCCTTTTTTTTTATGGCCCCGGGCAACGTCGGGTAGTAGCCCTGCTAGTTTATTATAAAACCATCATTTCTATTCATTCAAATAACCAGTTTGTTCTAGTTTAGCTAGAGTTTAATGACCCGCCGACCAGACCAATCGCATTCATTTCTCTTGCCAGTCACGTGTGTGTGTGTTGTTGTGCTATTTAAATGTTTTTCTTTTCAAAATTATTTTGTATGTTTTTCTAAACATCCCATTCTCTCATTTGTCACATGATTATATCATTTAGACGAGGATGATTTTCGCTTTTCCTTTGTTTCCCTGCATTCTTCCATTGTATTTGAACTTCACTCCCTGTTAGTCTTATGATGACAATCTGTACACATTCATACAGATGCACACACGCACACCACACACATGTACACACACATTTGCACACACATGCACACACACACACATGCACACACCACACATATCCACACACACCACACACATATGAACACACACACACCACACACACATGCATGCACACACACATGCACACACACACACCACACACACATGCATGCACACACACATGCACACACACACCACACACATATGCACACACACACACCACACATATCCACACACACCACACACATATGAACACACACACACCACACACACATGCATGCACACACACATGCACACACACACACCACCCACACATGCATGCACACACACATGCACACACACCACACACATATGCACACACACACACACATGCACACACCACACGTATCCATACACACCACACACATATGAACACACACACACCACACACACATGCATGCACACACACATATGCACACACACACATGCACACACCACACACACCACACACATATGAACACACACACACATGCATGCACACACACATGCACACACACACACCACACACATATGCACACACACACACACACATGCACACAATTTCATATATAGCACTATTGTTATCCTTTACAACATCAGGTGTGGTTTTGAAAAGCAAAGTCTAGCCTACAAAAAAGTGTCT
Organism: Sepiola atlantica; assembly: GCA_963556195.1. Classification (NCBI taxonomy): domain Eukaryota; kingdom Metazoa; phylum Mollusca; class Cephalopoda; order Sepiida; family Sepiolidae; genus Sepiola; species Sepiola atlantica. The sequence continues at coordinate 12,248,571 of OY744546.1, forward strand.
GAGCAGCCTCGTCAGCATCCGCCGGTCGGGGCGCTTCAGGTGATTAGCAATAAACTAACCCCTTCTCCAATAGAAGGTAAAGCTTGGGAGGGTGGACCTCCGAGGGCTGAACAGAATCATACCTGTCGGACGGATTTTATGATACAACATATGTCCTAGGTATCATCTGAAACCCGTGGCGTGCAGAGATGTGGTGATGCCTGGAGCCAACTCTTTGATTGTATGCCCCAAAGACTCAAGTATAAGAGTATAAGTCCTAGTACTGAAAAAGGAAGATAGTTTGAATATGATTGGACGCCCCCCCCCCTCTGCATGCGACTGTTTGAAACTTCATCTGGTGATGAGGTAATCTCATCTTAGTGACCGTTACTCCCAGATCCACTCTGATTCTGAGTGGTAGTACCTGTCATGATCCCATCTATGTGTTTTTTGGCATGGATCCTGGCATGAACGAAGTGTACACAATGGTACATTGTCTTTTGGCCTACTATGACCCATGCTAACAATTAAATAATGTGAAAATGGAGAAAATTGGTTGTTTTGAATCATCATGATGGTGATGATGATCATGATGATGATGATGGTGATGATGATCATCAGATTAACGTTTGTTTTACATACTGGCATGTGTTGGACAGTTTTTTAGAAAATTAACTTCCAAGCTTACCTATCTCTGGCCAGGTCTTTATTTATCCCTCTTTCTCTCAAGTCCATCTTTATCACTTCCTGCAATGTTTGCGTTGTCCTTCCTTTGTGGACTGAAACTGCTACCTTAACTGTTCTACATCTACCCAAGAACTCTCGTTCATTCTTTCAACGTGGCCATATCATCGAACACCCTTTGTTCTGCGCACATCTCCCTATACTGTCCAGATTTAATCTTCCTTTGAGGTTATCAGAACCAAGCCTGTCTTTAAGACTCACATCACACATCTATCATATCATTTTCATATCGCTTCTCTCCATGCAAAGTATGTCCTCAACCTTCACTGGCCAGGTTTCACTTTCATACATAAAACAAAAAGCTGCATACACATGCCTGATAGACACTTCCCTTCGTCGACAGTGGTAATGCTCTGCTGGTTAGTAATGGAAAAAGTTCCCTGAACTTTTTCCATGAATATGTTTGAACATTTTTTGATGTCTATCCAATAAATAGAAATAATTCTATTTTTCCTCTGATGTCCCCCCCCTCTCCCAATATGCTGACTCTCTCACTCTTTCTCTCTGCCGTCTCCCCAAGCTGTCTCTCTCCTCCTCCTCCTTCTCACCCCCTCTACCGTCTCTCTCCTCCTTCTTCTCACCCCCTCTACCGTCTCTCTCCTCCTTCTTCTCACCCCCTCTACCGTCTCTCTCCTCCTTCTTCTCACCCCCTCTACCGTCTCTCTCCTCCTTCTTCTCACCCCTTTCTGCTGTTTCTCTTACCCTTTTTCCCCCTCTCTCGTCTTTCTTACCCTTCCCCCCCTCTGCAGTCTCTCATCTCCTGTCACCCCTCCTCGCTTCTCTTCTTCCCTCTGCTCCTCCCTCTGTCATCTCTCTTCCCCTTCCTCTTTCTTTTTAGGGAGAAAATGTAAATGACTGATTTTTTTTTATTATTCAGCCAAAAGTCACATTCACCACTATTTAAAACTCTGACCAGAATTCTCTGTCAACAGACAAATAAACTCAGATTCTACTTTATTTATATAGACTAGTGGGACCCGTGTAAATTACACGAAATGATGTTTTCAATACTAATTATCTTGTTCCTAACCTATACATGTTTGAATAAAATATGATAAGATTTGACTTGTATATTTTTTTTAAAAATGAACAATACATGAAACAATTTACAAAACTTCTTTATATACAATATTTCTAGTGAAGGTAATATTTCGACGACTAAACCTTACTTTGTAAATGCTTTCGATTAAATTAAATTTGGCTCCAATTCATAAGTAACATACAAAGATTCGGAAGGTCGTTGCTTTTGATGTAAGCGTGACACACGAAATAACACACACGCTATTGTATTAATATGTCTTCCCGGTCGTCCCCTACCTCCCCCCTTTGATGTAGAAAAAAAATCTTAGAAGTTGGTTGAGATCGAACTATAAACCAGTCAGGCTGACGTCAAAAACCGACGTCAAAATGCTACGTCGCTTAACTGTTGCGCCAAAGAGAAATACTCTAAAATATTACGAAACTTAGGTGACTTGAATGCTTTTCCAAATCTAGGTGCGGCACGCATGCGCAGAGCTTTTGATGTAAGCGTGACACACGAACACACACGCTATCGTATTAATATATAAATTACTATTTATCTTCCTCCGACAGCGTTAAGATGTGTCACAAGCTCGGGAAAGTGGGATTTGAAAAGCCAGCGCCCGAGAAAGTGAGCACTCTGGCCTATAAAAAATGCCTGGGGTGCCTCAGACAGTAAGCGATAAACTTACTCCACCCCAAAGAGGGGAGGCAAAGCCTGGGAGGGTGGACCTCCTAGAACTGCACAGGTATTAATAGATTATCCAGCTTCTTTGCTTATTTAATTAAATATATTTTTTCTTTATTTTTACAGGTTTCCCATGATTGGTTGAAGAATATAAGTTTGGATACTATTGGCGGTGGAATATCTGAAACCTCCAAGACTTTGCCTTCTGACCTCTGTGAGGAATACTTGGCTGCTTCCTGCAATTTTCTGCCAGCTGAATGGTTCCGACTTGTTGTCAGGATTGTGGCTAAATCGGATGACCTGGTTGATGAGTAAGTTTTTATTGTACGAATGGATAATAAATATGGCGATATTTATATATATATATATATATATATATATATATATTTGTGTTATAATGAAATAATTCCAGGAGGAGATCCGGGTATGAGAGCTTAATGTTATAAACAGAGCAATAACACGAAATTACATAATCACACATATCAGTCGTCCAAACTATGTGTATGTTTGACATATATATATATGTGTGTATATGTATGTTTGTGTATAAATGTGTGTGGGCGGGGATGTGGGTATGTATATACATATGATGTGTACGTGTTTATACATGCTTATGTGTGAGTGAGATGGTTTCAGAATTTATTTTAGGTTCCCCCCTTCCACTCACAATATACATTGATCACTAGACAGTTGGTGTCACTAGACAGTTGGTGTCACAAGACAGTTGGTGGCATAAAACAATGAGATGAGAGTCAATACTGTTAATTTTTGACACAACCCGATTCTTTTGAAAAACAGGAATAACCCCACTACCCTCCTCCATCACCGTCTATGCAAAATTTTACAATTTATAATTACACATGCAGTGTCCGTAGCGAATTATGCAATTCCCCCTCCCAAGTTAGACTTAAGGATTAGATATGCTTCAATTTCCCCCTCTCTCTAAATATGTATTGGATGGGTTGTTACCCCCTCTCTCTGTCTCTCCAATTATATTTGAATTGTCGAGTGTGAATTTAATTCTTTTTTTTCAGTTTCAAAAATGTAATCGTCTGGATCGGATGCTTGAAAAAACCACAAGGTTGAAATAAATTATTGCATCGATGATTATGTAATTTCGTGTTATTATACTTCATTATATATATATATATATATATATATATATTAATAATATAAAGATAATCATTTTGTATTAGATCCTATCGTAATATGCTCAATATTGGGGATAGAGCATTGTTATGAGATGTTGCAATAATGAAAGAAATGTAGTTACATACTTTACAAATCACATGGTCTTGTAGCAGTGTTATTTTCTCTCTCTGAGAAATGTCCCTGTTATGCAATTTGGTCACACACTGACCAATCAGCTTGCAGGGTGCATTTTTTTTTATCTGCCCCCTGAAGAATTACTTTAGCCCCTTTAGGAATCACGGTCGGTCACCAGAGAGAATCCTGAAAGCTACGAGGAAAGACGCCTCCTTTCTCTCTCCTGTTCACTGTATGCTCAAGCATCGACTATCTTCGCCTGAAGAAACTGCTGACAGACTTTCGGCAGCCCAAAGAACTTTTTACTTTTCCTTTCCTCACTCGGACACTGTCCAACTTTCTTCCACCTATACCAAATGATGTAGGTAATTGAATAACCCCTTTCATTGTTGTGATCCAAAAGGTTTTTTTTTTCCATTTCGTACGACGATTTCATGTTATTTACTAATAATATATAGAAGTTGGTCTTAACATCCACTGATAAGACCAGCATCTCTTATAGTTTTACAACTTCCGTTCTGGGGTCACCTCTCACCCTTAAGTGTCACTCAAACTTTTCCATCCAAACACGCTCCTTGTTATATAACATTTGTTTAGATATAATTTTCTAAAGATGAATAACTATTTTTCTTTCCTTTTTTTCTCTCCTTTCTAGTGTTCTTTCAGCTCCGCTCTATTGTGATTTGAAGGATTATTGTCTTTCGGAACTTCTCACATACATTTGTCAGGAAAATCGTAAGAATCTCTACCTGAATGCTTCGTCTAAAGTTGTCAGCCAGCAGAAGACCATTCCAAGCCGACCGAAAAAGAAGGTCAGTTTTTCAGAAATTTGATTTAAAAAAAAAAAAAAAAAAAAAAAAAAAAGTTTCGGAATTTTTTAGATAAGGATTGATAATTTGTATCAGATTATTCGGACTACTATTCTCATCTTGAATGTTCTTCTCACAACGTTTCGGCCGATATAACCTCCGATGTTCTTCAGGTGCATCTTGTTGAACTAGTGAAACTTGTACAGAAAACAGGTTCCGTTCGAAAGTCCTTAGTTTGATAAGATGTACCTGAAGAAGGTGGGAGGTTACATCAGCTGAAACGTTGTGAGAATAACATCCAAGATGAGAACAATAGCCCGAATAATATTACCCTCCATTTATGTTTCATTTTACTTTTTTTTCCGTAACATGAATTTTTTACGTATTATTTGGGTGATTAAAGTAAATTTTTTTTTCTCTAAACAAAAATTAAATTTTAATAAAAAAAAAAAGTATGAAAAAAAAAATTGAATTCCGTAATTTTTTATTTGAGGATTGGTAATTTGGATTATACGAACTACTATTCTCATCTTGTTTCGGTATTTTTGAGATGATGGTTGATAATTTGTAGAATTTGGTATATTCGGACTACTGTTCTCATCATGGATGTTTTTTATCACAACGTTTCGGCCGATGTAACCTCCAACTTTCTTCAGGTGTATCTTGTCGAACTCTGAAATCTTTCTGTCGAACTCTGGAATCTGGACGGAATGTGTGTGTGTGTGTGTATATATATGTATGTGTGTGTGTGTATGTATATGTGTGTGTGTATATATATATGTATATGTGTGTGTATGTATGTGTGTGTGTATATATATGTATATGTGTGTGTATATATATCTATATGTGTGTGTATGTGTGTGTGTATATATATGTATGTGTGTGTGTGTATATATATGTATGTGTGTGTGTGTATATATATGTATATGTGTGTGTATATATATGTATGTGTGTATATATATATGTGTGTGTATGTGTGTATATATATATATATATGTGTATATATATGTGTGTATGTATGTATATATATATATGTATATATATATATATGTATATATATATGTGTGTATAACAGAATAATACAAATGATCAATCTTCATCTCAAAAATTAAAAAAAAAAATTGTAAAGTTGGAGTTTACTACTTTGTACACATCTTACCAAAACGCCATTTTTAAAATATTTTACTTTTATTGTATTTTTCTTTCAGTTTTCTGACTTGTTCCGTGAAATTGTCTTTCATTTCCAACCGCATCATTACATCCGTCTTGATGGCTCCCAACCACCACTCTCCGAGTCCTACCTTTCATCCTCCTCCGAAGACGGCTCAAGACAGTCATTCCCCAATGTTACCTCAACATATCTCTTCCTTGAGCTGCAGAATCACTTTATGTTACTCCAGCCATATTATCCGTATAGCCTGTGGGATGTCGTGTCCTACAGTCCTGCCCTTTTCAACGAGTCTCATGCCAAGACCCTGTTTGTGCTCTACCAAATCCTTCAAGCCATGAAGTTGGGTCATAGCATCGGCCTTTCGGCAGGCCACCTCAAACTGCACCAAGTTTTTGTCGATAAGAAACTCTGGATCGACACCTCATTTTCTCACATCTCTTTTCTACTCAGCAACTCCTCTGGACCTCTCGTGCCAAGTGGTATGAAACCTTTGACGGCAGCTCCTTTAATGCTGTCGTTGCCGAACAGAAACAAAAAAGCTCTCGTCGAAGATGCTCGGGAATTCATGGAGGCTGGTCTCTACACCATCTATTCTATCGATGATCTATCCAGCGTCGTGTCCGACTGGGTCCACTGGCGTATAAGTAATTTTAAATATCTGATGATCCTCAACCACCTTGCAGGTCGGCGCCTCGGAGATCCAAACAACCACCCAATCTTGCCATGGGTCTCTGACTTTACTTCCGAACACAAAAACTTCCGCGATCTCTCAAAGACTAAATATCGGTTAAATAAAGGTGATCGCCAGCTCGACTTGACATACGAAGAGTTGCCAGTTCTTTCCGGGGATCCAGTCCACCGTTCACCCTACATTCCACACCATGTATCCGATGTACTCTCGGACATTACCTACTATGTCTACAAGGCAAGGCAAACCTCCAAGCCTATCTTGTGTGCTCATGTGCGGCCATATTGGGTACCCAGCGAGTACCCGGCCAGTATTCAACGCATCCAGCAATGGACGCCAGATGAGTGCATCCCAGAGTTTTTTCTTGAACCTTCAATCTTCAAGTCGATGCATCATGATTTGCCAGATTTGGGAATTCCCGACTGGTGTGCTTCGCCGCAAGATTTTGTTGAGAAACACATGTCACTTTTGGAAAGTCCACGGGTTTCACAGGCTTTACACAGTTGGATCGATCTTACGTTTGGACATAAGGTAAGTCGTAAAAAGAAAATAATAAACAGATTGTATAATTAAATTAACCTTAATTGGAAAAAAAGAATAAAAAATGAATCACTAAATAATTATTTTTATAAATTTAAACAAAATTGAATTTTTTTAAAATGCATTTTAGTTTCCCTTTATTTTCTTGTTGATTGCAGTAAATATTTGATTAATAGTAAATTAAAAAAATAATTTTATGTATATTTATCAAAGTTACGGATAGGCGAGAAATACTCGCACAAGCACAATATCTTAGTTTTATGAATACAAAGATGTGACCAGTCAAAAGGAAATAACTTAAAACATCATAATCAAGGGATGTAACTCCAGGTGGTTTAGTCTAAGTCAGATCTGGTATTTTTAACTTAGAAGTCTCCAAAATATGTTTTTTTTAAATAAATATCCGATTAATATTAAATGAAAAAATAATAATAAAAATGTGTAATGCATGTAGAATCGAGGAACACACACACACACACACGCATGAAGTTGTCTCAGGATGTAAGTATTTTTGATTTTAAAAGGTTTTAAAGAATTTCATAAAATCAAACTTATTGGAAACTAAATCCTATAAAAATGAATTATATTGGCTAATTTCTTTCTTTTTGGCTTCAGCTGATTTTTCTTTTAAGGGCACGAGTAAAGAATATGCAGATTTTATAAATCTTCCAGACCAGAATGATTAACATTCTAAAGAATCCGAAACGAAGTACCTTTTTTAGATCAAAGAACATGGTACAACAATAAAAAACAAAGATTGGCTAGTGAAAAGCAAATAGCGATTTGTCTGATGTATTGCTATATGGGTCTAAGTTGAAAAATCCGACAAGATAACTTTATCTATTAGATGAGAATATATATTTGAATAAATAAATAGTAAATGAATTAAATTACAACGAATTTATCCTGAATTAGTTAATTCTTGCAGTGATAGGAATTGTTCTAATTTTTCCATCAAGCTTTCTAATGTTAACAATTATATAATTATTATTTTTACTAGCCTAACCCTAACCCGACCCCAGAAGAATTTCACGGTGTTTTCTACATTAATCTGTATGATTTGCTGCTGAAAATAATATTCTTTCGGAAATAATAAATGCCTGTGCGGGGGTCAATACTATTAAGAAAAAAATTACACATTCGTCTTCCATAAAAATAAGCGTCATTATCAGCTAAATATTCTTTAAATAAATAAACCAATATGTCTGTTCTTTCTTTATTTAAAATTGTAGAAATTTAATTCTTTTAAAAACAATAAATATTCTTTGTCTTCTTACTGTAAATTTAATTGCCAGCTAAATATTCTGTAAATCAATAAAACTGATGTCACTTTTTGAAATGAATTTATTTAAAATTTTACTGTTTTCGTCGTTTTGATTTTTACTGTTCTATAAGTGTGTAGAATTTCAGCATCATTAGTCAAGGCAACCCAGAGATCCAGAAAGTTGAATCATGAAATCATGTTATCTGTGTGTACGTACGTATGTGCCACCCTGTATCTCATCAACTATTTCATGGATTCAGCTGGGTTTTGGCAGAGATAGAGGTTCTAGGGTCTAGTTGATGGCATTTTAATTTCAGTGTACCATATACCTTAGTTTTCTAGAAAATTCAAAAAAACCCTTAAAAATGACCATTGTATTGAGGCATAGGCTTTACAAAAGTAGTGACATTCCATGATAAATGCCAGTATACTGAAATCATATGCCCTTAATAGGGTTAAGATGAAAATTCATATACACTAAATGTACAAAAGCAAGGAAATTCCCAAATTTTTACACTTTTATTGTCATTAAGGGTATGCGAGCACAACAGGGCTATGTATTTTACTGGTAGGAATTTTTCTTCAGCGCACCTCACACACTTCATCCACTCATGCATAGAGATTTATACTGTAGTGATGTGATAATGAAATGGTTTGGTTGATATGTAGTCATACCCTTAATGACAATAAAAGTGTAAACATTTGGGAATTTCCTTGCTTTTGTACATTTAGTGTATATGAATTTTCATCTTATCCCCATTGAAAGCATATGATTTCAGTATACTGGCATTTATCATGGAATAATAATATTACTTTTGAAATAATAAATGTCTTTCAGGGTCAATACTATTAAGAAAAAAATGATTTCCTTTTTTCTTCCATAAAAATAATTGTCATTGGCAACTAAATAGTCTTTACATAAAACGAATATGTCTCTTCTTCTTTATTTATTTTATTTATTTATTTAAAATTGTAGCAATTTAATTTTTTTTAAAACAATAAATATTCTCTGTCTTCTGTCAAAATAATTGTCAGCTAAATATTCTTCAAATCAATAAAACGACAATTTGATTTTGGAACAATTCATTTTAAAATGGGTAAAGTCAGAATTTTTTACCTTAGCTACATTAGAATAATCACCATCTCTGCTGATCAGACGATCTCATTTTTAAAAATGTGTGACAGGTGATAACCCACATACGAACATGAAATGACTTAGCGTATTAGTATATAGATTCATCACTGGTATTATTTGTTATATAATATACGGGCAATGTCTGGTCATCTTGCTAGAAAAGAATGTAAATTTGCGAATGTGTTATGATTAAATGTGTTTTTTTATTGCTTTTCTTTTTTTTTGTTTTAAATTTTAGCTCAGCGGAACAGCCTCCGTAGAATCCAAGAATGTTCATTTGCAGTTGGTTGACAATCACACGCACGTGACAAATTGTGGCGTAGTCCAACTCTTTGCTAACCCTCACCCACAGCGGATTTTGCCACCCAAAAAACGGTGCAGTTCTTTTGGTTCAATGCTGGTAAGTAAAAACTATATAAGCTTTTTTATTTCTTTTAATCTATGTTAATGTAGTAAGATTTTTTTCTGTTTGTCTCTCTCTCTCTTTCAGTTGGGTTCGAAAACGGTTCGTAGATTCAGAAGAGTCACGATCCTTCGCTCTAATCCATTAGGTCAACGGAAATCAGCACGTACATTATTGAAATTAAGAGACATTTAAAGTCGGCAGCAGCGTTCAAACGTTTCGAGATCAAAGAGTGCTTAAACACGCCTAATTTACGGATATAAAAAGTATAATGTAAGAGAGGGAATATAAAATAAGGAAAAATTGAAGACGAAAGAAATAATTGGATACTTTTAGAAATGCCTTTTAGAATTCTTTTCTGCTCACTGTTTCTCCAACTGTACCAACTTCCAGAAAATTGAAAATAAACATTGTGCTGTCAATCAACCCACCCAGGTAGCTCCGTTTAAATCTGGTCCCTATAACAAGATCTCTCTACGTTTTCAGTAGCAATATTCCCTGTTTTATTCGAATAAAAGTAATATCTACATCTCTCTCTCTCTCTCTCTTTATTTAAATCTCTCTCTCTCTCTTCATTTAACGTCACTTTTCCCTTGTCCAGTGGGCAGATGGTTTTTGATTTCTAAGGCAAATGATTCAGTGGGCCAACTGTCTCCAAATTCCGTTCTGTACGGTCTTGTTCAATCACTTGCTTACAAGTTTTCCTTAGTCTGCCAATCTTCCTGCGAGTCAAGGCATCCATGCTTCTGCAACAGTTTATCCAGGAAGATGGTTGTATTTTAATCTCTATAATATAGAAGAGCCTGTCTATTTTGCATACATTCATATCGATATAAACTCAATATTTAATTCGGATTCTTCAGTTTCCTTTGTGGAAACTTGGCCCATGTTCTTAACAACAAAAAAGAAATTTCTATTCACTTTCGTCAAATACAATTGTATCTCACTTGGAATTAGTCTACAATGGCGACATATTTCACTCAGGACCGACAAACCAATAAAAGCAGCAGCAGCATGTTACGTTCATTGAGGCTTAGTTTTATCACATAACCAACCTGCCCTATATAGGTCATACGGTAGCGGATCAGACTGAGCATCTTAAGGTCACATTTTTGGTCTTGGCTCTTACCATCCGCATTAAAAAGATGTTTCCTCTTATTTGAAAAATCCAGTACGTAATATTAATACATTGTTATATCCCGGGCAACGCTGGATAGGGGCAGCTAGTAATACATACAGTGATACTGATAAATTGTTAATGTAGTTTGTCCCTGGGACTCACAGGTGATGATTTGAATGGATTCCTGGGAAATCAAATGGGGTCCCAACTAAAGATTCTTAATAAATTAATAGTGTTAAATAGTGGTACTTGCAAATTTTGTTGGGTTTTATTTCTCTCCAGATCCTGGTCACTGCACCAAATAAGATTGTTAAATCACTCAAATAAATCTTATACACCAGTGATAGGTTTTAATTTACTGAGTCTCCAGGATGCATTGGTCATGATTTGAATAGGTCCCCAGGAAATCCAAAGGGGTCCCAACTAAAGTTTCTTAATAGTGTTCTTGTAGTGTTAAAATACAGGGTCACAAACCAATTTTATTTTATTAAAAATTTTTTTTTTTTTATCAGTGACCTGAAAAACGATTTTAATTTTCCCAAATTACTTAAATTGACAGAAAAAAGTTTTATTTTTTTATTAACAAAACTAAAGTTAAAAAAAATGAAATTAATAAATTAAAAAAAGAAATGTATTCCAATTCAATTAAGGAAATATATTTTTTGAGAATTCACAAAAAAGTTTTTATTTAAAAAAAATTTGACAGAACATTTTTATTTTTAAAGCAACAATAGCAAACCTAAAATGGTAACTGACACTTACACACTATCCAGGTTTATCGTCTATGTTCTTGTCTGCAAAATTCAATCATGTTCTGCAAAGCTAAAAACAAAAACATTTTTCCTCTACAAAACAACAAAACCAAACACCATGAATAAATATTTGAAGATATGACCTGATTCGGCGTTAAATAACTCGAAAAGGGTTGATATGCCGTAAAACAAAACAACCAAATCATCTGAGCTTAGGTTAAAATTTTTACACTTATGATCAAAGAGAGTCAATTTTCTCTAATCTCTGTAAAACGAAAAGATTTAACTTAAGAAAAAAGGTCTCTTTATTCCGTCCCCTTCCACCCTCCCCTTGTTTCTCCAAATTAACAAGTTATGGTTAAGATCAAAGGGGAATAGGATAAGTTGGGAATACATTTTTATTACCTGGTTAGGGTTAGGGTTAGGGTTAATCGTCAAAGTTGAAAAGTGAGAAATTTGCTTATTTTGAATTGAAACATTTTTTTAGTGCGTGTAGGTAGACATGCACAAGTGAACTATGGCAGTTCAAAACAAATTAACAGGAAAACTCTTTGATATACTTACACATCAGGAAAAAGTATGTATTTATTTACTCCTCTGCAGGAGTTAGGCACAAGGCCAGTTTTATCTTACTCCCACAAGTAAGATGTGACCACAGCTTGGGTCGAGTAAGTGGGGTTAAAAGCCAGCACTCGAGAGGTGAGCACTCTGGCCATTTAAAAATTGCCTGGGCAGCCCCGTCGGCATTCCCCGGTAGGGGCGCCTCAAGCAGTAAGCAATAAACTTACTCCTCCCCAAAGAGGGGAGGCGAAGCCTGGGAGGGTGGACCTCCTAGAACTGCACAGGACAAACCCACAGACAGGTGGAATCAAGCCCCGAAGGACAAGACGACATCCGTCTATAGGGGTGCAGTATCCATCGGAACAGATACTACACTTACTCCCTAGCGTGTGCCAGGAAAAAGTATGTATCTCATCCAAAAATTAGGGCAAATTATCCAGTAGAATTTTAATTAAAAATATAAATCAGTTTTATCGTATATTTCCGATTCTCCATCGGCACAAACGCATTTTACTGATTTATCTCCTCTGTTCTCCCTTTTACGTAACTTGGTGCTTGTGCTGTTCAGCGGCCGTATTAAAAAATTATTTTTTATAAAAACAATATTATATACTTATTTAGCGTTATATTCTTACTCACTGTACGAAAAACGTAGAAAAAGTTATCTACTAGAACTTTAATTACAAGTATTTTTCCATTCTGCGTATCATAACAGCGACTCGTTCACTAAGACTCCATCTTCTTTCTTAAGAAGATTCCAAGGGCAGATAATTCGAAATCTTAAGAAAGAAGATGGAGGCTTAGTGAACGAATCGCTGTTATGATATAATATTGTTTTTATAAAAAATAATTTATTAATACTGCCGCTGAACAGCACAAGCACCCGTAACTTTTCTAAATAAAAGATGTAAAATGCATTTAATGTTTTTTTTTCATTAATTAGATTGATGGCGAAAGTGATGGACTTGAAGATGCATTTCACCATATCAGGTTTGTAATGATTATTCATTTGAGAGTGATGCATTTATATATTAGTCGATGTATTAGTGATGCATTTATATATTAGTCGATGTATTAGTGATGCATTTATATATTAGTCGATGTATTAGTGATGCATTTATATATTAGTCGATGTATTAGTGATGCATTTATATATTAGTCGATGTATTAGTGATGCATTTATATATTAGTCGATGTATTAGTGATGCATTTATATATTAGTCGATGTATTAGTGATGCATTTATATATTAGTCGATATAATAGTGATGCATTTATATATTAGTCAATGTATTAGTGATGCATTTATATATTAGTCAATGTATTAGTGATGCATTTATATAATAGTCAATGTATTAGTGATGCATTTATATATTAGTCAATGTATTAGTGATGCATTTATATATTAGTCAATGTATTAGTGATGCATTTATATATTAGTTGATGTATTAGTGATGCATTTATATATTAGTCAATGTATTAGTGATGCATTTATATATTAGTCAATGTATTAGTGATGCATTTATATATTAGTCAATGTATTAGTGATGCATTTATATATTAGTCAATGTATTAGTGATGCATTTATATATTAGTCAATGTATTAGTGATGCATTTATATATTAGTCAATGTATTAGTGATGCATTTATATATTAGTCAATGTATTAGTGATGCATTTATATATTAGTTGATGTATTAGTGATGCATTTATATATTAGTCAATGTATTAGTGATGTATTTATATATTAGTCGATGTATTAGTGATGCATTTATATATTAGTCGATGTATTAGTGATGCATTTATATATTAGTCGGTGTATTAGTGATGCATTTATATATTAGTCGATGTATTAGTGATGCATTTATATATTAGTCGATGTATTAGTGATGCATTTATATATTAGTCGATGTATTAGTGATGCATTTATATATTAGTCGATGTATTAGTGATGCATTTATATATTAGTCGATGTATTAGTGATGCATTTATATATTAGTCGATGTATTAGTGATGCATTTATATATTAGTCGATGTATTAGTGATGCATTTATATATTAGTCGATGTATTAGTGATGCATTTATATATTAGTCGATATATTAGTGATGCATTTATATATTAGTCAATGTATTAGTGATGTATTTATATATTAGTCAATGTATTAGTGATGCATTTATATATTAGTCGATGTATTAGTGATGCATTTATATATTAGTCGGTGTATTAGTGATGTAGTTATATATTAGTCGGTGTATTAGTGATGTAGTTATATATTAGTCGGTGTATTAGTGATGTAGTTATATATTAGTCGGTGTATTAGTGATGTAGTTATATATTAGTCGATGTATTAGTGATGTAGTTATATATTAGTCGATGTATTAGTGATGTATTTATATATTAGTCGATGTATTAGTGATGTATTTATATATTAGTCGATGTATTAGTGATGTAGTTATATATTAGTGATGTATTAGTGATGTATTTATATATTAGTCAATGTATTAGTGATGCATTTATATATTAGTCGATGTATTAGTGATGTATTTATATATTAGTAAATGTATTAGTGATGCATTTATATATTAGTAAATGTATTAGTGATGCATTTATATATTAGTAAATGTATTAGTGATGCATTTATATATTAGTGATGTAGTTATATATTAGTCAATGTATTAGTGATGTATTTATATATTAGTCGATGTATTAGTGATATATTAGTGATGTATTTATATATTAGTTGATGTATTAGTGATATATTAGTGATGTATTTATATATTAGTTGATGTATTAGTGATGAAGTTATATATTAGTCGATGCATTTATATATTAGTCGATGTATTAGTGATGCATTTATATATTAGTCGATGTATTAGTGATGTAGTTATATATTAGTCGATGTATTAGTGATGTAGTTATATATTAGTCGATGTATTAGTGATGCATTTATATATTAGTCGATGTATTAGTGATGCATTTATATATTAGTCGATGTATTAGTGATGCATTTATATATTAGTCGATGTATTAGTGATGTAGTTATATATTAGTCGATGTATTAGTGATGCATTTATATATTAGTCGATGTATTAGTGATGTATTTATATATTAGTCGATGTATTAGTGATGCATTTATATATTAGTCGATGTATTAGTGATGCATTTATATATTAGTCGATGTATTAGTGATGTACTTATATATTAGTCGATGTATTAGTGATGTAGTTATATATTAGTCGATGTATTAGTGATGTAGTTATATATTAGTCGATGTATTAGTGATGTAGTTATATATTAGTCGATGTATTAGTGATCTATTAGTGATGTATTTATATATTAGTCGATGTATTAGTGATGTATTTATATATTAGTCGATGTATTAGTGATGCATTTATATATTAGTCGATGTATTAGTGATGCATTTATATATTAGTCGATGTATTAGTGATGCATTTATATATTAGTCGATGTATTAGTAATGTATTTATATATTAGTCGATGTATTAGTGATGTATTTATATATTAGTCGATGTATTAGTGATGTATTTATATATTATTCGATGTATTAGTGATGTATTTATATATTATTCGATGTATTAGTGATGTATTAGTGATGTATTTATATATTAGTCGATGTATTAGTGATGTATTTATATATTAGTCGATGTATTAGTGATGTATTTATATATTAGTCGATGTATTAGTGATGTATTTATATATTAGTTGATGTATTAGTGATGCATTTATATATTAGTCGATGTATTAGTGATGTATTTATATATTAGTCGATGTATTACTGATGTATTTATATATTAGTCGATGTATTAGTGATGTATTTATATATTAGTCGATGTATTAGTGATGTATTTATATATTAGTCGATGTATTAGTGATGTATTTATATATTAGTCGATGTATTAGTGATGTATTTATATATTAGTCGATGTATTAGTGATGTATTTATATATTAGTCGATGTATTAGTGATGTATTAGTGATTTATTTATATATTAGTCGATGTATTAGTGATGTAGTTATATATTAGTCGGTGTATTAGTGAAGTAGTTATATATTAGTCGGTGTATTAGTGATGTAGTTATATATTAGTCGGTGTATTAGTGATGTAGTTATATATTAGTCGGTGTATTAGTGATGTAGTTATATATTAGTCGGTGTATTAGTGATGTAGTTATATATTAGTCGATGTATTAGTGATGTAGTTATATATTAGTTGATGTATTAGTGATGTAGTTATATATTAGTCGGTGTATTAGTGATGTAGTTATATTTTAGTCGGTGTATTAGTGATGTAGTTATATTTTAGTCGGTGTATTAGTGATGTAGTTATATATTAGTCGGTGTATTAGTGATGTAGTTATATATTAGTCGGTGTATTAGTGATGTAGTTATATATTAGTCGGTGTATTAGTGATGTAGTTATATATTAGTCGATGTATTAGTGATGCATTTATATATTAGTCAATGTATTAGTGATGCATTTATATATTAGTTGATGTATTAGTGATGCATTTATATATTAATCGATGTATTAGTGATGCATTTATATATTAGTGATGTATTAGTGATGCATTTATATATTAGTCGATATATTAGTGATGTAGTTATATATTAGTCGATATATTAGTGATGTAGTTATATATTAGTCGATGTATTAGTGATGTATTTATATATTAGTCGATGTATTAGTGATGTATTTATATATTAGTCGATGTATTAGTGATGTATTTATATATTAGTCGATGTATTAGTGATGTATTTATATATTAGTCGATGTATTAGTGATGTAGTTATATATTAGTCGATGTATTAGTGATGTATTTATATATTAGTCGATGTATTAGTGATGTAGTTATGTATTAGTGATGTAGTTATATATTAGTCGGTGTATTAATGATGTAGTTATACATTAGTCGATGTATTAGTGATGTAGTTATACATTAGTCGATGTATTACTGATGTAGTTATATATTAGTCGATGTATTAGTGATGTAGTTATATATTAGTCGAAATATTAGTGATGTAGTTATATATTAGTCGATGTATTAGTGATGTAGTTATATATTAGTCGAAATATTAGTGATGTAGTTATATATTAGTCGAAATATTAGTGATGTAGTTATATATTAGTCGATGTATTAGTGATGTAGTTATATATTAGTCGGTGTATTAGTGATGTAGTTATATATTAGTCAGTGTATTAGTGATGTAGTTATATATTAGTCGATGTATTAGTGATGTAGTTATATATTAGTCGATGTATTAGTGATGTAGTTATATATTAGTCGGAGTATTAGTGATGTAGTTGTATTTTAGTCGGTGTATTAGTGATGTAGTTATATATTAGTCGGTGTATTAGTGATGTAGTTATATATTAGTCGGTGTATTAGTGATGTAGTTATATATTAGTCGGTGTATTAGTGATGTAGTTATATATTAGTCGATGTATTAGTGATGCATTTATATATTAGTCAATGTATTAGTGATGCATTTATATATTAGTTGATGTATTAGTGATGCATTTATATATTAATCGATGTATTAGTGATGCATTTATATATTAGTGATGTATTAGTGATGCATTTATATATTAGTCGATATATTAGTGATGTAGTTATATATTAGTCGATATATTAGTGATGTAGTTATATATTAGTCGATGTATTAGTGATGTATTTATATATTAGTCGATGTATTAGTGATGTATTTATATATTAGTCGATGTATTAGTGATGTATTTATATATTAGTCGATGTATTAGTGATGTATTTATATATTAGTCGATGTATTAGTGATGTAGTTATATATTAGTCGATGTATTAGTGATGTATTTATATATTAGTCGATGTATTAGTGATGTAGTTATGTATTAGTGATGTAGTTATATATTAGTCGGTGTATTAATGATGTAGTTATACATTAGTCGATGTATTAGTGATGTAGTTATACATTAGTCGATGTATTACTGATGTAGTTATATATTAGTCGATGTATTAGTGATGTAGTTATATATTAGTCGAAATATTAGTGATGTAGTTATATATTAGTCGATGTATTAGTGATGTAGTTATATATTAGTCGAAATATTAGTGATGTAGTTATATATTAGTCGAAATATTAGTGATGTAGTTATATATTAGTCGATGTATTAGTGATGTAGTTATATATTAGTCGATGTATTAGTGATGTAGTTATATATTAGTCGATGTATTAATGATGTAGTTATATATTAGTCAATTTATTAGTGATGTAGTTATATATTAGTCGATGTATTAGTGATGTAGTTATATATTAGTCGATGTATTAGTGATGTAGTTATATATTAGTCGATGTATTAGTGATGTAGTTATATATTAGTCGATGTATTAGTGATGTAGTTATATATTAGTCGATTTATTAGTGATGTAGTTATATATTAGTCGATGTATTAGTGATGTAGTTATATATTAGTCGGTGTATTAGTTATGTAGTTATACATTAGTCGATTTATTAGTGATGTAGTTATATATTAGTCGAGATGTAAACGTGCATGACACGGTTGCATGTTTAGTGGATTTCATCTTTGTGATGCATGTGAATGTCACATTTGCTGCAGGTGTGAAATATTTAGCTAAGAAAAGAGAAATTACCGGACATATTGAAAATGTTTGGTCTGGAGTTTAGACCAACCAGAATTTGATTTCTCGTTGCTTGTGCTGATGAGCGGCCGTACGAAAAAAATATTTTTTATAAAAACAATATCATATACTTATTCAGCGTTATATTCTTACTCGCTGTACAAAAAAGTAGTAAAAAAATTATCCACTAGAACTTTAATTACAAGTATTTTTCCATTCTTCGTATCATAACAGCGATTCGTTGAGTAAGCGTCCATCTTTTTTCTGAAAAATAATTCAAGGGCAGATAATTCGCAAGGGAGATAATCATGCAATTTAAAAAAACAACTTACATATATAAAAATTAAATTTATTCGAATAAAACAAAATGAAAGTAAATAAAGGAAATTAAATTAATTTATTGCATTATAACGAAATTTTTTATTGGAATAAATAAAATTTTTATATATATGTATATATATTGATTACTTAAAGCTAACTTTTTTTTTTATTGAAAGTGTTATTTTAGTATTGACATTTGCTATCTTTCTGTTTGCTATTTCTGTTTTGTTTTTAGTAACGATTTCTGTTTTGTTTTTAGTAACAATTTCTGTTTTGTTTTTAGTAACGATTTCTGTTTTGTTTTTAGTAACGATTTCTGTTTTGTTTTTAGTAACGATTTCTGTTTTGTTTTTAGTAACGATTTCTGTTTTGTTTTTAGTAACGATTTCTGTTTTGTTTTTAGTAACGATTTCTGTTTTGTTTTTGGTAACGATTTCTGTTTTGTTTTTAGTAACGATTCCAAGCCAGACTACACGTGGTTCGTTGATCCTGTCCCGTTCAGCATGGATGATAAACCTCTGTCCAAATTAGAACAACTCGAGTCTCTTTATGCATTTTGTCCCAAAACTGTATGTGATTCTACAGAAGAGACGCCTTCACAGGTACACAAATTCTTCTTTATTTTCACTTAAAATTACTTTATTAAAAGGGGAAAAGTACAGTGTGTGTTTGTAGAAAAAGGGGAGGCGAACATCTAAGAATGACTACAAAGTAGTTTCAGAATATATATATCATTATAAGGGTCCATTTCCAAAACGCTAGGAGTTTATAAACAAACAAGAACTATAATTTTATATAACTCTCTCTATCTATATATATATATATATATATGTCTCGTCATGTGGGAAAAATGGGCGCGCACATATTCGAGGCAATGGCTGAATCCTCAGGAAGTGACATCCAGTCTGTAGTGGAATGGAGTCATAAATAGGTGGTAACATTTAATGTTGCTAAGACAAAGCTCCTGTCCTTCAACAACTACAAGAAACCTCTTCAACCACCGTTTGCCATGGCAAATAATACCCTACTTGAGAGTCCAACGTTCAAACTCCTTGGCCTAATATTCACAGGTAACATGGATTGGAACAAATACATTGAAGACATTGCGAAGGCTGATGCAAGGAAAGTGGGCTCCCTCTACTGAGCTAGAAAACTTCTCATACCTGACAGTATCTTATATCTCTACAAAGCCACCATCCGCTCATGCATGGAGTATTGTTGTCACATCTGGGCTGGTGCACCAACCACGAGTCTCTCCCTCTTAGACAATGTCTAAAAAAGAGCATCTAATGTATCCACCAAGCTCCAACCCCTGTCCCATCACCGCAATGTTGCATCCTTCTGCTTGTTTTACAAGTACTTCAATGGAATGTGCTCCGATGAACTTGCTGCTCTGGTTGACGTAAATACACTCGACCAACCCAACAATCAGCTAGATCCCATCCATTCACTGTGGAGGTCCCTAGATGCTGGCAAGCCTTCTACTCCAATAGCTTCTTTCTTCGTGCTGCCGGGCTTTGGAACTCCCTCCTGCTCCTTGTTTGTCTGACTGTACCGACATGCAGGAATTTAAAACTAATGTGAACAAGCATCTCGCTACACAGCTTCCAATTTAGGATGACCCCCAAAACGTTCACTCTAATTCTCAGTAACCCTTTACGGCTACAGTGGCGGCCTGCCTTGTTTGGGATGAACTAAGTTAAAAAAAAATAAAAAAATGTTAAAACGAAATCAATAAAATGCTCGATCGTAAGAACTGTCTTCTTTAAATCTCCTTAGTCCTCACTCTGTGATTCTGTATCCTGTTTCAAAGGTCAATCTCATATTGTTTTATTTTTTGTTTCACACCTGAATTAACCAGTGACGCACATGGCTGCCAGCCCTTAGTTCTCTCTTTTGGCTCATACATTTCATAATTCAAAACAATCAAGAACATATTATAATGGTAAAGACTGTAAAAATAGAAGGTACATGACTGAAGTTCTGGGCTGAGGAAACTTTTTGTCAAGTTAAGTTCTCATTACAGGAATGATTAACATTTTGTCAAAAATTTTGAAATACAGCCAATCAGGAGAAATATTCCATTAACGATTTACGGACATTGGACTGAGCTACAAATAAGAACAAAAAAAATATTAAGATACAGCAAATACATTTTTCGACTTTATTTTGTTTTATAATGTTAACAATATTGTATCTAAAATAGTAAATCCCTTATTCGTCACTTGGACATTGTTTAGTTCAATATCGAGAAATCCTGATTCCTTATATATAATTGTATCACAGTCCATAGTTTTCTTCCAATGTCTGGCTGGTTTGGCAGACCGAGAGCAGACTCAAGGTGTTTCCACAAATAATGACGATAGAGAGGCGCTCGTAAAGCCAAGACAATTCGCGATTGTCTCCGGTGTTGCGCGTCATTAATAGACCGAGGAAGTCGCGTGTGGCAGAGCCAATCACTCTACTCGTCTCCACAGCGATCGGTTGAAATACAAATCTGTCAAGAAGATTGGCATATTTTGACCGCGATTTATTTTATTAACTTGGAAATTATATATTTTAATTTTTATATGTAGGTCTTCTAATATCTGTAGACTTAGTTTGTTATTTTCATATTTTAATATAGTTGTACAGTCAAACCTCGGTTCACGAATGTCTCGGAACTGGAACAATTCGGATTTCGAACAAAAAATTCGAGCCGGAAGTGCCTCGGTTTTCTAACAAAATTTCAATTCTTGAACCACGCCGACGGCAACCAAAACATACCGACTGATGAAACGTTAACAGTTCTGGGCTGGGTTGCCACTTTTCGGTTTTTAAATCCAGATCTGTGTTTTTTTAAATACATCTAGATTTTTAATTTTTGAATCTGTTTTTTTTTGTCCTATGGAACTATATTTTTAAATACCTGCATAGTCTATGTATAAGAATTCACGAATTAATCTCTTTTACATTATTTTAATGAGAAAATATGATTTGGTTTTCGAACAGCTTTTCAGAACAAATTATGTTCGAAAAGCCAAGTTCTACTGTTCAGACAACTTTAGAGTTTCTATAATGTGGACAATTCATTCAGACCTAAATACAGGCTGCGGCAATATTTGTTTGCAAGATTACTGTCTAGAAAAGAACTAACGGGTTAGTTTGTATTCGTGACTTTTTCTATCGATTTCACTCCATAACCTTTGACTTGAATGAAAGTCATAATGTAGCCTCGGAACTGGTCATAGGCCTTCGTCACTGTCTTCCGACTTGTCCTTTGTGTGGAAGCTGGGAAGCTTTTTTTTAAAAAATTTTCTCATTTCTGTTTTCGTTAGCATAGGGACGGGGCATTCTTCCAAATGCCAGACTATCACCTGCTATTTAGAGGCTCCAACCGAGTGCTCTTTTATAGATTTTGGCCGTTCCCTTACTTGCAATTATTTGGATTTCTTTTGCACTTGGTTTTCTGGGAATACTTTCCAGATACTTTTTGAACTTTTTCTTCATGAGGCCTTTAGCTCCTATTATAACTGGGATAATGTTGATATTTTTGAGGTTCCAGTTTCTCTTCATATCATACATTAGGCCTTGGTATTTTGTCACCTTCTCCCTTTCTGCTCTGTTTAAGCCACTGTCATTTGGAACACTCACCTCAATCAGTATTGCCTCTCTTTCTGCCTTATTTAATATGACTATGTCCGGTTTTACTGCTGCGTGTTCAAGGTAGGTCGATGTAGGAACCACATAATCATAATGTATAGTATACTTATCGTTTCCCACAGTCCTTTCTGGTAGATGTTCCCAGGACTTAGTACTACATTGGATAAGGCTGGGAGGCCAGATGTCAGATGAAATGTGTTTGGTGAAGTTCACTGAAAGCCACACTTGTGTCTTCTGACTACCGGTATGGCAAGCTCCTGAGTCTTGCTGTCACACATATGGCCTGTCACACATATGGCCTGTCACACATATGGCCTGTCACACATATGGCCTGTCACACGTATGGTCTATCGGGTTGATTCAGGGTTCAATACCTCACTCAGAATGTGGATGTAGCCATCGTGTTCAGTCTCAGATCCTCAAGTAAGAAGTAAGGTAGCGTGACGTCATCTTCACCGCTGACGACGTGATGGCGTAAGATTGTCGATCATGTGTTTTTCTCTTTGATGTTGCCTCATAATCGAATCCTGAATCTTCCAATTCATTTCTGACCTTTTTTTACCATCCCCCAATTGATATAGAACTCTGTCTTTTTCAGAAATAGTGAGGTTCAAAATTGTCCATAATCAATTATTCTGTTAAAAAAGAATGGAAATAAAGTCACGGAAAAAAAAAAAAATATGCATAAAATTAGCAGTTGAAAAGTATAAACAAATATCACCTGCATCCTGTATATGCCACACTTCATTTAGCCAATGGGATACCTAGTCTATCAAACAAAGTATATTCGTCAAAGGATTTAGCTTCTTTCACAACTTCACATATAGTAAATAATACCATGACTGTTTTGCATTTGATTTGATTTCAGTCTTTTTAATAAACATTGATTTTTCTTTTGTAATTCACAGGAAATAAGCCAGTCGTACTTATCTGCCAACGATCTAGTCGCACACGACATGCAGGCTTTTGCATGTCTTATGTGTGAGATGTTCCTTGCCCCAAAGACCAGGCTCCTTGGCCCGAATGCTACCCTAAAGGAACGGTACCAACTCATCCGCAAGTTATGCCAAATGGATCTCAACTCTATCCCAAGGTGAGCACTGAAAACCTTCTCATTTCGCCACAAAGAGAATAGACGACCCGTGACTCGTTGGGTCAACGTTGGTATATTGTACATTAGTGTATACATTGAGTACCCTTAATTGATTGTGAAGATGAATAGATATTTTAAAAGTACATTTAGACCAGACCAGACGTGTTGGTGGACGAAAGCGCCCCCAAGGCAGAGGGTAACATGGTAGAGGAATGAGGAAGTGTAGCAGCCATCATGCGTGTCCATGAAATAAAAGTGAGGATCGCGCCGTGTGTCGTTCATTGGGGATTAAACCCAGAGTGTTCTAATTACAAGATAGAATCTTATTTTTGTGCGAGAACAAGAGTCCACTTATGCAAATGAGCAGTTTTTTGCATGGGCGAATTCTGGTTGAACTAAAAAAGAGTAGAAACTTTCCTCATGACATGACGATAAAATTAGCGTGACGAGTTGGGACCATGTCGAGTGTATAGCGAGAGAACAGGAGAAAGAAATTGAATTGGCATTTTTTGTCAGGTTACTCGATTGACGAGTCGTGTTTTGGAGAATTGTTAATTACAATTCTAGAGTCAGACGTTTTTGAGAGTTGGCGTCGTCGTGTTTTGGAGAATTTTTAATTACAATTCTAGAGTCAGACGTTTTTGAGAGTTGGCGTTGTCGTGTTTTGGAGAATTTTTAATTACAATTCTAGAGTCAGACGTTTTTGAGATATGGCGTCGTCGTGTTTTGGAGAATTTTTAATTACAATTCTAGAGTCAAACGTTTTTGAGAGTTGGCGTCGTCGTGTTTTGGAGAATTTTTAATTACAATTCTAGAGTCAAACGTTTTTGAGAGTTGGCGTCATCGTGTTTTGGAGAATTTTTAATTACAATTCTAGAGTCAAACGTTTTTGAGAGTTGGCGTCGTCGTGTTTTGGAGAATTTTTAACTACAATTCTAGAGTCAAACGTTTTTGAGATATGGCGTCGTCGTGTTTTGGAGAATTTTTAATTACAATTCTAGAGTCAAACGTTTTTCAGAGTTGGCGTCGTCGTGTTTTGGAGAATTTTTAATTACAATTCTAGAGTCAAACGTTTTTGAGAGTTGGCGTCGTCGTGTTTTGGAGAATTTTTAATTACAATTCTAGAGTCAAACGTTTTTGAGAGTTGGCGTCATCGTGTTTTGGAGAATTTTTAATTACAATTCTAGAGTCAAACGTTTTTGAGAGTTGGCGTCGTCGTGTTTTGGAGAATTTTTAACTACAATTCTAGAGTCAAACGTTTTTGAGAGTTGGCGTTGTCGTGTTTTGGAGAATTTTTAACTACAATTCTAGAGTCAAACGTTTTTGAGAGTTGGCGTCGTCGTGTTTTGGAGAATTTTTAATTACAATTCTAGAGTCAAACGTTTTTGAGAGTTGGCGTCATCGTGTTTTGGAGAATTTTTAATTACAATTCTAGAGTCAAACGTTTTTGAGAGTTGGCGTCATCGTGTTTTGGAGAATTTTTAATTACAATTCTAGAGTCAAACGTTTTTGAGAGTTGGCGTCATCGTGTTTTGGAGAATTTTTAATACAATTCGGGAGTTGGACTTTTTATTTTGTTTTATTTTATTTTACTTTATTTTTTCGTGTGTGCGTGCTTTTTTTTTTCAACTTTCATTTCTACAGAAAGTTTAGAAGTGTATCAAAGAAAAAAGAAACGAGTGAGCGGAGAAAAGGTTTAGTGTATAAGGGTGATATGTATCTGGTGGCAAAGAGGGCAGCAAGAAGAGCAATATACATGGACATTAAAAATCGGCGAGTATAGAAATGTGTACCATACTAAACGATCCGTGACTCTTTCGGTTAATGTTGTATTACGGACCAGCTATGATCTGTCACATAAGGAAAGGCGCTATTGCCAGGTGTGAATAATAATAATTTCCCGGATTAAAACGGAAGTAAGAAAAAAAAAAGTGATTATTAACATTTTAGTTTTGCCGACTCTAGGGAAAAGAGAAATTGGAAGAAGAGAATATATGAAAAAGGAAAAATCAAAATTATTTATGTATTCATTAACACAAAAATATTCTTTTCACATCAAAATCGCACCACATTTTTTAATTCAAACGACTATGTATTGTTTAAAAGAAAAACAAAAAACAAAAAAACATTCCAACTCATTGAATTAAATGAAAATAATAATCAACTTGTTGCTGATTGTTGATCAATACCTTTATCCATTGCGATCAAAATTAATGCGGCTCACAAATCACTCAATGTTTTCTCTCCTTTCTTCTCTCCTTTCTTCTCCTTTTGTTTAAGTCAGCAGAGTTCAGACATTGAATAAGCTCAGCCAACTCTTCTTAACCAATGAGAACACAGATAATTCTTCTTAACCAATGAGAACACAGATAATTCTTCTTAACCAATGAGAACACAGATAATTCTTCTTAACCAATGAGAACACAGATAATTCTTCTTAACCAATGAGAACACAGATAATTCTTCTTAACCAATGAGAACACAGATAATTCTTCTTAACCAATGAGAACACAGATAATTCTTCTTAACCAATGAGAACACAGATAATTCTTCTTAACCAATGAGAACACAGATAATTCTTCTTAACCAATGAGAACACAGATAATTCGTTGGGTCGCCTTTTTCTTATTAAGGTGGATTTGCTTATTGCACCGCAATAAGCAGTCATACTGTTTCTCCTAAATTGGGAGCTGTGCAGCGAGATGTTTGTTCACATTAGTTTTAAATTTCTGCATGTCGGTACAGCTGGAGAAACAGGGAGCAGGGAGGGAGTTCTAAAGACCGGCAGCTCGAGGAAAGAAGCTATTGGAGTATAAGGTTCTCTGGTATCTGGGGACCTCCACAGTGAACGGATCGGATTTAGCTGGTTGTTGATCAATGCCTTTATCCGTTGCACCATTGTGTCTTGTAGTAAAATAAATTTGAACATTTCTCTCTTTTTCTTTATTTTTTCTTCTTCCTTTTTGTTGTTGTCATTGCTTTTATACATCTTCACATACATTTTAAAAACATTGTCTAATTGCAGGCCTCTTCATCAAGCTGCCAGCATCCTGTTACAATTAAATGAAGACTTTGTACCACTTCTGTCCGAGGGAGGGCCAGTTTTTAATTATTCTCCCATCAACACCATGGGGCTGCCTCCGCTCACCCCATCGCTGATAACCAATCCAATGATCGATGTCATACCATTTCCATCCTACTTTCCGCACCTCTACAACTGCCTGTGCCAAATCAAACACAAAGATTACAAGATTGAGTGTCTCAATTTCTTGGGTGCAAAGACGCCCAGCGAGAAAGCCAAGATGACGAAAGTTCTCGCTCGAGAAAAAGTGTCCATTTTACAGACTTTCTTACAAAAATACGAGATTGACCTCGGCCAGGAAGGAGTTGATCTTCTTCTTCCGTATGTCGAGGAGCTCTTGCAAGGGAACGACACGTCTGTGCAATGTGCATGGATTCTTTTTGAAACCATGTCACGTCAGCTCGGTCCGGACGTAGCCAAAAATAAGTTCTTACCCCAGATTACCAAACTGTACACGGAAGATTATTCCACCCCTAAACATCTGAAACTCTATCATCACAAATTCTTGGTTCAGTTATTAGTGCGATTCCAGTTGCAGACATTCTTGGAGAATTTCTCCACGCTTTTGGTGGAGGCTGTTGCAGGCTACAAGGATTTTGTTATCGAGACTGACACAGAACTGCCCGAAGTTGTCGAGTTTCGTCGCCAAAAATCAGAATTTTCTCGTAAAGTCCGTAACCCGATTCCAGCTTGCCCTGAAGAAGTCTCAGAGGACGGCTATCAGGGTAATGGGCAGGATGGCAATGAGAACCATGCTGAAGATGGTGGCGGCGGTCAAGATACGGACGATGATGTTGAAGTCCGGGATGGGTTTCCCGCTGTTAATTTTATCATGGAGGACGTTGGAAGTAGCGTTGACAAGGGGGACAGTGAAAGAGGCTCCGATTCTGCGAGCTTTGATCAGGATTCTCTAAAGAGTGAAGAGAGTGGATACAAGCGACCATTACTTGGGATTGATGATGCTGATTCGGTGTTTCAAAGCGGTCGGCGCTTCTCATTTCCTGTGTCTATACATGACAGGAACGCAGGCCGAGAACGCAGTGATAGCGGCACCCACCCACGCACCAGCAGCAACGCAAGCGATCGGGAACTGCCTCTGATTGAAAATCTGTCGACTTCTGCTGAAAATCCAGACGTCGAACTAGAACATCTGGAACATCTAGTCTCTAGTGAAAGAAGTTCGCAATCGGAGACTGATGAACTTGAAGTTGACGAAGGTGCTAACGAGGAAGATGACAATGAAGAAGAACCCGGAAACGACGATGAGGAGGAAGAAAGCGATAAGACGGAAATATATGAAGACTGCCATATGCTGATGCCTCAGAGCGGAGGTTCACCGGGGCAGGCTACTCGGACCGGACGGACTGATTCAGGAATGCCGATTTCTGGTAATGTTCAACAAGGTTCCATGGTTCGTAGTGAGACTGATGAGTTCACCCGATGCTTGGCTGGGACGAGCTGGGATGAAATCGTTAATATTCGAGATATGGCGACTGAGAGCGTTAAGTGGTTATGTCACAGACTGGGACCCTTGCTAGCTGCACGGTACCTGTCGCTGAACCTCATCCGTCTGCTGCCTCTCTGCTACCTTGATGAAGAGCAGTTCCTACCTGCGTTGGAGAATTGTAAGTAACTAAAAAAAAAAAAAAAAAAAATGTGACCCGCTGGGTCACCCATTGAGCTCGGGTTGAATTGTTTGAATCAGGAAAAAAAGGAGTTTGCAAAGCCAGTTAAATGTAAAAAAAATAAATGGGCAAAATCCAAAATTAGTCTCTTTCTGCTAATATCTCTCTCTTTTCCTCCCCAACTATAGGTTAAATAGTATTACTATGTGTGATGATATTCCCTTTTGTTCATAATGGACTATTCCGATTTTTAAATTCTTTCCTTTATTGTGTTCAATTGTTACTAAACAGTGTGTGACGAAAGCGAGAGTCATAGACGACACATAGAATAAGAGCGAGGGGTGAGGGTGGGGGGTCAAACAACATACAGTGAGAGAGAGTGAAAGTGATAGAAGACTAGAAAGAGATGGGTCACTTGAGTTATTTGAAAATTAAGGCGAATTAGAACAATTAAAATGAAATTTTTATTTCTCAAACATAACTGTCATGGTGTGATGTTGATCTACCCTATTTCGGGTGTAGATGGACTCTTCCAGAGACTATGAATAGAGTTATAAGTAAGTATCGTAGCAGTCATGGTGGCAGTCATAGCCATAGTATCAGATGCATGGGTTTAGTAGAGGAAGACACTGTTGGTGTTCGGGCGGAGATCAAAGCGTAGTGTCTGTTCTTTTCCTTAGTCGAATAAAAAAAAATCCCTCTTAACTGAGACAATTTTTATTTTTGTCTCGTCCAGAATGCCCTATTTTGGGGAGCTGAATATCTTCCACATAAAAAACCGAACCTGTGTCTAACTTTGCCCTCGTGTGAAGACAAGTTAATGGAGACACTGTTAAAAACATCAACCCCAGTTTTTTTTTTCTGGATGATTTGGGGGGGGGGGGGGGTGAACAAATTGGACCGTGGGAGAAAGGAGCACTTGTAAATTTTCCATCAACCGACTCTGCCAAATTTCGTTGTTTTAGTCTTTAATTTCTTTCTTATTCTCTTTCTTTCTTTCTCTTTCTCTCTCTCTCTTTCTTTCTCTCTTTCTTTCTCTTTCTTTCTCTCTTTCTTTCTCTTTCTTTCTTTCTCTCTTTCTTTCTCTCTTTCTCTTTCTTTCTTTCTCTCTTTCCTTCTCTCTTTCCTTCTCTCTTTCTTTCTCTCTTTCCTTCTCTCTTTCATTCTCTCTTTCTCTCTCTCTCTCTTTCTCTCTCTTTCTTTCTTTCTTTCTTTCTCTCTCTTTTTTTCTTTCTTTCTCTCTCTCTTTCTCTCTTTCTTTCTCTCTCTCTTTCTCTCTTTCTTTCTCTCTCTCGTTCTCTCTTTCTTTCTCTCTCTCGTTCTTTCTTTTTCTTTCTTTCTCTCTTTCTTTCTTTTTCTTTCTTTCTTTCTCTTTCTTTTTCTTTCTTTCTTTCTTTCTTTCTTCTTCTTCTTCCATCTGTCATGTCATAAATGTACTCGTGTCAGTAAAAAGCCCTGAAAAATGGGTTTTCCTCTTTTCTGTAACATACTATTCTGTACTTCTGTAACATACGCTCTTGTATGTTACAGAAAGTCTGCGTCTGATACTGTGGCTATGACTGCCACCATGACTGCCACGACACTTAGTCGTAACTCTCTGGAAGAGTCCATCTACTGCCGAAATAGGGTAGATCAACATCACACCATAACAATAACTTAATCGCAAAAGTATCGAATATTTTAATATGTATTTTGTGTGATTAAAATATAAAAAAAAAACAAAAAAACTCAGCTTTAGATAGATATCAATTTTTCTGAATCGACACATTGGTAAAAACAGAATCATTTCAAATGTTTACTTCTCATAAAAGTTTTTTTTAATCCCTCCACTCTATTGTAGCGTTATGTTCATGGTAGGTGCTCTCTTTCTTTCTTTCTTTCTCGCTTTCTTTCTCTCTCTCTCTTTCTTTCTCTCTTTCTCTTTCTCTCTCTCTTTCTTTCTTTCTCTCTTTCTTTCTTTCTCCAATCCCTGAGCTCCAATCCCTCGTACCCCCTCTGTAAAACATTCACAGCAAGAACTCATCTAGCTATAACCACAGCACTATGGAGCTGCTTCTTGGTTGACTATAACATTACCATTTTCAAGTCCAATGTGAACAAATTCTTGATGAGTTGTCATCTTAAATAGTCACTTTACTCGTCAAATTCAATAACCCTTATCCTCGAGTCGCCTTTGGGCCTTGATAAGTTGTGACTTGTTTGTAAAAAACAGCAAAAAAAAAGCAAAACAAATTTCCTTTCTCTCTTTACCAAAAACGAAACGGAATTTCCATGAACAAAGTTTCTTTCCTCGAACATCCCATCTGTGAAACAAAGTACCATGAGTAGTCTTCCCAACCGACTGCAGCATGGTCGTCTTTAAGTCTAATGTTAACAAATACTTGTTGAACCATTTTCTTGGATAATCAATTCCTCTGAAGTAAACTTTTGCCCATCTTACTTATTGTTTCTGGTTCTGGTGGCGATCATTGTCCAACTGAAAATCTCTTTAACCCTTTTCCTTAAATGACTCCTGCAGTGACTCATTAGTGAATTCTTTTTGTACATCTATAGAAGAGGATCTACATTGACCTGAATGTTTCTGATTGCGATTTATGGAAGAAATAAAAAATGACAAAAGCAGTTTATGATTTGAAATGTAAAAAGGCAGATGACACTAAACAATACAAATTTACAAAATAAATAAAGTTGAAAAAACTTCCTAAAAAAAAAAATAAATAAATAAAAAAAATAAAGTTGAAAAAACTTCCTCAAAAAAATAAATAAAGTTGAAAAAACTTCCTAAAAAAATAAATAAAGTTGAAAAAACTTCCTAAAAAATAAAGTTGAAAAAACTTCCTAAAAAATAAATAAAATAAAGTTGAAAAACTAAATAAATAAATAAAATTGAAAAAACTTCCTCAAAAAAAAAATGAAAAAAGAAATGAAAAAAAAAATGAATAAAGTTTACTTACTTTGTGATTTTAAGAAAATTTAAAAACCCATTCTTAACATGGTGGTGGTGGGAGGTTAATTGACCCTAACCTTAAGTCAGGGAAAAATGACAAAAGTTGTTTCATTTAATGTCTGTACTAATTGTTCAGCTCAGCCATTTCCGGTCTGTGCTATAAATCGCAATCGGCAACATTCAGGTCGATATGGGTCCTCTCCTATAGAAGTACCGTTTGCGATTTTACATATTAAATCTATATTCGATTTGTGGTCGTCTCTCTGTCCTGGGATGCAATTGAAAATGAAGCTCTACACCAAGATAAAATAACTTTTCTTACGTAAAATTTGACTAGGAATCCAATTTTGTATGGAGAGCTTTTGCAAGGGCGACATTTAACATTAAACATATTTTCAAGGTAAGATTTTCATTGATGTAGGGGAGGTAACCACTTCTTTTCTCGGATTGCTCCACTTACCCTTGATCCTCACCTTATAATGCTGAATGTTTAGCAAGGGGGAATCAGGTACCATTTTATTTAAGTCCTTGGTATGACTCGGCTTAGGATTGGACCCCAGTTTCACAGCCCATTAGCGGACACTCTCACCATTATGCCAAATCGGCCAGCTTAGAATAATAGAGTAAAATATCTTTTTAATTTTTGCAATTTATTATTGCAAAAATGTAAATTTAAAAAAAAAAAAAAATGAATTGTTTTAAATTTGGAGTTTCTGGTTAAAGTTGATCTTGAGTAGTTTTTTTTTTTTTTTTAATGGAAATCGCTCCAGACAAGGCATGAAACCACTTAATATAAGGAGCTAGAAAAAACAATACTACTTCAAAGTCAAAAACGTCCAACGATAAGTGCTAGATAGATAGATTTCGACCCAGAAAACAGCAATTCTTCCCCCTTTGTCAGAAACATTGATAATGTAATGTGAGGACTAAAGAACAAAATAAGGGAAGTGAGAGTTACGAGGCTGCCGAAAGTAAACCCAAGGTCCACTTTCTACTCTCCTTGTAAAAATAATAATAATTTAATATAATAAACGATTTTGAACAATTTATTCCCAGGCATTACCAGTTGTCTGCAAGTATAAAACATAATCTGTGAAGAATGTGCTGCATAATTGATAGAGAGAGAGAGAGAGAGAGAGATTGTTAATGTCAGATGAGTAACTTCTCTTGAATTATTATACATGCAGTGGAGACTATTTGGTCCTTCTTTCGTTTCACAAATGACATGTTAGGCCTCTTTTAAAAAAATAAATTGCTAAAGAAATGTATAAACTTTGTTATGTACTTATATGGTAGCTGAAAAGAAAACTGTACACCAAAAATTACGCAAATTCATCCACTATTTTTACTTATACTATGTTTTTGTAAAAATAATAATAATAATAATAATAATAATAATAACAAAAACAGTAAATTATACTTCGTGAAACGCTGAAATTGAAACTAACCAGTAAAAAGTCGCCATCTTTAAATAAACAAGTTCAAGGCCGATAATTCAAGTTCATAATTTTCTAGTTAAGGGATAGGGACTTTTTTTGTTAGTAAAATAAAAGCTTTTTACTACCCAATTTCTGTTGTTAAAAAAATGTCGGTGCTTCTGCTGTTTCACCATGACATGTTATAAGCCTTTTTATTTTTTTAAATAACTCAAGAAATGTATAAACTTTGTTATGTACTTACGTGGTAGATGAAAAAAAGACTGTACACCAAAAATTATGCAAATTCATCCGCTATTTATTAAATTAAGAATAAATAAAACGATTTTATCGGTCGGTCGCCATATTGTATCTATCAATAACCAGATTTTATCATGGATCGCCAAGTTATCTCCCTTGTCTAACAGTAAGCTGAACTGGTTACAAAATGTCTAACGATACGTAAAATCGTTTTTTTTTCTTCTTTTTCTTATAATTTAATAAATACTGGATGAATTTGCGCAATTTTTTCTGTACAATCTTATTTTCAGCTAACATGTAAGTACATAACAAAGTTTATACATTTCTTTAAATATTTTAATGTTGTGGCTAAACAACAGAAGCACCAATATATTTATAAATATTTTAGTACTTCTGAGTTTACGGACCGTGCTATTTTTTAGATAGGATTTTCAAGTTAAATTCAATTTTTAGGTGAAAGTACAGAATAGTTAACAAGGTCTCCTCCCCCTCCCCATGTTAAGAATAGGTTTCTAAATAATAAGGTTATTATACTACAGAATGGTCTGTAAACTGCAGAAGTACCAATATTTTAATCGTTTTAAATAAATTATTTTTATATACATCATTAAAGGACTTTACTTTTTTTCATTAGACCTAGTTCCGGTTCCCATTTTTAGCGACTACCGTCTATCCAATGAAACATGTCGCCATTTTGGAAATAAGTTGATAATACTAGCATATTATCTAATTTAAAAACCGTATTTTTTCCTATTTCATATGTAATACTAAATTGATTTTAACTCTAATACATTCAACATGTCATAATCTTAAAAAAAAATATATATACAATTTTTGAGCTACTACGTATCGCCTTTCCGAAAAACTTAACTGTCACCTGAACTTCAAGTTTACCATTCTTAGTAATAATAATAATAAAGACATTATAAACCCACTTTTTGGTTCATTCCGGTCATGAGTTTAATCCAATCGGCAAGAACCCCGCTAAAATTGAACCTTTAAAAAAAAATTAATTTAAAAAATGAATTAAAATATAAATAATACATAGATGTTTATATATATATATATATATATATATATATATATATAGTAATCCAGGTAAAGTAAAACTCCACAGGATATGAATCCAAATAATTTCAACCAGGCTTATAAACAATTTTAACAATAAAATTTTAAATGGCAAAAAATACTGAATTCCTAGTAATAATAATAATAATAATAATATCAACCCGCTTTTTGGTTCATTCCAGTCATGGAAACATTAACATTTTGAACTACCAAATGTTCTTCATCAGGTATCAGGTCTGTTTGCAGACATCGATAATCATGGCTCTCCATTCTTATTTGAATATTTTGTTCCACAATGATGTTCCTTGCAAAGAGGTTACCTATAGTGGGTTGCAATTACCTTCTATAGGGGCAGTGCTCTTACAGAGCAGGAAGTCTTAGCCATTGTACAAAAATTAGTATCATACAAAAATTAGTATCATACAAAACGAAGGGTTGACCAGTTTCTACAATCCATTAGGCTGCTCAACCCTCCATCCATCACCTGCCTGCCATGACTTCATGTACCCTGATTGGGGAGCTAAGTGGGTACTCGACCTTGCTCAAGGGTCTCCCACAGGCTAGCAGAGGGAAGGAGGCGCCTTACTGCTCCTGTTGGTGGAAATGTTTCCACTCCAAATGTTAATATATTTAAAACAAAAATAATTTTACGTCTTTCATTCAGGTTCCTTTTTTTTTCATCTGTTTTGCCATTTATTCACATGAAATTCATGTTACGTCTGTTAATAACCATTAACGGTATAATGAAGCAGGAGAATATTTTTAACAATGTTTGCTTAAATGAAAGAATGCTGCCTAAATACACACAATATATCTTGCAAAAAAAAAAAAAATTAAATTGCACGATGTGTTGATTTTCAAAAATATTTCGCTTAAATACATTTTCATGCGTGCCTCAAAGATGTTGTCAATTTCCTTATTCAAATAGCACCAATCTGCGTATAACATCGACCGGACTATACTTATCCTAACGTATTATAGAACTTGACGTGCTCTTCTACCTTTACCGCGATTCGACCCCTCGGGGTTAATACCATCAAAATGAGAAAAAAGAAGAAGAAAAAATACTATAAGACAGTCTCGCCTGACAAAGTTGTTCTACAACGAAAGCTTGCAAAAAGAAGAAAAAAAGAAAATTAAAGAAATGATTTTTTCATTTAAATTGCACCATGTGTTGATTTTCAAAAATATTTCACTTAAATACATTTTCATGCGTGCCTCAAAGATGTTGTCAAGTTCTTTATCTATCACGTTACGTCTAGTTTTGTTAAGCCTGTTAATAACCACTGTTATCAGTTTTATAGCAACATTTAAAACAAATAAAACAAGGTATCACGAAGCTGGAGAATTCTGTTATTTTTAACAATGTCAATGTTTGCTTAAACGAAAGAATGCTGCCTAAATACACACAATATATCTATATATATATATATATAATTAATTTTTAAAATTTAATAATTGGTGAATTTTAAAAGCAGTGGAGAAAGCGGGTAACTATAGAATTTTCGGTGCTTATGCTGTTCAGCGGCCGTATGAAAAAATTATTTTTTATAAAAACAATAATATATACTTATTCAGCGTTATATTCTTACTCACTGTACAAAAAAGTCGAAAAAATTATCCACTATAACTTTAATTACAAGTATTTTTCCATTCTGTGTATCATAACAGCGATTTGTTCACTAAGCCTCCATCTTCTTTCTTAAGAAGATTTCGAATTATCTGCCCTTGAAATCTTCTTATGAAACAAGATGGAGTCTCAGTGAACGAGTCGCTGTTATGATACGCAAGATGGAAAAATACTTGTAATTAAAGTTCTAGTGGATAATTTTTTCTACTTTTTTTTGTACAGTGAGTAAGAATATAATGTTGAATAAGTATATATTATTGTTTTTATAAAAAAATATTTTTTTAATACGGCCGCTGAACAGCATAAGCACCGAATT
The DNA here is from genome assembly GCA_963556195.1 of Sepiola atlantica. Classification (NCBI taxonomy): domain Eukaryota; kingdom Metazoa; phylum Mollusca; class Cephalopoda; order Sepiida; family Sepiolidae; genus Sepiola; species Sepiola atlantica. The sequence continues at coordinate 12,284,743 of OY744546.1, forward strand.
TTCAACCATGGGTGATCCCCCCCTTAATGATTTTAGAAAAGGAAAGTTCGCGATGAACATTTTATTCATTTTTCTTATTATTTGTTCATTTATTTGTTCATTTATTTGTTCATTTATTTGTTCATTTATTGTTGCTTTGTATTTGTATTATTGCTCTTTTTTTACAATACGTATTTTTGTAAAAAAAAAAATGTCAAAATATGAAGATTTTTAATGTTATATTTTTCTTTCTTTTTATAAAGCTGATAATTGTCGAAAGTCCTGCCGTTTAGTCGGCGGTGACGTTTATGCAGTCAAAGTTTTGGAGTGTTTGTCTTTTGTCGCCATACTATACGGAGAACAGGTTATTCTGTTGCAATATTTTACCGCCATGGAGGATATGGTAAGTATATTCAGACTGCTGTTGATTTGTTACGTACTAGTTTTTTTTTTTTTTTAACATAGTTCACCCCAAACAAGGCAGGACGCAACTGTAGACGTAAGGGGCTACTGAGAAAAAAGAAAAGGGGAGAAGGTAGGAGGGGGGGGGGGTCAACCTAAATTTGGTTCAACTCTTTTATTATTTTTCCAGCCAAAGAGAAAACATTTTGTGAGCCATTGTATTAATCACTATTTTGATTTAACCAAACTAGCCTTGCCTCTCCCAAGACGCTTACGTTGTTTGAAGTCTAGTCTGGGGGAAAAGAGACTTTCGCTTCTCACTTTCTACTGGTTGGGCAGTAGGGGGCAGACAAGGCAGTGTTGCATCGTATAGTCATCCTCTCCACATTCACAGATGGTTAGGTCAGTTTTGTAACCCCATCTACTCATAGAAACTTTTGATTGCCCCATTCCCGTTCTCAGGTGGGTGAGTGTTTTCCACTGGAGCCAGGGTGCCTCTGAACCGAGAAGGAGAGCCTCAGAAGGGGGGATTCCCACGTCAGTAGGAGGGGGACCATTCTCTAGCCTACTGATCCACAGCTGTAGTCTGATCTCTTCCTGAGATATTGTTAGGGGTTCGACATGGCTGAGGAAGCTTCTCCTTGACGTCAGTCATTGGACCGTTGGTTCATGTCCATGAAGGAGATGGCATTAATCACCGATAACCTTTGTGATCTTTACTCGGCTGGCAACTATCCATCTCGCATCTGAAGGTGCAATGCCAGTGAGGAGATGTAGGTTGTTCAGGTTGGTAGGCTTCCGACAGTCAGTTATTGCTTCCCAACCGACTACAGCATGGTCGTCTTCAACTTTAATGTAAACAAATACTTGTGTAGCTTGAATAATCAATTCCTATTAAGTAATCTTCTGCTATCCCACCTATTATTTCCGATCTTCTTCTGGTGTCGATCATCGTTCAGCTGACACAATCTCTTTAATCTTTATCCTCGACTTGTCTCAGGCCTTGATAAGTGGTGATCCTTTAGTAAAATATTTGGGGTTTTAACTTCTTTGAATAATTTTACGAAAATAATGTTTTCAATCATGTGACCAACTACTTTTATTAAAAAAAGTGCTAACTAAACCTACACTCTAACTCTCGGTAGCCCCTTACGTTTACAGTGGCGGCCTGCCTTGTTTGGGGGGAATTATGTTAAAAAAAAAAAAATTATTATGGAACTGACTTCCAAAGAAACCCGTGATAAGTTTGCAAGTCAATTTTTAAAAGCTGTCCATCACGTGCCAGCATGTCAAACAGACGTTAAACTGAATATAATAATAATTTAATAATAATAACTAGCGGGACCCGTGTAAATTACACGAAATGATGTTTTCAATACTAATTATCTTGTTCCTAACCTATGAAAAATTCCAGAGGATTGTGTCTAATAAATAAAAGCGGTTTCGTGTCCGTCCGTCAGACTTTTTTCTCGATTTGATCGATCGACTAATTCCGATTTCAACGACTAAACCTTACTTTGTAAATGCTTTAGATTAAATTAAATTTGGCTCCAATTCATGAGTAGCATACAAAGATTCAGAAGGTCGTTGCTTTTGATGTAAGCGTGACACACAAAATAACACACACGCTATCGTATTAATATGTGCATTCCCGGTCGTCCCCTTCCTACCTCCCTCCCCACCCCATTCGATGTAGAAAAAAAAATCTTAGTGGTTGGTTGGGATCGAACTATAAACCAGTCAGGCCGACGTCAAAAACCGACGTCGTTAACTGTTGCGCCAAAGGGAAATACTTGAAAATATTACGAAAATTAGGTGACTTGAATGCTTTTCCAAATCTATAAAGCTTTGTTGTGTTTTATATTTCTGAATTTTTGAGATGAGGATTGATAATTTGCATTATTTTGGTTATTTGGACTACATTTCTCATCTTGAGTGTTATCATCACAACGTTTTGGTGTATCTCTTCGAACTTGGGAATATTTCTGTCGAACTCGGGAATCTGGACGGAAGGACCCGTGGTGCAGTGGATATAGTACTAAGTTAAATTCAGTTCCAAGTGATAGTCATCTGAAGGTTGAAGGTTCAATCCTCGGTGCGGGCGACACGAAGAATTGCGAATTACTGAAGACTTCTCCCAGTCATGGCTGACGGAACAAGAGCATGCTACCCCCGTGGATTAAATAAAGGGTTCCGTTCGAAATTCCATCCAGATTCCCGAGTTTGTTGTGTATGTTCTTCAATATGGGGCATGCAATATTGACTATTTTGTGTTTGAATTGTTTTCCTTTTTGTAATCTACTAGTCAGAGATAACATTTTTTTTATTAATGGCTCACTTCTTACCAAGTCCAAAAGCCACTCGAGGCTAAGAATTAATGAGATTATCAGTTGGAGGTAGAACAATGTTATGAGAGGATTGGAAACGGTAGCTAGAATGAGCAGAATTTGGTTACTTAAGAAAACAGTTCGACATGTACATTGGACTTGAAGATGACCATGTTGTAGTCAGCAGGGAAGCAGTCTCATGGTATTACGTTCCACAGACGGGAAGTTCTTGGAAATAAACTCTTCTTGTGGAAGTTCCGCTTGGCTTTAGATACACAGAGGAAGAAAGGAAAGTTCTTTGCAGTTGTTGTAGGTAGACGCGTTTTTGCTGTGAACATTTACAGGCGGGAAACAGATTAGAGCTCAGTCGAGCACCTACCATGAAAATAACAATAGAGTATTTATTTACCTCCTCTCCAGGAGGTTAGGCACAAGGCCAGTTTTATCTTACTCCCACAAGGTAAGATGTGACCCAAGGTCGGGTCGGGAAAGTGGGACTTGAAAAACTAGCGCTCGAGAAGGTGAGCACTCTGGCCATTAAAAATTGCTTGGGCAGCCCCTTTGGCATTCCGCGGTAGGGGCGCAATAAACTTACTCCTCCCCAAAGAGGGGAGGCAAAGCCTGGGAGGGTGGACCTCCTAGAACTGCACAGGACAAACCCACAGAGCGGTGGAATCAAGCCCCGAAGGACAAGATGACACCGGTCTATGGGGTGCAGTATCCATCGGAACAGATACTACACTTTGATCTTGGCCAAAAGGACTAGCAACGTCTCTTCTGTGAGAAGGGGGCGTTAAGGAAGAGAAGAGATCCCCCCCCCCCCCGGTTAGATTGCAAAATCGATTTTGCCTGTCAAGGCAAGAAAGCGTGCTCTTAGTGGCACCTCCTCAGATGTGGCAGCAGCAGTTATGTGTGCTGGTAAAATTAGTTACGTAAGGTATTTTGTAACAGCGACAAAAAAAATGAAAGCCCATTTGATTCTTACAATGTGTGTTTTATTTTGACAGGTTGCCGCTGCCGAGAAAGAAATGACTCCAGCCACTGAAGCCGGCCTGATTGCTTCGCTGGTTTTAATGCGTTCCATGATTCCGTTATTGTCCGAGAAGACCCTTATGGATTTGTTGCAGGTAAGTTTTCCTTTATGTTGTTGCTTTATTTAATGTACGCCGACAAATGTTACATATTGCGAAGCAGAAAATGATACCGCAAAATCTCTCTTAGAAGTCCCCCCCCCCCGAACTGTTAATAAATATAATCGTTGTTAGAAAAAAATGAACTAGATTTTATTTTTAAAAATTTAGATAGACTGATATATTGCAAAGTTAAAGCTGTTTTATAACTGAAAAAGGTAGAAAGTTCCTAGTTTGATATACTAGGTATCCCATTGGCCAAATAACATGTCTCAGAACACATTCAGAATTGGAAACTTTAATAAGTGCTGTTGTTTTCTGCTGCGAACACACGTGGGGGATTTCTTTCTAATAATCTGTAAAGCGAATGAAAGGAGACATTGATATAATTTACTGCTTATTGGATCCTTGGTAAAGGCCTTAATCCGATATTAGTCGTATCAAGAGATGTACAATGAAAAGGAGACAAGATGCATGTCGATTGGCAGAACACGAATATGTGTTTGCTGTATTTATTTATCTTTCCTTCTTAGACCCTGCTTAGCACCGGTTTCGAAGATACCCGGTGTAAGGCTGCCAGTTCCCGTATTAATATTATAACAAGTGGAAGAGCAGATCCTACAATACTTCAAAGTAATCAAAAAGATATTGCTATGTAAAAGCAGATATTACACAACTGAAGTTATGAGATTCGATAATTTTCAATTTCGTGGAACTAGTTGACACTTCATACTTACACGTGTAGGTGTGAAGTGTCGTTGTTTTAACACATACTACACGTGTAGGTGTGAAGTTTCGTTGTTTTAACACATACTACACGTGTAGGTGTGAAGTGTCTTTGTTTTAACACATACTACACGTGTAGGTGTGAAGTGTCTTTGTTTTAACACATACTACACGTGTAGGTGTGAAGTGTCTTTGTTTTAACACATACTACACGTGTAGGTGTGAAGTGTCTTTGTTTTAACACATACTACACGTGTAGGTGTGAAGTTTCGTTGTTTTAACACATACTACACGTGTAGGTGTGAAGTGTCTTTGTTTTAACACATACTACACGTGTAGGTGTGAAGTTTCGTTGTTTTAACACATACTACACGTGTAGGTGTGAAGTGTCTTTGTTTTAACACATACTACACGTGTAGGTGTGAAGTGTCTTTGTTTTAACACATACTACACGTGTAGGTGTGAAGTTTCGTTGTTTTAACACATACTACACGTGTAGGTGTGAAGTTTCGTTGTTTTAACACATACTACACGTGTAGGTGTGAAGTGTCTTTGTTTTAACACATACTACACGTGTAGGTGTGAAGTGTCTTTGTTTTAACACATACTACACGTGTAGGTATGAAGTGTCTTTGTTTTAACACATACTACACGTGTAGGTGTGAAGTGTCTTTGTTTTAACACATACTACACGTGTAGGTGTGAAGTTTCGTTGTTTTAACACATACTACACGTGTAGGTGTGAAGTGTCTTTGTTTTAACACATACTACACGTGTAGGTGTGAAGTGTCTTTGTTTTAACACATACTACACGTGTAGGTGTGAAGTTTCGTTGTTTTAACACATACTACACGTGTAGGTGTGAAGTGTCTTTGTTTTAACACATACTACACGTGTAGGTGTGAAGTGTCTTTGTTTTAACACATACTACACGTGTAGGTGTGAAGTGTCTTTGTTTTAACACATACTACACGTGTAGGTGTGAAGTGTCTTTGTTTTAACACATACTACACGTGTAGGTGTGAAGTTTCGTTGTTTTAACACATACTACACGTGTAGGTGTGAAGTGTCTTTGTTTTAACACATACTACACGTGTAGGTGTGAAGTGTCGTTGTTTTAACACATACTACACGTGTAGGTGTGAAGTGTCTTTGTTTTAACACATACTACACGTGTAGGTGTGAAGTTTCGTTGTTTTAACACATACTACACGTGTAGGTGTGAAGTGTCTTTGTTTTAACACATACTACACGTGTAGGTGTGAAGTGTCTTTGTTTTAACACATACTACACGTGTAGGTGTGAAGTGTCTTTGTTTTAACACATACTACACGTGTAGGTGTGAAGTTTCGTTGTTTTAACACATACTACACGTGTAGGTGTGAAGTGTCTTTGTTTTAACACATACTACACGTGTAGGTGTGAAGTGTCTTTGTTTTAACACATACTACACGTGTAGGTGTGAAGTTTCGTTGTTTTAACACATACTACACGTGTAGGTGTGAAGTGTCTTTGTTTTAACACATACTACACGTGTAGGTGTGAAGTGTCTTTGTTTTAACACATACTACACGTGTAGGTGTGAAGTTTCGTTGTTTTAACACATACTACACGTGTAGGTGTGAAGTGTCTTTGTTTTAACACATACTACACGTGTAGGTGTGAAGTGTCTTTGTTTTAACACATACTACACGTGTAGGTGTGAAGTTTCGTTGTTTTAACACATACTACACGTGTAGGTGTGAAGTGTCTTTGTTTTAACACATACTACACGTGTAGGTGTGAAGTGTCTTTGTTTTAACACATACTACACGTGTAGGTGTGAAGTGTCTTTGTTTTAACACATACTACACGTGTAGGTGTGAAGTGTCTTTGTTTTAACACATACTACACGTGTAGGTGTGAAGTGCCTTTGTTTTAACACATACTACACGTGTAGGTGTGAAGTGCCTTTGTTTTAACACATACTACACGTGTTACATTACGTTAAAATAATAAAAGGTCAAAATATGACGTAATATAAGTCCCTACAGTAATTGTAGATGTTGACGAACATGACAAAATCTTCTGTCTTTTACTTGTGGTTTCAATCTTTTTTATCTGTCGTTTTCTCTCTTTCTTTTGGAAATCGATTACTTAATATTAATACATTTTTTTTGGTAAAAGAGAAACAGTCTACTTGATGATGGCTTCCGGTTTTAAAATCCGAAATAAACAAGCAGTGTTTATACAAAAACAGTCCCTCATCGTTTTCGACCGTTTAGATTTTTGCAGAATTTTTAATTTCACTAATTTCACTAGACTAGCCCGGAAAACTTCATAAATAAATAACAATTTCTTTGGGAATATTCTGTATTGAATATGCTATTATTACTACGATGTTTAATATATTTAAATTTTGTTAAATTTCTATTTATAAAAAAACTATTAGATTATTTAAAAAATATTTTCAATATAAACTATTTAAAAAGTATTTTCAAACAAAAAAAAAATTCCAATTATAAAAAATAGTAAATAAACTATTTAAAAAAATATTTTCACCCCCCCCCCAAATAAAACAAACAAAAAAACATTCAAATTATAAAAAATAGTTTTATTTGATTATTTGTAATAAAAAAAATAAATAAAATATTCCAATTATTATAAAAATCACTTTTGATTTTCTTATGTGTTAATAGTTAAAAAAAATTATTAACACAAATTATTAATTGTCCCTCCCCCCCCCCCCCCCCCCCCCCCCCAACCATCCAACCTAAAAATATAATGGGTGACAGTTTTTTGATAAGTACTACTTGTCTATTTTGGATTTTAAAACCGGAAGCCATCATCAAGTAGACTGTTTCTCTTTTACCCATTTATTTTGTTTTTTTTCTTTCCATTGGAATTCCATTTTTTATTATCAATACATTGCTTACTTAAAGCTAAAATACAGCATTGTTAAGTACTTGAATATTGGCTTATTATTTGAAAAAGTCCACATCCCCGATAAATGTTTTCTTTGACTTTAACAATCTGCAGAAGTAGGAGATTAGGACTATCCAATTTCGAGTTCTAATAACCCGTTGAGATGTTGATTTTCTCTCTTTAAACATACAAATGTCTTTAGATGTAAAAAAGAGTGCAACTTTAGAATGAAAAAAAAAATGAAAAAATATCTTTATGATGTATGTATCTTTAAAATTAGGGTGAAAGTTTTTTGGGGGGTCATTCTAAATTGGGAGCTGTGCAGCAAGATGCTTGTTCACATTAGTTTTAAATTTCTGCGTGTCGGTACAGTTGGGGGAAACAGGTAGCAGGAAGAGAGTTCCAAAGGCCGGCAGCTTGAAGAAAAGAAGTTATTTGAGTAGAAGGCTCTCCGGCATCTGTGGACCTCCACAGTGAATGAATGGGATTTAGCTGATTGTCGGGTTGGTCTAGTGTATTTACGTCGAGGGAGCACCAGAGCAGCAAGTTCATCGGAGCACATTCCATTGAAGTACTTGTAAAACAAGCACAAGGATGCTACATTGCGGGGATAGGGCTGGAGCTTGGTTGACAGTGAGGGACCTGTTAAGTTGGCGGCTCTTTTTTGGACCTTGTCAAGAAGGGAGAGACTAGTAGATGATGCACCAGCCCAGATGTGACAACAATACTCCATGCATGGGCGGATGGTTGCTTTGTAGAGATATAGGATAATGTCAGGTGTGAGAAGTTTTCTAGAATGGTAAAGGGAGCCCACTTTCTTTGCAGCAGCCTTGGCAAGGTCTTCTATGTATTTGTTCCAATTCATGGTAACTGTGAATGTTAGGCTGAGAAGTTTGAATGTTGGACTCTCAGATACGGTGTTATTTGCCATGGTAATCGGTGGTTGTGACGGAAAACATAACTCCAACTTGACCGGCAAGCACAATGTCTAATATGGCGTCGATATATTGATGATCCTCGTTTACCCATAAAATTTGATTTTCTTTTGTAAAAAAAAAAACAAACTACTTGATCAATTTACGTGATTTTGATGTGTGCTTTCCGTCACGGGTACGTACATCATAAAGATATTTCTTAATTTTTTTTTTCATGTCCGTCAAATTCTAAACTTGAACAGTAAAAAGATTTCCCATCTAACGTAACCTAAAAAAAGTTAGACACACAAAAAAAATAAATGTACAGACAGATAGATTTATACTATTAGTATAGTTTAAAATTTGAGGCCCATATCCCGGAGAAATGTCTTTGATTTTAATTTTGACCTTTCTTGACCTTCACAGTTGACCTAGGTTTTAAACTCTATATCGACGATCTCAGTCAGTAAAAAATCTTTACAATTTATTGTAGTTAAATGTCGACATTCCCTTGCCGTACAGGTGCACTTAACTCCCCAGCTCTTGTTACAGGGAGCAAAAGGGCGGCACGTCCTCTCACTTCGATCGCAAGTCTCGCTCTGTTCTTTTTTCCGATTCTTTTCCGACAGATGACGTAACTCTAAAAAATTGTTTTATACACATTCCTCAAATCGGCATACACTCAAAATACAAACAACAAAATGTTTCATTTTCGTCTCAACTTTGAAATTATCAAAACAATCACAAGGCAATAGTCAAGTATTTTGGTTCATTCGTGCCCCTAAAACAAAATCATTTCTTTTGTTCTAATCTTTTTCTTTTCATTTTCAGGATACAAAGGTTCACAACATTCTTCATTCCGTTATCCGACTGACCGCCTCGAACATGCGCTTCCCCAGTGGCCATCTTGCACGCAGCCTCATCTGCCACAAGCTCATCGACGTCATTTACATCATCGGCGTGCGTATCGGATTCGAGATGACGCGTAAACATTTGACCAGCACCATGCAGCTGTTTTTTGACTCCTTCTTCCAAGTTCACTGCCCGGATGCGTGTCCGAACAGCTCGCTCGAAGAGTCTTTCAATAAATCTCATGAGTTATGTGCCCCTTCATCTGCTCACCTCTCCAAATTAAAGGCCAAAGAAAAGTCATCGGGATCTGGAGATAGTGAGTATTTGTTGAATATTGCTTGGTGATAACATCGTTTCAAACCCAAGTTTAGATGCAACAGGTTATACAGTATGATTGACAGGGAATGATTTTGGGAGTCGACTTAAGCCCTATATGAGGGATGGTCGGTAGGTTTGGTCATGTTATACAGGTGTAGCGAGATAGAAAAATATCAAATCAATCAATCAATTTTATTTGCAAAAAAATAACAAAGTTCAACAAGCCATGTCAAAAGACAGATGATATTGCATCTATATACCATTTGTTCAAGACTACTTTAAACTTGGATATGGTAGGCGTCATCACAACCTCCTCTAGCAGGCTGTTCCAGAGAGCAGAAACACGGTCAGAGAATGTTGCCTTTCTTCTGTTGAGACGATGGTACCTTTTTTGCGAAGACTGCGGAGACCGCAACTAGTTGTTGGTGTTAAGGCATTGCTGGCCCTTAGTTTAAAAAAATGGCCTGAAATAGTGAAAATACAGATATTTTGGACTTATCAATGAAAAGAAGAAAAGTAAAATTTAAAATAGAATATTTATTAGGCAAAAATTTCATTACAACTTTATCAATTAGTTTTTGAAGTAAACCTTCTTGAGCAAATCACTTTCAATGCAGAGATCAACAGCGTCTTCGTGTACTGGTGACAGTACAGGAAGCCGCTGTTGATCAATTGTCGATCGTTTTACATCTTTGATTCTTTTCAATTGTGAAAATGAGCGTTCAACTGAACAATTGGTTGCTATCGAACATAAGTTGATCCGCAGAGCTAGTTCAGTATTTGGAAATGCTTGATAGACACCAGAAATGTGAAGCATTTGAACCATTTTCTCAGCACTTGATCCTTCATTGTTGTGTCTGTTCTTTATACCAGCACATAAATTGTCAAAATTCTGCTGGAAAATCAGAACAGCGGTCTTTTGAATACACAGTAATCAATCCTTTAATAGTAACATCAATTTATACCTTATTAAGAAAATTTAGATCAAATTGAAGTTTGCGCAGAAATATACGATATTAGAAGGCAAGTGGAATTGGATTGTTAAAACAAATGCTGTAATTTCTTTTTTTCATCACAGATACAAACATAGGTAGATAGAGAGGGTGAGAGAAAGAAAGAGAAGCAAAGAGACAGATACAGACATAGGTAGATGGAGAGAAAGAAAGAGAAGCAAAGAGACAGACATAGGTAGATAGAGAGGGGGAGAGAAAGAAAGAGAAGCAAAGAGAAAGATACAGACATAGGTAGATAGAGAGGGGGAGAGAAAGAAAGAGAAGCAAAGAGACAGATACAGACATAGGTAGATAGAGAGGGGGAGAGAAAGAAAGAGAAGCAAAGAGACATATACAAACATAGGTAGATAGAGAGGGTGAGAGAAAGAAAGAGAAGCAAAGAGACAGATACAGACATAGGTAGATAGAGAGGGGGAGAGAAAGAAAGAGAAGCAAAGAGACATATACAAACATAGGTAGATAGAGAGGGTGAGAGAAAGAAAGAGAAGCAAAGAGACAGATACAGACATAGGTAGATGGAGAGAAAGAAAGAGAAGCAAAGAGACAGACATAGGTAGATAGAGAGGGGGAGAGAAAGAAAGAGAAGCAAAGAGAAAGATACAGACATAGGTAGATAGAGAGGGGGAGAGAAAGAAAGAGAAGCAAAGAGACAGATACAGACATAGGTAGATAGAGAGTGGGAGAGAAAGAAAGAGAAGCAAAGAGAAGCAAAGAGAAAGATACAGACATAGGTAGATAGAGAGGGGGAGAGAAAGAAAGAGAAGCAAAGAGACAGATACAGACATAGGTAGATAGAGAGGGGGAGAGAAAGAAAGAGAAGCAAAGAGACAGATACAGACATAGGTAGATAGAGAGGGGGAGAGAAAGAAAGAGAAGCAAAAAGACAGATACAGACATAGGTAGATAGAGAGGGGGAGAGAAAGAAAGAGAAGCAAAGAGACAGATACAGACATAGGTAGATAGAGAGGGAGAGAGAAAGAAAGAGAGTCGATTAGAAGACGATTAGAATGGAAGTGACGCCGCGGTTACTGACATAGCGTTGCCAGAGAGATGCGTTGGAACAACTAGGCTGACTCACGGGGCTCATGCCTAGACGTTCAAATCGTCCGTCCAATGTCCTGAAAAAATTTAACAGTCTCGGGGCCAAGCACACTCGACATTTCCACTGAAATTGGTTAGAAGACGAAACGGTCAGTGAGCGAGCTGTATTTTCCACGCTTCCTTGTTTCGGCGAGCAGAGCCGCCGTGCCGGACTTCACCGCGGATTCCGCAATCCTTGCTGGTGAAAAGGAGTCGGAACAAGTGGCGTCCCAGATCAGCGGCCTTCCAGCTTGGAAAGCAAACTTGTGCACTTTTTTCACTTTCTTGAGCGTTACAGGGTACGGCCAAAAATCTCCCCCCCCCCCCCCCCAAATATTTTGTGACCTGCATTTTTGGCCTGGATTTTTGCCTCGTTCGCCTTATGGTTAATCCGACCCTGGAACCTTCAACCTCCAGAAAACTGTCACTTAGAACTGATTGTTTACCAACACCTTTAACCATTACGCCACATGTCCATGTAGACAATTCTAGCCTGAACTTTGGGAGTTTCAAACCTAGTCTTATCTAGATGTGCAGTAGGTTCAATCTTTACTACAGATGATAATAGCTAAAGAATAACATAGAAATAATTCAAACTTCGACACGGTCAGGCCTGACAGGATGAGAACAATCTACCTCCATGGAATTTCTAGAGAAACACCAACTAAAATAAAAATTCTATTTTTGTCTTTTGCAGATGGAGAATCCGAGGAACTCTATCGGAATATCAAAAACGACGGCAGAAGTCACGAATGCAAAATTGGTTCTTCAGTCAACATCCACGATTCATATCAGTCTTCTCCTCCGCACACCTTCCACAGATTGAAAAACCGTGTAAAACGTACTTATGTAACTTCCGGTGGAGTCGCCTGCAGTGCGTCGCCCGTTGCAGTCGGTATTTCATCTAAACAGAAGTCAGCAGGTAAATTATTTTGTTGTTGACTGAAATTTTGGGGCTTCTTTATTATGACGTTTTGGTGCTTCTGTGTTATGACATTTTGTCGTTTCTGTGTTATGACGTTTTGGTGCTTCTGTATTATGACATTTTGGGGCTTCTGTGTTATGACGTTTTGGTGCTTCTGTGTTATGACATTTTGGCGCTTCTGTATTCTGACATTTTGGCGCTTCTGTGTTATGACGTTTTGGCGCTTCTGTGTTATGACGTTTTGGCGCTTCTGTGTTATGACGTTTTGGCGCTTCTGTATTCTGACATTTTGGCGCTTCTGTGTTATGACGTTTTGGCGCTTCTGTGTTATGACGTTTTGGCGCTTCTGTATTCTGACATTTTGGCGCTTCTGTATTATGACATTTTGGCGCTTCTGTATTCTGACATTTTGGCGCTTCTGTATTATGACATTTTGGTGCTTCTGTATTCTGACATTTTTCATCTTTAATCTAGAAGAGTCAGTTGAAAAGGGAGATAATTCAAACTGTTTTATTTTGTTTAACCCATAAGGAAAATCCAGAGAATTAGTAAGAAAATAAACCAAAAAGGATACGTATGCAGTTTATCTCTCTCTCTTTTTCTCTCACCCCTGATTAGTCTTTTATCTTTCCTTTAACAGACTCTCAGCTTGAACCGCGAGCTGCTACTCCAGGTCCTGATGACCAACAGGACTTGGTGATGGAGGAGATGAAGAAGGTGTTCACCCCCGAGCTGGCTCACACAGCCTACATCCCTTTGTGTCAAATATTTGGCAGGTAAGAAATTGAATCATAGTTTTAGATGCTAAATTAAAAAAAAAAATTTTTTTTATTTACTATTGGGGGGGTTCACAACTTATCAAAGCCTAAAGCCACTCGAGGATAATTCTTAATGCGATGGCAATGATTGCCAGCCGAAAGATGAGGAACACTATGGGAGTATTAACGTTGATCAATAGGCGTTGGATTAGGGATATGGGACGTTTAATGACAAGAATTTGATGACATTGGAAAGTTTTTTTCCGTTGTGGTAATAAGACGAGTTCTTGCTGTGAATGTCTTACAAGGAGGAACCAGAGATTGGAGCTCAGTCGAGCACCTTCCATGGAAATAACGATGGAGTAGAGAGAGACTAGCAACGTCTCTTCTGTGAGAAAGAATCTATAAGGAAGAAGACAGTTATTTGCAGTTGTGGTAATAAGACGAGTTCTTGCTGTGAATGTCTTACAAGGAGGAACCAAAGATTGGAACTCAGTCGAGCTACTTTTGATTAAAGAGTACAAAAGTAAAATGAACACCGACTTAATCATGTTTTTTTTTTTTTTAACATATTTCACCCCAAACAAGGCAGGCCGCCACTGTAAACGTAAAGAGCTACTGAGAATTAGGGTGGAGGTTTGGGGTGTCATCCTAAGTTGAGAGCTGTGTAGTTGCAGTACATGTTTGTTTTGATATAGAGTGGGGTGATCAAGGTGGGTGCTTGTTAGGTGCCAATAAGCTCATACAACCAGTCTATTAGTCTCGACCTGGTCCATGGGGTTTGTGGCCTCGGGAAAGCCCACCGAAAATAACTGTAGGGTCCCTTTCCATGCGCAACATCTCACGTACAGCTACCCACGGTATTAGACAAGCTGTCTAATCTGTACCCTCAACCTTTCGGAACAAGAGCGACCCAGACTGGTCATGTAAGACTTAGTGATGAAAAAAAACTTTCCCCAAGTTGCCCAGATAGAGAGAAAGAGAAACGGCGTTCATAGTCCTAGTCAGGAAACAAGGCCAAGCATCAGGTTTCTTTGAGGGGTCCCAGCGCTGGTACCTTTATGCCTGGCTAATAGGCAGAGAAAGAGTACAAAGGCCGGCCAATAGGCAGAGCCCAGTGACACAGAAATTAACTTTCCTACTGAATGATCATTGCACAGTCAATTTGGTCCCTGCTCCCTCACTCTACCCATCATCGTCACTTCTCCTTCTGGCCAGGTCTTTATTTATCCCTCTTTCTCTCAAGTCCATCCTTATCACTTCCTCCCATGTTTTCCATGGCCATCTCCTGTGAACTAAACCTGCTACCATACCAATGAAGTCTCCTGTTCTGCACACATCTCCCCATACTGTCCAGATTTAACTTTCCTTTGAGGTCATCAGATCTAAGGTTGACTTTAAGACTCGCATTACACATTTAATGTATTATTCTCACATCATTTTTCTCCATGCAACGCATGTCCTCAACCCTCACCGGCCAGGTTTCACTTCCATACATCATTACACTGCACACACATGCCTGATGTCTGGTGTAATATATAATGTGAAATAACGGGTTTCTTATATTTTTTGTTAACGGAGGAGAAAATATCCAACTTTGATTTCATAAAGTTGCTCATCATCATCATCACCATCATCATCGCCAACACCATCATCACCATTGCTATCACCATCATCATCACCATCACTATTACCATCATCATCATCACCATCATCACCATTGCTATCATCATCACCACCACCATCATCATCACCATCACTATTACCATCATCACCATCATAATCGTCACCATCATCATCGCCAACACCATCATCACCATTGCTATCATCACCAACACCATCATCACCATTGCCATCATCACCATTGCCATCATCATCACCATCATCATCACCATCATCATCACCATCATAATCGTCACCATCATCATCACCATCATAATCGTCACCATCATCATCGCCAACACCATCATCACCATTGCTATCATCACCAACACCATCATCACCATTGCCATCATCATCACCATCATCATCACCATCACTATTACCATCATCATCACCATCATCATCACCATCATAATCGTCACCATCATCATCACCATCATAATCGTCACCATCATCATCGCCAACACCATCATCACCATTGCTATCATCACCAACACCATCATCACCATTGCCATCATCATCACCATCATCATCACCATCACTATTACCATCATCATCACCATCATAATCGTCACCATCATCATCACCATCATAATCGTCACCATCATCATCGCCAACACCATAATCACCATTGCTATCATCACCAACACCATCATCACCATTGCCATCATCATCACCATCATCATCACCATCACTGTTACCATCATCATCATCATCATCATCACCATCATAATCGTCACCATCATCATCACCATCATAATCGTCACCATCATCATCGCCAACACCATCATCACCATTGCTATCACCATCATCATCACCATCACTATTACCATCATCATCATCACCATCATCACCATTGCTATCATCATCACCACCACCATCATCATCACCATCACTATTACCATCATCACCATCATAATCGTCACCATCATCATCGCCAACACCATCATCACCATTGCTATCATCACCAACACCATCATCACCATTGCCATCATCATCACCATCATCATCACCATCACTATTACCATCATCATCACCATCATCATCACCATCATAATCGTCACCATCATCATCACCATCACTATTACCATCATCATCATCACCATCATCACCATTGCTATCATCATCACCACCACCATCATCATCACCATCACTATTACCATCATCACCATCATAATCGTCACCATCATCGCCAACACCATCATCACCATTGCTATCATCACCAACACCATCATCACCATTGCCATCATCATCACCATCATCATCACCATCACTATTACCATCATCATCATCATCATCATCACCATCATAATCGTCACCATCATCATCACCATCATAATCGTCACCATCATCATCGCCAACACCATCATCACCATTGCTATCATCACCAACACCATCATCACCATTGCCATCATCATCACCATCATCATCACCATCACTATTACCATCACCATCATCATCACCATCATAATCGTCACCATCATCATCACCATCATAATCGTCACCATCATCATCGCCAACACCATCATCACCATTGCTATCATCACCAACACCATCATCACCATTGCCATCACCATCACTATTACCATCATCATCACCATCATCATCACCATCATAATCGTCACCATCATCATCACCATCATAATCGTCACCATCATCACCATTGCTATCATCACCAACACCATCATCACCATTGCCATCATCATCACCATCATCATCACCATCACTATTACCATCATCATCACCATCATCATCACCATCATAATCGTCACCATCATCATCACCATCATAATCGTCACCATCATCATCGCCAACACCATCATCACCATTGCTATCATCACCAACACCATCATCACCATTGCCATCATCATCACCATCATCATCACCATCACTATTACCATCATCATCATCATCATCATCACCATCATAATCGTCACCATCATCATCACCATCATAATCGTCACCATCATCATCGCCAACACCATCATCACCATTGCTATCATCACCAACACCATCATCACCATTGCCATCATCATCATCATCACCATCACTATTACCATCATCATCACCATCATCATCACCATCATAATCGTCACCATCATCATCACCATCATAATCGTCACCATCATCGCCAACACCATCATCACCATTGCTATCATCACCAACACCATCATCACCATTGCCATCATCATCACCATCATCATCACCATCACTATTACCATCATCATCATCATCATCACCATCACTATTACCATCATC
Organism: Sepiola atlantica; assembly: GCA_963556195.1. Taxonomy (NCBI): domain Eukaryota; kingdom Metazoa; phylum Mollusca; class Cephalopoda; order Sepiida; family Sepiolidae; genus Sepiola; species Sepiola atlantica. The sequence goes on from OY744546.1 coordinate 12,301,992, forward strand.
ATCATCATCATCACCATAATCGTCACCATCATCATCGCCAACACCATCATCACCATTGCTATCATCATCGCCAACACCATCATCACCATCACCATCATAATCATCACCATAACCATTAGTAGTTTAACATCCGTTTTACATGCTCGCATATGTTGGATGGCTTTCAGAAATTGATTTCCAAATCAACCTATCTCTGGCCGGTTCTTTATTTATCCCTTTTTCTCTCAAGTTAATCCTTATCACTTCCTCCCATGTTTTCCTTGGCTTTCCTCTATGGACTGACCCTGCTACCTTAACTGTTCTACATCTACTAAACCAAGAACTCTCATCTATTATTTCAATGTGGCCATACCATCGAAGCCTCCTATTTTGCACACATCTCCCTATACTGTCAAGATTTAATCTTCCTTAAGCTCAGATCTGTTGAGCTCAAAGCTCAACAGATCTGAGCCTGTCTTTAAGACTTGCGTTACACATCCATCGTATCATTCTCATATCATTTCTCTCTATACAACACATGTCCTCAACCTTCACTGGCCAGATTTCACTTTCATACATCAGCAGGTGTTCTTGTAGCATACGGCATGAATGCAAGGGAAATAACTCTCATTAACTAAGATTTATCATTTTTTCAGAAGAGAATTTGGGACACTAAAATTTAGAACAATTAAAAAAAAAGTTGTTGCAGTTTCTTTAATAACAGTTAGAATACCTCTGCAACTATCATCGCATTTTTTTCTTTTTCTAATGTTAAAGACATTAACATCTGTTATTAATGTTATATAATTTGTTGCAGTTTTTTTTAATAACAATTCCAATTCCTCTAAGTTAAACAAGCATCTTGGTTGACTCCTCTATAAATCTGGCCCCTACCACAGTAGTCCCTTAAACTTCAGTAGCGATATGCCTTGTTTGGGACGAATAAAATAATTAAAAAAACATTTAATCAGCTTTATATCGGCAATTTTTTTGTCTCCAGCAGATAACATGTCTGGCAGCTTTTCTCAACTAGTGCAGAAGGGAAAAAACCTAAATTGTCTAAAATATTTTTAATTAAAAAAAGGTTATTCATTAGTTGCAACACCAGTTCTTGTTGAATCACCGAAGTTAAGCAATTTTGAGCCTGGTTAATACTTAGATGGGTGACAATTTAGGAATACCAGATACCATAAGTTTGGAAGTGAAAATGGCTGTAAAGCCACTTTCTCTAATATCTTTGGGATAGGTATGAACCCATCTCTGCTAACCCCCTAGTTATGGATGAAATAGTAGGGTAGACTAGACTCTCAAACTTTGGTAGGGTGATTATTCTTGGAGAAAGAAAAATTCTGGAATAACACCATTCGTTCTCCACGTATCTCGCTATTATTCCTGGTTGCCTTAGATTTCTCCTTGCCAATTGAGTTAAGCAATGCCGGTCTAGAAGTGCAGTTAGTAATCGAGCAATCCTTGCTTCACTATAACCACCTCATTATCACACAGGCTCCATTTCAGAAGGTAACCATTGTTTCTAGAGATATGACATCAATAAAAACATGACCCTCTCTCTTTCCACTAGATAGGTAATGACTATATAAGTACATAGTGTTTCAGATTTGAAAGGTTTACCTTGTCATATGTGTTATTTTAAACTTTCTTTTCTCTTAAACTAGCAAGGCTACCCGGTGTTGCCCGTGGCAAAAGTGTAACATATTTCTATTTAAACTTCTCTTCTCTCCCGTTTTCCTCCCCACCCCCTCATTCTTCTCTGGTCATAAACACAGACATACAGACAGACAACTCTCCCTTATGTAAATTCTTGCATAAGGGAATTAACTCATTAAAAAAAAAAATCAGAATTACTTCCTTTTAGTTTGTGACTGGAAAACGCCCCCCCCCCCCCCCAATGACGAAATCTGCCAGTTTAGGGTCAAAGAATGAATAATTCTTTTCTAAATTTTAGATATTATTCATCTGGGGAAATGCCGATCAAGAAAATACCAACTTTGTGGGTGTTTGTTTTGTAGCTTTAGAGTTTTAGCTGGGTATACATAGGGTATAAACAATAAATATCAGTTTTAAATTTGAAATTTTTTATTTTTATTTGGGAGGGGGGATTTATGATGCGGTTTTGGTGGCACTTTCCTAAATGGTAAAGTGTACAAAAAAAATAAATAATGTGCCCACCTTACTCACCCTGTTGCCTAGAATACATAGTTCATAATTCTTTTTTTATTTTTTATTTTAAGTTCACCCCAAACAAGGCAAGTTGCCACTGTAGACGTAAGGGGCTACTGAGAATTAGGGTGAAAGTTTAGGGGGTCACCACAAATTGGGAGCTGTGCAGCGAGATGCTTGTTCACATTAGTTTTAAATTTCTGCATGTCGGTACAAGCAAGGAACAGGGAGCAGGGAGAGAGTTCCAAAGACCAGCAGCTCGAGGAAAGAAGCTATTGGAGTAGAAGGCTCTATGGCATCTGGGGACCTCCACAGTGAATGAATGGGATTTAGCTGATTGTTGAGTTGGTCGAGTATATTTACGTCGAGGGGGCACTAAAGCAGCAAGTTCATCGGAGCACATTCCATTGAAGTACTTGTAAAACAAGCACAAGTATGCAACATTGCGGCGATGGGACAGGGGCTGGAGTTTGGTGGATAGTGAGGGACTTATTATATTAGAGACTCATTTTTGGACCTTGTCTAATTCAAAATGATAAGCTCAATAGTTTAGGATTTTACCAAGCACATTGACAGTCACGCAGAAGACACTAAAATTTAGAACAATTAAAAAAAAAGTTGTTGCAGGTTTTTTAATCAAAGTTACAATTCCTCTGCAACTATCATCGCATTTTTTTCTTTTTGTAATGTTAAAGACATTAACATCTGTTATTAATGTTATAAAATTTGTTGCAGTTTTTTTAATAACAATTCCAATTCCTCTAAGTTAAACAAGCATCTTGCTGCCCAAATCCCCACCTAGGTTGACTCCTCTATAAATCTGGCCCCTACCACAGTAGTCCCTTAAACTTCAGTAGCGATATGCCTTGTTTGGGACGAATAAAATAATTAAAAAAACATTTAATCAGCTTTATATCGGCAATTTTTTTGTCTCCAGCAGATAACATGTCTGGCAGCTTTTCTCAACTAGTGCAGAAGGGAAAAAACCTAAATTGTCTAAAATATTTTTAATTACAAAAAGATTATTCATTATTTGCAACACCAGTTCTTGTTGAATCACCGAAGTTAAGCAATTTTGAGCCTGGTTAATACTTAGATGGGTGACAATTTGGGAATACCAGATACCATAAGTTTGGAAGTGAAAATGGCTGTAAAGCCACTTTCTCTAATATCTTTGGGATAGGTATGAACCCATCTCTGCTAACCCCCTAGTTATGGATGAAATAGTAGGGTAGACTAGACTCTCAAACTTTGGTAGGGTGATTATTCTTGGAGAAAGAAAAATTCTGGAATAACACCATTCGTTCTCCACGTATCTCGGTATTATTCCTGGTTGCCTTAGATTTCTCCTTGGCAATTGAGTTAAGCAATGCCGGTTTAGAAGTGCAGTTAGTAATCGAGCAATCCTTGCTTCACTATAACCACCTCATTATCACACAGGCACCATTTCAGAAGGTAACCATTGTTTCTAGAGATATGGCATCAATAAAAACATGACCCTCTCTCTTTCCACTAGATAGGTAATGACTATATAAGTACATAGTGTTTCAGATTTGAAAGGTTTACCTTGTCATATGTGTTATTTTAAACTTTCTTTTCTCTTAAACTAGCAGGGCTACCCGGTGTTGCCCGTGGCAAAAGTGTAACATATTTCTATTTAAACTTCTCTTCTCTCTCTCTCTCTCTCCTCCCTCCCTCTCCCCACCCCCTCATTCTTCTCTGGTCATAAACACAGACATACAGACAGACAGACAACTCTCCCTTATGTAAATTCCTG
>OY744546.1:12313425-12330925 GCA_963556195.1 Sepiola atlantica
TCATTGTCTTTTTTCCTCTCTATTTTTCTTCTTTCTTTTGTATGTTATCTATTTATTTATTTATTTTATTTATTTATTATTTCAGTTGAAAGTTCCTTGGACGGAAAAGAAAGTGATGCCAGCCTTGGCGGCATTGGCAGCAATGTGGCTGTTGTTGGCAACCGCATCCAATTGCAGCATCAGTTGGGTTCCGGTCATCCTGATATGCCCCATATCCACAGGGCGTACAGGCACACAGGCATCCTTAACATTGGACAGAATGATCTGAAAAGGTAAGTTCCCAGGTTCATCGCCTTGGAACATCAGTCAAAATATTTTTTTTTTTTTTTATCTAGATGGAATGAAACTAGCTACCGGAACAGTAGCAGAAACTCGCTATGAAGCGAGCTGATAACAGAAGATATTGTTGTTTGGAAGAAACAGATTACCTTGTGGGCTGGTATATATACAGGGTGGGCCAAAATAAGGGTCCTATCTTTAAATTTGAATAACTTGAATTTGAATAACTTCCACAAAATAAAAGTTAAACTCACCAAACTTTATGTGTGTGTAGACTGACCCTTCCGAGATTTTTTGAAATAAGCAAAACAAATTTTAGCCGAAAAACACTTCTTAAAACTTACAAAAACTAAAGTATTGTTTTTTACACTGTTTTGAGTTTTTTAAGCAAAAATAATGTTTTCTAAATGAGGGTACGTTCCTTAGGGCTAATACGGCTCATGCTTGCTTCGGAAGGGGTCCTTTACTTAATCTAAAAAAAAAAAATCAAAAAAAAAATCAATAAATAAAAAAGTTATGAATTTTTAAAAATAGGACCCTTATTTTTGCCCACCCTGTATATTTACTCGGCTCTTTTACTGGTGGAATACTTCATTTCAGCCCCGGGTCTTCAGGAGAGAATACGCACCGTTTCAGGGCCTTTCTCACAAATATAATTATCTCGAATTATCTCTATATAAAGTTATGTATGTGTATATGTTTATATATTTGCATATACAATATTCACTCCTAAACTAATTAACCAATCATTATGAATTTTGAAACAGCTGCTAAGCATAAAGAGTTGTAATGTGGACTATATTTAGTTACGTTTGGTGTTTACGCGTTGGTATCGGTTTAATTTCAGCTCAAAAATGAAGGAAGGACTAAGTATAACCTTTAACAAAGACACCGATTAGATGAAATGTAGAAAACCGCTGGACGCGAGATGCTTGTTTGATCGTGAAAACCGTTCTGTTTACTTTTCCAACTGTTATGGCAGACGACCTTTTTTTTTTTTTTTTATCTAAGGGCGATAACTCTTTCTTTTTGATCCAAGGGAAATAACTATTCTGTTTTGTTAGGTTGCCCCAAACAGGATTCTAGATAATATGGTTCAGTAGCATTATACCTTGATTTTGATCTTTGGAAGAGAACATAAAAGTGGTGCAAAACTCTTCTGTTCAGAGGATTAATTTTACTCATCGTAGAACGGGTACTCTTTTCTAGTTCTATATGTGTAAAAGAGCCGCTTTGTGTGGGGGTTGCTTTTGTAATAGCACTCCCCCATTACTAATCTAATTTCCTTTGTGGTCCATTTCTTTCTCTTTGTGGTCTTTGATTTTTGCTGATCATATTTATTTACCTGGTTTGTTGTATTCTATTATCTGAAATAAAAATGGCCTATATTCGCAGGATGCCGACCGGGTCCTCCATATTGGCTATTAAAAGAGCCCCTGCTGATCATAATACCCAGATCTTTCTTCTTAGCCCCACAGATTTTATATTTGTTTGAACCATTTTTTCATGGTTTTGTTGGTATATGTGGCAACACCAGGCCCAGACTTATTTTACCTGTGATCCTTTAACAGAGATAGTTTTTATCCGTCACATACGTAGAAATAACAGTGCAGTATCACACACATTCTACACGTTGAATGTTTACAATAAAGAATGTTGATCAGTATTTTTTCAATGGCCTATAACTCGGAAACCAAGCATTTCCGGACCTAAGTTCATAGGAAGTTTTTTTTATTATTTACATCTAGAATGTAATCCCAAAGTTATGCCATGGATTTTCCAAACAACCTGGATATATATTTAGGTGCGTTCACATGTCTATGTGAGGCTATACTTTTTGGTCGGTCTGTCATGCTCAAGTTTGTAATAGCAATTTATTTAATCTGTCATCCTTAATTTAACAGATAATTCTATTTACGTATAATAGCAATTTATTTATTTACGTATAATAGCAATTTATTTATTTACATATAATAGCAATTTATTTATTTACATATAATAGCAATTTATTTATTTACATATAATAGCAATTATTTATTTACATATAATAGCAATTATTTATTTACATATAATAGCAATTATTTATTTACATATAATAGCAATTATTTATTTACATATAATAGCAATTATTTATTTACATATAATAGCAATTATTTATTTACATATAATAGCCATTATTTATTTACATATAATAGCAATTTATTTATTTACATATAATAGCAATTTATTTATTTACATATAATAGCAATTATTTATTTACATATAATAGCAATTTATTTATTTACATATAATAGCAATTATTTATTTACATATAATAGCAATTATTTATTTACATATAATAGCAATTATTTATTTACATATAATAGCAATTATTTATTTACATATAATAGCAATTTATTTATTTACATATAATAGCAATTATTTATTTACATATAATAGCAATTATTTATTTACATATAATAGCAATTATTTATTTACATATAATAGCAATTTATTTATTTACATATAATAGCAATTATTTATTTACATATAATAGCAATTATTTATTTACATATAATAGCAATTATTTATTTACATATAATAGAAATTATTTATTTACATATAATAGCAATTATTTATTTACATATAATAGCAATTATTTATTTACATATAATAGCAATTATTTATTTACATATAATAGCAATTATTTATTTACATATAATAGCAATTATTTATTTACATATAATAGCAATTATTTATTTACATATAATAGCAATTATTTATTTACATATAATAGCAATTATTTATTTACATATAATAGCAATTTATTTATTTACATATAATAGCAATTATTTATTTACATATAATAGCAATTATTTATTTACATATAATAGCAATTATTTATTTACATATAATAGCAATTTATTTATTTACATATAATAGCAATTTATTTATTTACATATAATAGCAATTTATTTAATCTGTCATGCTTAATTTAATAGATAATTCTATTTAAACTTTTTTTTAAAACAAAATGAATGAAGAAATAAATGCATAAACAATTTTTAAACAAAATATCAAATAACTAGCAGGAAGACCCGACGTTGCCCGGGATTGAATGAGGATCACTATAATGTACTTTTTCACTCTGCTCATAACACAATATTACTTTCTTTGTTTTTACTACCCCACCACCCTCCCGTTTCACCCCCTAATAACACCATATTACTTTTATTTTCTTTACTGGCCCCATCCTCCCGTTTCATCCCCTAATATAGTCGAAAGAAGCTGAAATGTTCGAAAACTCTCTGAATTAATGTCTTAATTCATTAAAATCGAATATACGTATTTGAAGTTTTAAGGGTTCTGTCCCAATGGGTCACTTAGAGTTGGGGCACGTAGATATTCGGCACATAGAGGGTAACGTAGAAATTCGAAACTACTTCCGTTATCTTCCCCGGAAAATTTTATACATATGATTTAAATTTCATAAAAATAGTATATATTTGAAGTTTTAGGGCGGTTAAGCTCACTTAGAGATTCAGGACCACTTCCATTGTCTTCCTCAGAAAATTTTATACATATGATTTAAATTTCATAAAAATAGTATATATTTGAAGTTTTAAGGGGTCTATGGCCTCATAGCCCCCTTAGGGGTGCACTTAGAGATTTGGGAAGACTTCCATTGTCTTCCCCGGTAAATTTTACATAAGAATACACTTTTAGATTTTATGTAGATTCCCTAACCTTTCTTTTTATAGGGAACACACAGACACACATACACACAGTTTTATATATAGAGAAGATGAAGTATTAATAATTCTCTTCTGTGTCCAGCGGAATTTCTCTTCTTTTTTTAATTCAGAAAAAGCGGAATTCCGTTTTTTAATAAAAAAAAGGTCAAATTGCTATAACTTTACGTCCTCATTTTTTCCCTATTTGGCTCGATACTATTTCTTTCTTTTTCTTCTTCACTCTCGCTTTATCTTTCTTTCTTTTTTCCTGTTTTTCTTCTCTTCGTCTTCCTCTCTACATCACATTTTGTCTTGTCTTGCTTAGCCTCCTTTTCCCCCCATCTCTCTCTGAAAATGTTAATTTTTGCCATGCTTCAAACGATTCATGGATAGGCAAGGTAGAAGACTTTTGTTTCATCAATGAATGTTTTCCTGTCTCATTTAAAACACATCAGCTGATACTTTCAGTATGAAAAAAAAGGTATTGTAGATTAACACTCTTCACAAAATCCCCCTCCAATAATGAGATTGTACCTTTTTTTTTTTTTTTTGCGCGATTATGAGTGAACACCCTGGCCCCCCTAGGTTGAGAAATTCATCGTTTTTCGGATTCTTTTGCCTTTGGCCACTCACATCCCTGGTTAATCTCACACAGCAGTGTCTGTTTCCACCAGATATGGTCAAATGCTTCGTCAGGGTGAAGTCCGGCTGTGTTGAGGTCTTAGTGTAGGATATCCAACCATCTTTGTTTCGGCCATCCTCTCAACCGTTCACAGAGGCCTTCATCTTGAAACACATTTTCGCGATGGTGTTGTCGCTTGGCTACAGTAAATATCCATACCAGCGCAGATGATAATGTTGTAATGGTGACGTAATGTCAACATTTCAACATTTCAAACATGATCTTCTTCTTCTTTCGTTTGCTTCACAGCATCTCACTGTTAGATCACCCGCTCAGTTGAGAAAAGCCATGTTTTGTTGTCTAGCGCAGCTATGCCGGCTTCGCCGTTGGGTGGTCAATGTTTAAGGCATGACTCGATGATGTGGTCTACTTTCTGTTCAGAGTGACCACAGTCGCAGACAGCTGAGTCCCTGAGTCCTTTCATGGTCGCGGCGAAACGGCCGACACCTGTCCTGAGGCGATTGAGCATTGCCCACTGCCGGCGAGGGAGGTCCATGTCTGGTAGGTTATCCGGGTCCTCCACAAATCTGTGCAACCTTGGTTTATCTGCTGCCTGCCATTCCTCCGTCCAGCGACGTTTCAGCCAGATTCATTTTGTGACGTCACCGGGTGTTGAAAGCAGGAGCTGGTGGGCATGCTCCGAGAATGGGCGTCGTGACTTCAGGCGAGCTCGTGGAGGGGTCTCTGTGGCAAGCTTGTGGAGAAGGTAGTCCTCGTCGATGGTGGCTTTTCTTAACAGTCCAAGGACAGCCGCCTCACGGCGCAGGGTTGGTGGTGTGATGCCGGCGAGTATCGATAGTTAGTTGATTGGTGTGGCACGCAGGCAGCCAGAGACTGTGCATAAGGCGTTGTTGAGCGTTATGTCCAGCTTCTTGGTGTGGGAGCTCCTACACCAGGCTGGGGAGCAGTACTCAGTGGCAGAGAAGACCAATGCCTGAGTAGATATGCATAGTGTCTTGGTTGAGGCACCCCAGGTGGTACCAAACATGATCAAATCTGGTTATACCAAAAACCCAATGTAACATCATTATCTTCATGATTGATAGTCTTCTTTCTGCCTCCTTTGTCGATGGTCAGCATTCAAAGCCGTACAAATTAACAAGTCATGCCAGTTCGATAGATCTTGAACTTGAGTCAATTATTGATCCGTGGATCACAGTAGAAGTTGCCATTTCAGCCATGCAGCATTGATTGTTCGACTGATTAAAAACAAGAACGCTCAATTTCTACTTCACTTGCCGCTGCCATATGCAAGTTCTTCACTGAAACTTTCTTCTCAGATTCCGTTTTAACATCCCACAGATTGACTCTAACAAAAAAAAATGACAAAAAAAAAAATGAAAAAAAAAAAATGTAATGAAAGTCTTTTTTAATTCTGATGAGGGCATATATTGCCGGAAATTAAAAAAAAAATACATTGTGTGGTTTTCCAAACTGTTTATTATTTCTAATAATTTAAATTTCCTATTTTTGCTTGACTTAAACTTTCTTTTTATTCAAGTTTTGTTTTCAAGTCAAATTAAAACCCAAAGTATTTTTAAAAAATAATATTTTTGTTTTTGTTTCGTTTTTTTATTTAGTATTTCGTTTTTTTTTCGCTTAAAAATACTTTTCCATTTTTTTTTTTTTTTTTTTTTTTGATAGCACCGAAATGGAATCTAACAATCAACGTCATCTTCGCGGAAATTGGTTGGCCTACTGGGAACACGAACTTGGTGCGTATACTGTTGAGCTGTTTGATGTTTTATTTTATTTTGTTGTTTAAAATCTTCTCTAGAAGACAAAACAAAGATAAATTTTAAAGATCTAAAAATATTTGGCATTCCAGTGCAATTCTATACCCCCCCCCCCCTCCAAAAAATTAAAGAAAAATCGTTCTGATGTACCCTAACCTACCACGGAATTTGGTGCTACCAGATCAGGCTGTCTGAAGATATCAGCTTCCTGACCCAAAATGCAGCAAACATTGATGTTTTATTGTTTCTTTTTCTCTTTGCAAAACTCAATCATGTTCTGCAAAATCCTAGCCAACAGGGGCAAAAGATTGTCAACGTCTTTCTTCGTGGGTGCCTGGAAGCTATTTGCCTGCTTTGCAAATCCCAAAGGGTCTGAATGTAGTTCTTTAAAGGTCCGGTCGAAATTACTACGCCCAGGAATCTGATTGGTCATCGTGTGACCAAACAACCTCACTAGGGTTGCTCTCTGCAAGAGGAAAGAAATGTCTATCTTTATGATTGCTACATCATCCCCTGTTTAAAGTTTATGACTCTTTCGGTTAATTTTGATAAATCTCTCTAATATACGTGTGTAAAATTCTTTTCCTTTCATCTTTTGTCGCAGGGCTCAGTGATCGGACATCAGTGTTCAATTTTAAACATATCAAACTGCAAACATTTTTGGGTAAGTTTGGCCTTTTCGATTCAGTCTTAGTTCTGTCATGTTTTAAAAAAAATGTTAATCTCACAAGGACCTGCTTCATCGTTTATAGCAGGGCTCACCAAAATTTTTTCACGGTTCGCCTGATAACAGATGTTGATCATGGATGAGTCATGTGCAATGCACAAAAAAACAAAGACAACAAACGTAGCTTGTGTTAAAGAATAGTCAAATTCAGCTTGCAGAACACCACAATGCCACATGCCAGCACAAACGGCAGATGCGAGATGTTTTGATGAGTATATTTACCTTCTTTTCAGGAGATTAGACACAAGGTCAGATGTGGTTTTGAAAAGCCAACAGACTAAGATTAGCACACGTTGGCCTAAATAAAAATACCTAAGCAACCTGTTATAAATCATGTAATTTAGGTTATAATAATTAATAACTCGTAAAACAAAATGGATGACTTTTCAACAGAAAGGTTTAACAGATTTATTAAAAGTGTAATTAGAATGAAATGAGTTATTTAGCCGCTGTAACGCGAGATGTAATTACTGCCAGTCTGCTCACTTTCAATGTTTACTTTTCACTCCGGTAAGCCACTCGATAAGGGGCGATAACTCGTTAATGATCCAAGGGACATAATTCCGTTTTTCTTTAGTTATTCCTAACACAACCTCGTTAGCATTCCCGATAGGGGTGCATTAGTCGATTAGCAATAAACTAACCTTTTCTCAAAGAGACGGTAAAGCCTGGGAGGGTGGACCTCCTCAGACTGAACAGAAACATACCTCAGCCCGACAGATCGGGACCAGAAGAAACCACAACGGCCCACCCTCTGTCAGACTGATCATTGAGGACGTATCCTCGACTGATATGAATAAAACTTACTCGTGCCGTGCCAGGTAAGTATGCTCCAGATAAGTGTCGAAGACGGGTGTCTCATTGGAGTGTTTCTTTCTCTTAGATCAGGGGTCACAGAACTGGTGGGCCTGATAACTGAAAGAATGGCGAATGAGGGCCGCATAATCATTCTGTTCAGTACTTTAAATTTTTTTTAACATAGTTCACCCCAAACAAGGCAGGTCGCCACTGTAGACGCAAGGGGCTACTGAGAAATAGGGTGTAGGTTTTGAGGGGGGGTCATCCTAAGTTGGGAGCTGTGCAGCGAGATGTCTGTTTACATTAGTTTTAAATTTCTGCATGTCAGTACAGTCGGAGGAGCAGGGAGGGAGTTTCAGAGGCCAGCAACACTAGGAAAGAAGCTATTGGAGTAGGCTCTTCGGCATCTGGGGACCTCCACAATGAATGGATGGGATTTGGCTGCTTGCAAACTCTAGAAAAGTAGACGAAACATCAAGTTTAGTATGCCATTTTAATCATGGGGGAGTGGCATGCAAAGCACAAAAAACAAAGACAGCCTATATATTTATTTACTGAAAAGTTATCAAAGGCGACGGTAGCAAAAATATACTGACATCAGAGCTAATGGAATCTTCCAAAATATACTGACATCAGAGTTAATGGAATCTTCCAAAATATACTGACATCAGAGCTAATGGAATCTTCCAAAATATACTGACATCAGAGTTAATGGAATCTTCCAAAATATACTGACATCAGAGCTAATGGAATCTTCCAAAATATGCTAACATCAGAGTTAATGGAATCTTCCAAAATATGCTGACATCAGAGCTAATGGAATCTTCCAAAATATGCTGACATCAGAGCTAATGGAATCTTCCAAAATATGCTGACATCAGAGCTAATGGAATCTTCCAAAATATACTGACATCAGAGCTAATGGAATCTTCCAAAATATGCTGACATCAGAGCTAATGGAATCTTCCAAAATGTGCTGACATCAGAGCTAATGGAATCTTCCAAAATATGCTGACATCAGAGCTAATGGAATCTTCCAAAATATGCTGATATCAGAGCTAATGGAATCTTCCAAAATATGCTGACACCAGACCTGATGGAATCTTCCAAACTAAGCAACAAAAAATGCTAGTGAGATTTGTCTAACTGACGTTTGGCTTTCAATTCTTAAATTAATTTTAAAATTTAAATTTCATAACAATATCTCGTGTTCGATACGTTTTATCACGTAAATGCAAGTATCATCAGCGGCTTGCAGGCCATAGTTTGGTGATCCCTGGTTTAGAACTTAACCGACTGTTTAGTCATTCAGTCAATCGCATTTGCACGATTCATATGAGACATTGGCCGAACGAATGATAGCCACTTGCAGGAACAAGCTCCAAGAGATCCGAATCTTCGAAATTAAGCAACAAAAATGTTTTCATATCCTGATCATAGCTTTATTCCATGTTTTCATATCATGATCATAGCCTTATTCCATGTTTTCATATCCTGATCATAGCCTTATTCCATGTTTTCATATCCTGATCATAGCCTTATTCCATGTTTTCATATCCTGATCATAGCCTTATTCCATGTTTTCATATCCTGATCATAGCCTTATTCCATGTTTTCATATCCTGATCATAGCCTTATTCCATGTTTTCATATCCTGATCATAGCCTTATTCCATGTTTTCATATCCTGATCATAGCCTTATTCCATGTTTTCATATCCTGATCATAGCCTTATTCCATGTTTTCATATCCTGATCATAGCCTTATTCCATGTTTTCATATCATGATCATAGCCTTATTCCATGTTTTCATATCCTGATCATAGCCTTATTCCATGTTTTCATATCCTGATCATAGCCTTATTCCATGTTTTCATATCCTGATCATAGCCTTATTCCATGTTTTCATATCCTGATCATAGCCTTATTCCATGTTTTCATATCCTGATCATAGCCTTATTCCATGTTTTCATATCATGATCATAGCCTTATTCCATGTTTTCATATCCTGATCATAGCCTTATTCCATGTTTTCATATCCTGATCATAGCCTTATTCCATGTTTTCATATCCTGATCATAGCCTTATTCCATGTTTTCATATCCTGATCATAGCCTTATTCCATGTTTTCATATCCTGATCATAGCCTTATTCCATGTTTTCATATCCTGATCATAGCCTTATTCCATGTTTTCATATCCTGATCATAGCCTTATTCCATGTTTTCATATCCTGATCATAGCCTTATTCCATGTTTTCATATCCTGATCATAGCCTTATTCCATGTTTTCATATCCTGATCATAGCCTTATTCCATGTTTTCATATCCTGATCATAGCCTTATTCCATGTTTTCATATCCTGATCATAGCCTTATTCCATGTTTTCATATCCTGATCATAGCCTTATTCCATGTTTTCATATCCTGATCATAGCCTTATTCCATGTTTTCATATCATGATCATAGCCTTATTCCATGTTTTCATATCCTGATCATAGCCTTATTCCATGTTTTCATATCCTGATCATAGCCTTATTCCATGTTTTCATATCCTGATCATAGCCTTATTCCATGTTTTCATATCCTGATCATAGCCTTATTCCATGTTTTCATATCCTGATCATAGCCTTATTCCATGTTTTCATATCATGATCATAGCCTTATTCCATGTTTTCATATCCTGATCATAGCCTTATTCCATGTTTTCATATCCTGATCATAGCCTTATTCCATGTTTTCATATCATGATCATAGCCTTATTCCATGTTTTCATATCATGATCATAGCCTTATTCCATGTTTTCATATCCTGATCATAGCCTTATTCCATTTTTTCATATCCTGATCATAGCCTTATTCCATGTTTTCATATCATGATCATAGCCTTATTCCATGTTTTCATATCATGATCATAGCCTTATTCCATGTTTTCATATGATCATAGCCTTATTCCATGTTTTCATATCATGATCATAGCCTTATTCCATGTTTTCATATGATCATAGCCTTATTCCAATTTTTTCATATCATGATCATAGCCTTATTCCAATTTTTTCATATCATGATCATAGCCTTATTCTATGTTTTCATATCATGATCATAGCCTGCAATTTGATTTAATTTCTTTGTGAAATTATTTTATTCGATTGGAATAATTGATGCCAGGAATGTAACTCTGTATACCTCAATACAGAATTACTTTGCTTTGTTTGTTCAACTTTTCACTTTTTATAACAAAGGGGATTAACTCTGTATTGACGAATGCAGTGTTACTTCACTTTGTTTTGTCTACTTTTTACTTTTTGCTAGACGCAAAAGCTTTTTTGCATTACAGTCAGATAAATTATTAAATTAAATTATTCACTAACCGAGTACAAAAAAGATGAAGTGTACTTTCATAGTATCAGACAAGATACTACACTTTGCTACTGCCAAAAGCTCAAGGATCATGATAAAAGCTGTTGAATTTAAAAAAAAATATTTATTCAATTCTTGAAAAGATTTAACTTATTACAGTTTTAAAAATAAACTTTGATTTTTTAAATGATTATATTTTTGTTTTATATTTTCAGGTCACAATACCAGTATTAGATCACTTTGCGTTTTGGACAGTGAAAACTCTTTTATCAGTGCCAGCAAGGACAAGACGGTCAAACTGTGGTCATTAACCAGTTTTGGAGACGGTTCTGGGAAGTACGTACAAGAAATCTTCGACTTATTTCATGTTTATCTTAAATCTATGTTGACTTTAATATGACTTATGTAAAAACTTGAAGAATAGCCATCACAGGACACATATTCTGCTAGTCAATAATAAAATTCAGCGAACAAAAGAGTTTTGCACCACTTTTATGTCCCATTACGAAGATTAAAATCAAGATTTAATGCTACTTAGTCTTATGCGTAGAATCCTTATTCCAATGATGATCAAAATCCGTTACATGATTATGATTCTAGAAAATGTCTAAAGTTTAAGTCTGTTTAAGGGGTCTTCAGTGATTCGTTTATTTATGAACTAACAAAATACCCGTCCCAGGGCGAGTGTTCTGCTAGTTAATAATAAAATTATTTCCCCTAAACAGAACAGTTTTGCACCACTTTTATGTCCTCTTATGAAGATTAAAATATATGCTACTTATCTTATGTCTAGAATTCTTGTTCCAATTTTGATCAAAATCGATTATATAATTTTGGGTACTGATATCAAATATGAACAAGTTTCAGGAACTTCACGTCAGCAGCGTTCCGACATGTTACGTAAACATCCGAGAGATGCCGAGGCAATTAGGCTGTCAGCTGTCAGACGACATGGAAGGAATGCGGCGTTGGATGACCGAACACGTAGACCGATTGGAAGAATTTTTTAAGGGAGGTCTGCGAAGACCATTTGTTACGAAATCCTTGTCAGATCGGAGGCCCAGGGCATACGGTTAAGATAGACAAGTCTCTGTTTAACCCTAACCCGACTGATTAAAAAAGACAATCTCAAAAAAGCCCCCGCCCCCCCAAAAAAAAACACAGACAAAAAATTCTTATTCAATCTTAAGAAATACGCAAAATAAACTACTTTTTAACCAGTTGACTGAAATGCAAGAACTGAATAAAAAAAATTATTTATTAACAGTAATTTTGCAAGAACTGAATAATAAAAATTATTTATTAACAGTAATTTTGCAAGAACTGAATAATAAAAATTATTTATTAACAGTAATTTTGCAAGAACTGAATAAAAAAAATTATTTATTAACAGTAATTTTGCAAGAACTGAATAATAAAAATTATTTATTAACAGTAATTTTGCAAGAACTGAATAATAAAAATTATTTATTAACAGTAATTTTGCAAGAACTGAATAAAAAAAATTATTTATTAACAGTAATTTTGCAAGAACTGAATAATAAAAATTATTTATTAACAGTAATTTTGCAAGAACTGAATAAAAAAAATTATTTATTAACAGTAATTTTGCAAGAACTGAATAATAAAAATTATTTATTAACAGTAATTTTGCAAGAACTGAATAATAAAAATTATTTATTAACAGTAATTTTGCAAGAACTGAATAATAAAAATTATTTATTAACAGTAATTTTGCAAGAACTGAATAATAAAAATTATTTATTAACAGTAATTTTGCAAGAACTGAATAATAAAAATTATTTATTAACAGTAATTTTGCTTTGTTCGTTTTTTTGTTATTTGCTATCTTTTTTGAAAATAAAACTGAAAAAATATGACGCAGCAACGTATCAAAGTTATCGTCTGTCAATATTCGTCTCGGCATCTCTCGGGTGTTTACGTAACATGCCCGAACACTGCCGACGCGAAGTTCCCAGAAACTGGTACATGTTCGATATCAGTACCTAATTTTGATTCTAAGAAAATGTCTAAAATTTGGGCTTCAGTTTAAGGGGTCTTAAGAAGAAATATCCAGGCCGGGTGTACTGAAAAGATCATTTGACAGATACAGGGTTGTCAGCCACCTGAAAATTCCTGGAAAATCATTAATCCTGAAAAGTCCTTTAAATCCCTGGAATTGAGAGAAAAAACATTAAATTATTCTAGAAAATCCTGGAATTGAAATGATTTTTTCTTTTTATCTTTTACAATTCAGTGATTGTTACGTGACCATTCTCATTTAGCATTTGGCTGAATGTATAATTTCTCAAAGTACGTCCAATGTCATTGGATATGTTTGATACTTTTTGTGCCACCCTTCCGATGAGGCAACACATGCAGACCTTGATGCAGTCCGGCAAAGGCCTCTAGTATTTTATTGATGAATTTGGCATTTATGTTTATTTTGTTGTTTGTCTACTTTCTCTTTTATCCCTACTCGCCTCACTGGAACTGAAAGACTTTCATTTTTTTATTTTAACATCTTTCCAAATTCTCTATCTCGACCTCAAGACTGTTAACAACTAATTGTAATACCGTCATTAGTCAGTGGAGTTCAATAGATGTGGCGTTTTTAATGTCGTTTTTAATGTTTCTTTTTTGGCATTCATAGATTCCTTGCTAATCTCTTCTGGTTGCCCTAGTTGTTGGGGTGGGGGACATTCTATAACACCGCAATGTCAGTTGAAAGAAGATCTTCACGGGAAGCAATTTTATTCACATAAATATTGCTTCTCTTGACTATTTCAATGTTCAGTACTTGTCAACATTTGCACAAAAATTAACAAATTAACTTTCTTTTCTTTTTTTTTTTCAGATGTGGATGTCAATGGACCTATCGCTTACATAAGAAATCTGTCTTCAGTGTTGGATTCTTGGAGAGCGTACGATTAGTGGCATCCTGTGATAGCACAGTACATGTATGTAGAATTATAACAATTGGTGTACATATACAACATTCTCCTCCTCCTCCTCCTCCTCCTCCTCCTCCTCCTCCTCTTCCCTCCAAAATACTGACTTTTTTTTCTTTTTTAATTCTTTGGAACACTTTTGGTTAATTTCCAGTTTATAATTAATATAAAAAAAAAAAAAATTGAAAAAAATTTACTTGTTAGATTTTTAGCGATGATGTAACATTTACCCACTTCGTTTGTGTATCGTCCAACCTATTCATGGACAGTAGCGTGCAAAGGGAGTGGAGGTGGAGTACGATGGGCGGTCGCTCACCCCGAACATCCAATCATATTCAAATTATCTCCCTTTCTCATAATATTTCTCAAAAAATTTGAAAAACACAAAAATCTCTTTACCCATCTACCAAATATTTCTACCTCTATACGTTTAATAAAAAAATCAAAGGAACCCATACAACCTAATTTTACTGCAAATAATCTACACATAAGAATCTACAATAAATAACCTTTTATGGCATTAAATGACCTTACAGGGTCGATATGCTGTTAAAAACCAACCAACCAACCAGTACTAGAACTTATATTTGAGTCTTTGGGGCATGCAATCAAGGAGTTGGCCCGAGCATCACCAAACATCTGCATGCCACTGCCCCTATATAAATACAGAACCTAATGATTCGCTCTCATTTTTTTACCCACTTTCCTTCATGAGAGACTGTCAGCGTCGACCGGCTATCAGTGTCTGCTGTATACCTGACCGCTCTCCCACCTTGAAACCTAGATGGCCAGCGTAAAGCAGTTCCTACTGTTGACACATGCGACACCCAACCCGAATAAAGATAACAATCTGAGAGAAGCAAGGACTGTTACTTAAATCCAATGTAACTACAGACTGGCCGTCAGTGGCATGCAGAGAGTGGGGGCGTGATGAGGTAGTGACCCCAGGCATCCAATTTTTTTAAGTAGGGGGGGGGGCATCCAATCATAATCAAACTCTCTATTTCTAATAGTATTTCTCAACACTAGGACTTATACTTGAGTTTTTGGGACATACAATCAAGGCGTTGGCTCCAAGCATCACCAGGGCATCACCAGACCTGCACTCCACTGTTCGTGGATGAATAGGTCTGGACATACCCGGTTGATGTGGATATCCCTTGGATACGATGGGGTTGGGTTGGTAATGGTGATCGTCTGTTGTGCATCCTGTGAATAACCGTAGCTGCTCAGAGCCGTGGTAACTTTTTGTCTATCCGTCTTAGGGGTAGACCTGTTTTTTTTGTTTCTAGTAATGGATCACCACTTATCAAGGCCAAAAGCCACTCGAGGATAAGGGTTAATGAGATGGATGGATTGTCAGTTGACTGATGAAGAATATTATGAGAGGATTGAAAATGATGAATGGAAGAAACAAAATTTAATTACTTATGACAACGTTTTTCGACAAGTGTTTGTAACTACTGATGATTATTCAGAATGTGCTGTGGGCAGATTCCTTTGCCTTTTGGCTAGGAGCAAAGGGTAGCATCTGTTCTGATACTACGCTTCATCTTTTTTGTCCTCGGTCAGTGAAGGAGAAATCCTTTTAGACTGAGACAATTTAAATTTTTGTCTCAATCGAGTGCTTCCTTTTTAGGGAGCTGTATTTTCCCTTGTGTCTCATGTGGCTCTCGTGGAGGGAGGCAAGTAAACAGGGACTAAGATTCAATTATGTATTAAAAAACATGTCATAAGACTATAATCAGGTTATGAAAACATGGAATGAAAATATGGAATAAGGCTTTAATTACGATATAAAAATAATTGAATTAGGATAAAAACAAGGAATAAGGCTATGATCAGGATATGAAAAATTTTAATAAAGATAACATCAAGAAATGAAAAAAATTGAATGAGACTATTATCAGGATATGAAATAAATTGAATGATACTATGATCAGGATATGAAAACATGAAATAAGGCTTTGATTACGATATAAAAATAATTGAATAAGGATAAAAACATGGAATAAGGCTATGGTCAGGATATAAAAAAAATTTAATAAAGATACAATCAGGATATGAAAAAAATTGAATAAGGCTATGATTTAGATATGAAAAAAATTGAATGAGACTATGATTAGGATATGAAATAAATTGAATGATACTATGATCAGGATATGAAAACATGAAATAAGGCTTTGATTACGATATAAAAATAATTGAATAAGGATAAAAACATGGAATAAGGCTATGGTCAGGATATAAAAAAAATTTAATAAAGATACAATCAGGATATGAAAAAAATTGAATAAGGCTATGATTTAGATATGAAAAAAATTGAATGAGACTATGATTAGGATATGAAAAAAATTTGAATGAGACTATGATCAGGATATAAAAAAATTAAATGAGATTATGATCAGGATATGAAAAAAATTGAATGAGACTATGATTAGGATTTTGAAAAATTGAATGAGACTATGATCAGGATATGAAAAAAATTGAATGAGACTATGATCAGGATATGAAAAAAATTAAATGAGATTATGATCAGGATATGAAAAAAATTGAATGAGACTATGATCAGGATATGAAAAAAATTGAATGAGATTATGATCAGGATATGAAAAAAATTGAATGAGACTATGATCAGGATATGAAAAAAATTGAATGAGACTATGATCAGGATATGAAAAAAATTGAATGAGACTATGATCAGGATATGAAAAAAATTGAATGAGACTATGATTAGGATATAAAAAAAATTGAATGAGACTATGATCAGGATATGAAAAAAATTGAATGAGGCTATGATCAGGATATGAAAACAAATTGAATGAGGCTATGATCAGGATATGAAAAAAATTGAATGAGACTATGATCAGGATATGAAAAAAATTGAATGAGACTATGATTAGGATATGAAAAAAATTGAATGAGACTATGATCAGGATATAAAAAAAATTGAATGAGACTATGATCAGGATATAAAAAAAATTGAATGAGACTATGATCAGGATATAAAAAAAATTGAATGAGACTATGATCAGGATATGAAAAAAATTGAATGAGACTATGATCAGGATATAAAAAAAATTAAATGAGACTATGATCAGGATATAAAAAAAAATTGAATGAGACTATGATCAGGATATGAAAAAAATTGAATGAGACTGCGATCAGGATATGAAAAAAATTGAATGAGACTATGATCAGGATATGAAAAAAATTTAATGAGGCTATGATCAGGATATGAAAAAAAATTGAATGAGGCT
>OY744546.1:12335925-12348425 GCA_963556195.1 Sepiola atlantica
ACAAACGTTTAACAGCAAGTTAATTCGGTACACACAAACAAACGTATATCTCCTCCCACTTCTTTCCTTTCAACATAAAAGAGAGAGAGAGAGAGAGGGGGGCGGGGAGGCACCCACAGTGGTGGTGGGGGCGGTTTTACTGGAAAAAATAAAGTTTATTCCTTATCTTCTTCATCTCAGCATAGGGAGATGAAGTGAAAGAGAGGGAGAAAGACTGGTGATTTGTGGTGGCTGAAAGTTTATTGGTAATAGATTTCATACAAGCTGTTACCTCTAAGCACATCTATTATTGTATTAAACGACAAGAACACCCGTCCCAGGACGGGTAAAATATATCCCCCCCCCCACCGGAACAGAACAGTTTTGCACCACTTTTATATCGTCTTACAAAGATCGAAATCAAGATATAATGCAACTAGACTGAATCCCCATTCCAATTTTGATCGAAATCTATTACAGTTTTGCTCCTAGAAAATGTGTAAAATTTAACTTAAGGAAAATCATAAAAGTTTGTCAAGTTTTACTCTGATGTAATAGCGATAATAAAATGAGTTTTTCTGAAATGCGCGAACATATCGAAACACATTAAGTGTTGATTTTCAGAGCATGATTCTTTCTTTCTTATTTTTTTTAACTTCACTAACTGAAACGTTATTTTATATGAATATTAGTGTGAACACTGGCGAAGCATAACTTTCTTTTTGTCATTTTGGATGGAGTGTGTGTATACTCATAACTTTAATATTTCAACTACTTAAAAAAAACTGAACGACAAAATAAAATCAGAAAGGACATATTTTTCTAAGGTGTAGCCACTTGAAAGAGCGAGCTCGGAGAGACCGCTTGGATGTTCTAATGCATCGTCCTATCTATCAACCGAGGCAACGCAGCATCCATTATGACGTCATCCTGCAACGTCTAAGGCTTGATGAAGAAAATAAAAAAAACTTTGCCCTCGTGGGGAGGCAAGTAAATAGGAACTTATGGAAATACACTAATTGGCTTTGTCGGTTCGCTATCGCTTTGCAAATTTTTCTACCTTGAATACTTGAAACATTAATTTAAAATAATAAACATGTCTTTCAGAACTTTGTTGTAAACACGAAACAATCTTTCTTAATTTTTCATATAGATAGATAAACATTAGCATTTTGGTAATTTTGATACAAAATTATTTATCTTTTAAATGTGTCCGTAAAGAAAGTAAAAGAAAGGAAAAAAATCAGTTTGCCTTTTCACTTACAATTCTGAAATAGATCGCAACTCGTTAAAAATCAAGTCGGTCCCTCTAAAAAAAGGAATATTTGGACACAAATGCTAAATATTTGTCTCGGAAAAAAACAAACAATTACTAAACAGATTTATTTGTTATATTAAAATCAAAACAATCATTGAATTAAAAAACAATAACAAATAATAGTTAATTAATAAAATGTTCTTTTTCAAAACCAATATGCAAATTAGTTAAACTTGCGACTGATGTCACATTTCCATTAGTTGAATTAATTTGAAATCGTGCCCAACTTTTGCATTTAATCATTTAGATCAGGGTTTCTCAATCGGGGTCCACATGGACCCTGGGGGTCCACGTAATATTCCTTAGGGTCCACAGGCAAAAATAACAAATTGGGGGTCCACAGTGATATTTTGATGGTCCATGGAGCAATTCTTCTTCAGAACGGTTATTACGAAAAATAAAATTTCTACTGTAATCTACACCGTATTGAAATAAGTAGTGAATATATATGAATGATTTTTTCTTTAATATTTCCTTTTGACCTATCTACTCACCCATGGCAAGAACAAACGAAGGTGAAAATAGTTTATTATGAATTGTTTAGCAGTGTGCATAAATACTCATTAGAATTTAATTGTAAAATAATTTATTTACATTACATTAGTTTTCCTTCAAAATAAAGCATAATCATTTACTATTTCTTTGATTATAGATATAATCTTTTTACTTTTTATTAGTGAAAAATAGAATAAGCTTTTCTTTTGTCGAATAGCTATGAGAGGGTCCACCAAAAGAAAAATAAGGGGAAAGGGGGACCATGGGTAAAAAAAAGGTTGAGAACCTCTGATTTAGATAATGAAATCAAGTACACTTATCATTTAAAAATAAAAAAATAAAAAATTTGAATTAAAAGTATGAATCCCTTAATTCTCTGATCTAAACCCTAAGCCTAAGACTAAGCCTAACCCTAACCCTCCGAACCCCTTTATTTGTTGAAGGTCTGCTTTGTAATTTATTTCTTTATTCTTGTCTACCTTTTCAATTACAGGCCTGATCCGCTCGGTGACAGTGAGCCCTGACAGCAATTGGGTAGCAGTGGCCTTTTCTTCCGGAATTGTGTCTGTCCTTGATGTTAGAACTGGTACGCTTCTTGGACAACGTAAAGGACATGATGGCGACATACTCCAGGTAAATGGGGGAGGGGACTAACAACTTTATTAAACACAAACCACAAGGATAGATTGCCTTTTATATGTGGAAATAACATAAGATATATATATATATATATTTATATATATATATATATAATAATAATAATAATCCAGGTAAAACATCCACAGGATAGTAATCCAAAGAATTTCAACCGGGTTTATAAAACATGCTCAATATCAAATAGAGCTTTTATATATGATTATTTTTATTTACACAGACATGTACAAAATCTGCGACACTGGCATGTCGATGTTATCGATCAACAGCTATTATAAACTGAGATCTCATCAGGCAGAGTTAGAATCCGATCTTAACCTTAGATCATATCTGGAAAGAATGGAAACATCTCAGTTTATAATAGCTGTTGATTGATAACATCGACATGCCAGTGTCGCAGATTTTGTACATGTCTGTGTAAATAAAAATAATCATATATATATATATAAAAATGTGTGTGTGTATATTTAGGCAGAAAATCGATATAAGTACATGTTTAATTTTCTTAATTGTTGTTTCAATTCTGCGAGTTAGTTTCCAGTTCTCTAACGTGGAGTGTTTTTTTTTTCGTCCATTTTGAGCATTATCGATCTTCACGATTGTCTTCACAATATAGCAAAAAAACAAAACAACTCCTGAAGATAATCGCGAAGATCGAAAGAACTTGAGATAGACGAAGAAAGAACTTGGATGCAAACTCCATAAATTAATACTAGAGACCCGAAAACTAGTTCGCAGAGTAGAGATATGATTTAGAAAATAGCAAAAAGAGAAAATTATGGAGTTTTCTATCATAAATATATATATATATATATATATATATATATATACACATATATAGATATAATATTATCATTCTTAATGAAGAACACAAGGCATTCGAAATATTGAACAATAACAATAATAAAAATAAAACAAATACATTGTTTTTAATCATCAACTACCACTCGTGCATCATTAAATATATATGTATATATATTCTAGTATTCTACTTATATATATATATATATATATATAAAAATATATATATAAAAATATATATATATATATATAAAACTGTCGTTGAATGGGAGTATTTTTACTTTCATTGTTGAACCAATTTTCTTGTTAAACTATGCTGAGTTTTTTTTTACCAAAATACTATTTTAAAATCTTTCAGAGGTCTTATAAAATGTTGACATTTTTTTTTTATTCCAAAATAAAAGTTTCCAATGGGAAAAGAAAAAAGAAAAAAGAAAAAAAAAACGTTTATTTTTCTAAAAAAAAAAAAAAAAAAAGAATGACACAATACTGATCAACTCTGATGATGGAATTTTATTCCGAAAAATTTAAGATTAAAGTAAAAAAAAAAAATAAAAATACAAATAAAAAATCTTGCATTGAAATTTTATGCCGAAAACTAAATATTTAACAGTATATTAACCTTTTATTATGAATTTTATTTCTAAAAAAAGTCTAAAAAAATACCGGACAGATTTAACCCTTAAATGTTTTATTTTTTAAATTGGTTTGAAAATAATTCTATCATCAAATATACTGATTACCTATTTAGCGACATCAGGCTCGTTGCAAATGTGAAACAAGTTTCAGTTTGACACATTTTCGTTTAATATTATATTAAATAGGCATTTTGTTGGAATGTGTCATATTTGAAACAAAAAACATTGAAGGGTTAATAAACCAAACGGTGAGTTACAGTGATCTGTAATTGTGTTTGTTATTTATTTGCTTACAGTAATATATATTTCATTCAAACAGTCTGTTCAGCTATATCACAGCTGTCAGTGGGACTAGGCAGGCAAGTGCTTCAGGCTGAGATGGAAATGGATAATTTTTTTTCCACAGTCAGAACTTATATCCATAACACCATGAGAAAGGGAAATATTACTGTTTATAAAAACGATATCAACTACCGAAGAGTGCTCTATTCGTTTTTATGAGGAGTGTTGAATTTCTAATGGCCGTTGACGATTTCCCTTACTGCAGTGCTCAATCGGGTGGGGGCATATGTAGTCATCCACAGACAGACTGTTTTGCTGTATCACAGCTCGTCAGTGTGGCTAGTAAACAAGACAACAATCCTCTCAAAACCGAAACAACTGAATTAAAACAGCAGATCTTAGACAAATAAAGGGCTCGATGTCCTATTGGACAGTGCTGTGTTGATCATAAATGATTGATAAAATGTTCTTATATTTTAACACTTTACTGCAGTTTCATGGTATCACCGATCATCAGAAGTGCCTCCAATGATTAATTCTTCCATGGTGAACAGGAAAAGTTTTTTTTTATTGTTAGAGACATGTCTGATGATTGTTGGGGTATCATGAAACTCCAAAACTAAGAACACTTTATTGGTCCCCCGATTTATAAAATCGGGGGACTTATGTTTTGAGGCATGTCCGTCCGTCCGTCCGGATTTTTCTCCGCAACCATCCATTGAATTTCTCTAAAATTTTGCATGAAGTTGTAACTTTCGTCAGGTTAGAAAGTGACATTCTCCGATTTTTAAAAAAAAATCTGGTTAGCCCCCCAGGGGGTCAAAAGGCCCTAAAATGGCAAAAAATGACATTTTTTGCCCCATAACTTTTCATCTATCCATTCAATTTCTCTGAAACTTGGCCAAAATGTGGTAAGAAAGAGTGCTCTTGAGCGGTACCTCCCAAAATGTGACGGATAGAAAACTATTAGGGAGTGGATGTGTTGTGATTGTCAGACACCACAACTAAAATCCACGTTTTTCAAATAATCTGTTGCAAAACCAAGAAATGATTGCTTTAAGTTCAGCTACCCTTAAACATTTCTTTAGAGATTTGAACGAACTAGAAACATGACCAAAACGATAAAAGAAAAAAAAAAAACATGGCAGCCAGTCACTCTTTTTCTCTCTCTCTCATTTAAGTGTATTAACCCTAACCCCATGAAGCTGTGGAGCAGTAACAAGAAAGCTTTTGTCACTCGTTTAGGAAGAAATGGAGCTCCATTTGAATAGAAAAGGAGCTCTCCGATACTGCAAAAAGAAGCATGCACCTTTTACCTACATTCTGGAAAGCTTGGTATTGCGACTGAAGCGTAAGGATCTACTGTGATAGGAGCCAGAATTATTGGGAGAGAAACTTGGGTGGGGAGTTGGGTAGCAAGATGTCTGTTCACATTACATTTAACTTTCTGCATGTAGGTACATTCAGGGAAACAGCGAGCAGAGAAGAAACGAAAGGAAAGAAACGAAAGAAGCGAAAGAAACGAAAGAAGCGAAAGGAAAGAAAAGAAACGAAAGGAAAGAAATGAAAGAAAAGAAATGAAAGAAACGAAAGGAAAGAAATGAAAGAAAAGAAACGAAAGAAACGAAAGGAAAGAAATGAAAGAAACGAAAGGAAAGAAATGAAAGAAAAGAAACGAAAGAAATGAAAGAAATGAAAGAAATGAAAGAAACGAAAGAAACGAAACGAAATGAAAGAAATGAAAGAAATGAAAGAAACGAAACGAAAGAAACGAAAGAAGCTATTAAAGTAGAAAATCTCTCTTGGTGGAATTTTGCTGCTAGTTGGGTGTGGCAAGGGTAAACCGTTCATCGTTTTGACATCTAAAATGCTAATGAATCTCTGTATTTTTTTTTTTTTTTGTTAGATCAAAGCTTGCAATCGGCACACGTTCGTGACTTCATCCTTTGATCAGAGCATGCGGCTGTGGAACGCCAGTGACCTCAAAGAAATCTGCCAGTTCAAAGGTGAGTCAATTTGCAACCATTTTCAGTGGAGTTTGAGTCTGGATTTACTTCTGTTGATTAATATGAACATGTACATCTGCGTTCATTGCACTGGCCACGATCGTCCCATACGTTGTGAATTCTCCTTCCAAACAAAAACCACAACTTTTATTTTCCTTTTGCGGTTAGAATGGTACTCGTTTTCTTAGGTTGAATAACAGACTTTCGAAATGAGATTTTTGCCTGAACAAACCAAAATATAAGTCCAATCAACACAATCCTTTAGCTAAGAGTCCCAAGGGCCCACCGGCCCATCTGACCACCAATCTTCCAAAAAACCAACTGCCTGTGTCATGCCTAGAGAGCTGGCTCTCACCTTCCCCTTCCCCTTCCCATCTCCTGGAATATTTTCACTTCTGACCGTAGATCTTGGATTGTGGTCTTTCTCAGTGATCACCATTCGACCACCAATAAGCTGACCACCGGAGATATCGGCCAGACAGTGTCCACTCAAGGAGGTTTATCTCTAGACAATCTACGGACATTACCCTTCTCAAGTAGGTTGGTCTCAGCATGATTCCCTGTTTAATGAGGCACTTATCTTATTTAAAAAAAAGAAAGACAATTTCTGGGTGGCCCAACTCACAATCAGAGATATTTTCAATTTCTTCTTTACCCCTCCCAACTCCTTTAGCTACACCACAAAAACATGCAGCCTTGTGCATGTTTACAGTAATCTCTTCCCTGATTATCCTTAGTATTCTGAATATTTTTTTTACAATCCTGTGCGGCAGCAAACTAGAGGAGAGAATCCTTTCTGCCGTGCTCTATCTATCGGTAGGATATTGGATGTCTTGCACATTCATTGTCGTGAGTGGTTTGGCTATGTGCAGCGTGCGTACCACCTCCTGCATCAACTCAATAACATGCATGGAAGACCAAGGAAAACCTGACTTGAGTGCATACAAATAGACTTGACTATTTGCAATATGACTGGTATCAACTCTATTGATCGGACCGCATGGAAAGCAGGTGTGAGACGTTGTTTGGTGTTGCCCACCTTCGAGTCCGGGACACTTGCAGAACCTTTAAAAAAAAAAAAAAAAATAAAAAAAATAAATAAATAAATAAATAAATTAAAAAAATAAATAAAAAATAAATAAATAAATGAATAAATTAAAAAAAAAAAAAAAAAATAAATAAATAAATGAATAAATTAAAAAAAAATAAATAAATAAATAAATAAATGAATAAATTAAAAAAAAAAAAAAAATAAATAAATAAATGAATAAATTAAAAAAAAAAAAAAAAAAAAAAAATAATTATTATGATTATTTTTTTTTATTTGCATTTGCGTCCTATCACTGAAACTAGATTTACTAGCCGGAGATGCTTCATTTGTCGATAGTTTGCCGTTTTCTATGAATCTTGAGAACTGTTAGTTCTTTGTGCAGTGTGATAAGTTTCTCTCTGTTTTTATCTTACGTTCATTTCTAAATGTACGTCATTAATTATTTTTGTTTTTTTCAGCAATTGTCGTCGTGTGTTTTAGCTACTATTTTCAAAATATAAAAGAATATTTTTTTCACTAGTTTATATACGTATTGTGTTCAATATTCTAAATGGAAACGGATACTGAGAAAAAGATGAATTATAACTTAATTTGAAAGTAAATTTTCACTTCACAAAACTGTGGGAAATGTAAATGAAACAGTTCTTGGCATAATTACAAATAAACTTAGATTTTTTATTTTATTTTTTCTTTCAATATATATATATATATATAATGAATACGTCATAATCACGTTGACACACCGGTTCTCGCTAGATCACCGAAGTTAAGCGACGTTGTGCCTGGTCAGTACTAGATGAGTGACTATTTAGGAATACCAGGCGCTCTATGTGGACACCTAGCTATGAGCAAATAGCATCGCCAACTTGCGTGACAACTATGGCAAAAACACCTGAATGACAGTCACCGATAAGGTGGACGGAAACCAGGAAGGGGTTCCTCTTCCCGGGGTGATTAAAAACCTTGATGGTGATATAATGGATACTCGGCATAATAATAACAGGATAAATTTCAAACCCATATAACTTCCAAAATATTGATAATTTTATTAAAAAAATATTCTTAAATTCACATAATCAAAATCTTTTGTTTACACAGGCTAGGTCGAGAATTATTACAATGTAGACAAAAGATTTTGAAACATCAGTTGGAGATCTTTAATGATTCAAATTCACCAGAATGTTGAGAGATTTACGTTTTTTTTTTGTTTTTTTTTTCAATCGTTTTCTCCAACTTAAACAATTTTCCCCTCATATCTCATTCGATTTTCTAAGTTTTTAATTTATCATTCTGACGTTTCCTTTTAGAGGGTCAGACGATAAGGCCTTAAGAAAAATTTTAGCAATTTTCTTTTTTTTTTCCACCCGCCGTTTCATTGATTTAAAGAATGTTTCTTCTGAAATATATATATATATATATATATATATATATATATATATATATATAAAACAATAATATCAAAACTGTTCCGGATTTGATTAAAAAAACACTTTAATACAAACAATTGTTTCTGCCCATTCCAAAAACATTATCTTGATAAACAAAATATTAAAATATTTTCAAAAAAGCTTCATCAGTGTACATTTTTTATCCACCACAATCAAGCAAAAAAAACAAAACAACCCCAAAATACAAACGTCAACATTTCAAAGTTATTCATTTTTTTCTCATACCAAAACTAAAAATAATTTATTTTTTATTTTCTAGGAGCATCAGAACCTGTCCATTGTATCGGTCTCTATCGGAACCAAATAATTTCAGCAACTGCTGGAAATAAAATCGGAGTCCATTCATCTATAGACAGACATGTAAGCATTGCCTTTTTAATAAGACACTAGACAATCCGTGGCACGTTAAGCCAACGTTGGTACGTTGTACATGGGATAAATAGAAAAAGATGAAAAAAGAAAGGAAAGGAAAATGTTAGACAGATTCAACGTTTATGAATGTTTAAAACAGAATCAATAGACCTTTCTTTTCACCTTTCTCTCAATTTCTCTTTCTTTCCTTATTTTTGTCTCTTCCCTCTTTATCTCTCTTTTGTCTCCTTTCTCTTTCACTCTATACCCCCTTCTTTCTCTTCTGTCTTCTATTTCTTCCCTACATTCATTCTCTCTTTCTCCCCCCCCCTCTCCCCTCTCTCACTCACTCTCTCTCTCTCCTCTCTCACTCACTCTCTCTCTCTCCCCTCTCTCACTCACTCTCTCTCTCTCCCCTCTCTCACTCACTCTCTCTCTCCCCTCTCTCACCCCTCACTCTCTCTCTCTCCCCTCACTCACTCTCTCTCTCTCTCTCCCCCTCACTCTCTCACTCTCTCCCCTCACTCACTCTCTCACTCTCTCCCCTCACTCACTCACTCACTCACTCACTCACTCACTCTCTCCCCTCACTCACTCACTCACTCACTCTCTCTCTCCCCTCTCTCACTCTCTCTCTCTTTCCCCTCTCTCACTCTCACTATTTTCCCCATCTCTATATCTCTTCTATTCTGAGTCATCTAAAACATTCATGTACAGATGAAAAAAAAATGTGCACAATGACAAGCGGTCTAAGTGCTCTTCCTCTATGGTGCTGGTTTCAAATCCCATTTTCCTGACCTTGTGTCACATTTTACTGTGGTGGGAGGGAGATAAAGATAAATAACTTCTCAGAGTTTTAGTAGTAGTAGTAGTAGTAGTAGTAGTGTGTATATATATATATATAATAATTAATAATTAATAATAATCCAGGTAAAACATCCACAGGGTAGTAATCCCAAGAATTTCAACCGGGTTTATAAAAAGTGTTCAATATCAAAATAGAGCTTTTATATATTATTATTTTTATTTACACAGACATGTACAAAATCTGCGACACTGGCATGTCGATGTTATCGATCAACAGCTATTATAACTGAGATCTCATCAGGCAGAGTTAGAATCCGATCTTAACCTTAGATCATATTTGGAAAGCCAAATATGATCTTCGGTTAAGATCGGATTCTAACTCTGCCTGATGAGATCTCAGTTATAATAGCTGTTGATCGATAACATCGACATGCCAGTGTCGCAGATTTTGTACATGTCTGTGTAAATAAAAATAATCATATATATATTGCACTTTCTCTTTCTTCTCTTCTTTGTCTTCTCTCATCCTTTCACAAAGTCAAAGGATTTCAGAATACGTACTAGGAGAAAGTAAATTTTGGGTTTACTTTAGGCAGCCTCATAACTCTCGCTTCCCTTATTTTGTCCTTTAGTCCTCACATTTCATTAACGATGTTTCTAACAAAGGGGGGAATAATTGCTGTTTTCTGGGTTCGGAATCTATCTATCTAACATTTATCGTTGGCTGGTTTTTTACATTGAAGTGGTAATTTTTTTTTTTTTAGCTCCTTACATCAAGTGGCTTCATGCCTTGTCTGGAGCGATTTCCATAAAACAAACAACAAAAAACATTGTGATGTCATAATAGACTCTCTCTCTCTCTCTTACCCTATCTCCCATTATGCTCTCCTTCTATCTCCTCTTTCTCTCTCTCTCCTCTGTATTCTCTCTTTCCTCCTTTCACAAAGCGAAAGGATTTCATAATACATTGTGATGTCATGATACTCTATCTCCTCTTCCCAATCTTCTCTTTCTTTCTCTCTGTTTTAATTATTTACACCAATCAATTTATCTCACCACTTTATTTATGTCATACCCTCCCCCCCACTATCTAAACGATTCATGTACAGATGAAATGTGTGCACGCTGACAACAAGACGGTAACAAGATAACAAATATGATTCTCAGAGTTTTAGTATTAGTTGTATATTTTTGGTAAGTATTTGCACCATTGTCTTGTGTTTGCGGTCACTTAATTGTTCTAAGTGTTTGTTGTCTTCTTTTCACAGGCCACCTACACCAGCACGAAGCTTCATCCAGAAATCTTTAAAGGGGTTCTTGCCAGTATGGCTATATTGCCACTGAATCGTACTCTCTTGCTGGGAGCGGACAATGGTGCCATTCGATTGCTTTGCTGAAAAAAAAAAAAACGACATACATTCAGTGGCATGCAGGGGTCTGGTGATGCCCGGGGACCAAACTCCTTGATTGTATGTTCTAAAGATTCGAGTATAAGTCCTAGTACTGAGACCTATTATGAGAAAGGGAGATAGTTTGAATATGATTGGTTACCCAATTTGGATGTCCGGGGTCCCCGCCTTGCCGGACGGACCCCCCCCCCCCACTCTCTGCACATTCATCACGAGTGTTTCGATGTCATTATCAACATCTCATCAGATGGAGTGTTTGTTGTATTTTAATTCTTTTTTTCTGTTTCTTAAATTAAAATTTTCTTTTTCTTCCGTCATTGATTTTTCTTAAAAAAAAAAAAAAAAAATTATCAGTATTGATCTGTTTTTTTTTTTTAAATCCGTTTTTTATTTCATGTTTTCATATTTTCGGAGGTAACGAAAAATGTTCACACTTTTAAGTGCAAATAAAAAAAATATAGATGCATTAAAAAAAAAAAAAAATAGAATCTTAATCTTGCTAAAGATTTGAAGTATAAAATAAATCAAAAATAAAATGTACCCCCCCCCCCCCAACTTCCGACAACGGAGGCAAAAAATAATCACATGAAACCAAAAATGAATGGACAAACGAATATAATTGCATGTTATTATAAAAACACCCGTTTTAATGAGGAAAACAGAGCAAAATAAATACAATGAAATATATGGGAAATTAGTTTATGGAATAGTGGATAAGCATGTTAACAGACTGGTAGAAATAAGGACATAAGCACATCGTTAAAGCTTAACGAAGATATTTTGGTTGATTCGTTTGACAATATTTATTTGGTAAAAAAAAGAAATTAATATTTTATATTTTTTTGACACGAGGGTTTGTGTAGGGAATACTATTCAATAAATAGTTAATTTAATCTACGGGGCTGGAGATAAGCAATGAATATCATCCCTGTGAACTAAAGTAATCATTTATTTCATGGTATTACCTATGCAAACGCAATATCAACAAAAATGTGATTTATAATATGCTGTCAGAAATGTATTAACTCTCTCTCTCTAGATATATATATATATATATATATATATATATATATATATATATATAATAAAATTATATAAACATGAGAAACAGTCTATGCATTGAAACGTTGATTTATCTGCGTAGACTGTTTCTAATGATTATATAATTTTATTCGTAAAAGCTCTACTCACGTATTAAGCACTTTTGAAAAAATATTGGTTTTAATTCATTAATATATATATATATATATATATAAAGTAA
>OY744546.1:12353425-12385925 GCA_963556195.1 Sepiola atlantica
TAAATATATATCTTTTATAATAGTTTATATATATATATATAATTTGATTAAGAAATCGATAAGATGCCAAGATTTTTTTTTTTTTTTAGACAATAAATCAAATATTTTGGACGTCGATATCTGTCCATCCTCAATGAAAATAAGAATCCGACATTAGTGTATGTATATATATATATATATATAGCAATAGATAAAGTGAAAGAATAGAATAAGGTGCGAATCAAATTTTATCACAGTTTAATGTTCAGGCAAAGTTCTTTAAAATCCTTAACTTAAATACACTTTTCACTGCTATCTACTGCATCGATAGCAAACGAATTTCCCGCCTGGATAACTTTTTGCATTTTTGGACCACCATTCACCATTTGGATTATTTTTTAATCAACCTATTTGATATTTTTCCTGGAGCTATTTTAAACTTTTTGACTTGGATGAACTGTATAGGTTTACAAAAAAATATATTTGATGTTTTATATACCTTTATGTATTTTTATGTATATTTGTTTATATATTTTCAAAGTTTAATTTTTATTACCTGCAGTAATGTCATTGCAGTAATGGTCCTCTGAGAAGATTTTCTTTGAAAACTCATGAGTTAAGGACTTTAAAGAACTTTGCCTGAACATTGACCTGTAATAAAATTTGATTCGCACCGTATTTTATTATTTCACTTTATCTATTGCTATTAATGCTCTATCCAGTATATTGAGCTTTATTCTTATCCGGATGTTCACTAATTGAAAATATTAGTTGCCTCTTATATCTTTTGTTGTATTAACCTTATATATATATATATATATATATATTGAAAAGTCACACATTTTGAAGCGTTGGGTGGGTGGCAATAATAACGAAGATATTTTTTTATAAAATATTTAGAAAACCTTGCACAACGCAGATTATTTGTTTTTAAAAATAAATTATTTATTCATCTTAAAAACAATTTTTTTTTTTTTTTATAAACTTGAGTACTTTCGGTAAATCTACCATCTTCAGAAGAATATTTCTTCTTTTTCTTTTTTTTCTTTTTTCCTCTTGGTTGAGACATTCTCGTGGTCAAGTTGAAAATCCGTCTAGGTGTTTTGACGAAGAAAGAAAAATGTTGATATGGCTGTGTGTCACGTGGTCGGCGTGGAAGAGTATATTGAAAAGTCACACATTTTGAAGCGTTGGGTGGGTGGCAATAATAACGAAGATATTTTTTTATAAAATATTTAGAAAACCTTGCACAACGCAGATTATTTGTTTTTAAAAATAAATTATTTATTCATCTTAAAAACAATTTTTTTTTTTTTTTTATAAACTTGAGTACTTTCGGTAAATCTACCATCTTCAGAAGAATATTTCTTCTTTTTATTTTTTTTCTTTTTTCCTCTTGGTTGAGACATTCTCGTGGTCAAGTTGAAAATCCGTCTAGGTGTTTTGACGAAGAAAGAAAAATGTTGATATGGCTGTGTGTCACGTGGTCGGCGTGGAAGAGTATATTGAAAAGTCACACATTTTGAAGCGTTGGGTGGGTGGCAATAATAACGAAGATATTTTTTTATAAAATATTTAGAAAACCTTGCACAACGCAGATTATTTGTTTTTAAAAATAAATTATTTATTCATCTTAAAAACAATTTTTTTTTTTTGTTTTATAAACTTGAGTACTTTCGGTAAATCTACCATCTTCAGAAGAATATTTCTTCTTTTTCTTTTTTTTCTTTTTTCCTCTTGGTTGAGACATTCTCGTGGTCAAGTTGAAAATCCGTCTAGGTGTTTTGACGAAGAAAGAAAAATGTTGATATGGCTGTGTGTCACGTGGTCGGCGTGGAAGAGTATATTGAAAAGTCACACATTTTGAAGCGTTGGGTGGGTGGCAATAATAACGAAGATATTTTTTTATAAAATATTTAGAAAACCTTGCACAACGCAGATTATTTGTTTTTAAAAATAAATTATTTATTCATCTTAAAAACAATTTTTTTTTTTTTTTTTATAAACTTGAGTACTTTCGGTAAATCTACCATCTTCAGAAGAATATTTCTTCTTTTTCGACTTTTCAATATACTCTTCCACGCCGACCACGTGACACACAGCCATATCAACATTTTTCTTTCTTCGTCAAAACACCTAGACGGATTTTCAACTTGACCACGAGAATGTCTCAACCAAGAGGAAAAAAGAAAAAAAAAAAAAAGAAGAAATATTCTTCTGAAGATGGTAGATTTACCGAAAGTACTCAAGTTTATAAAAAAAAAAAAAAATTGTTTTTAAGATGAATAAATAATTTATTTTTAAAAACAAATAATCTGCGTTGTGCAAGGTTTTCTAAATATTTTATAAAAAAATATCTTCGTTATTATTGCCACCCACCCAACGCTTCAAAATGTGTGACTTTTCAATATACTCTTCCACGCCGACCACGTGACACACAGCCATATCAACATTTTTCTTTCTTCGTCAAAACACCTAGACGGATTTTCAACTTGACCACGAGAATGTCTCAACCAAGAGGAAAAAAGAAAAAAAAGAAAAAGAAGAAATATTCTTCTGAAGATGGTAGATTTACCGAAAGTACTCAAGTTTATAAAAAAAAAAAAAAATTGTTTTTAAGATGAATAAATAATTTATTTTTAAAAACAAATAATCTGCGTTGTGCAAGGTTTTCTAAATATTTTATAAAAAAATATCTTCGTTATTATTGCCACCCACCCAACGCTTCAAAATGTGTGACTTTTCAATATACTCTTCCACGCCGACCACGTGACACACAGCCATATCAACATTTTTCTTTCTTCGTCAAAACACCTAGACGGATTTTCAACTTGACCACGAGAATGTCTCAACCAAGAGGAAAAAAGAAAAAAAAAGAAAAAGAAGAAATATTCTTCTGAAGATGGTAGATTTACCGAAAGTACTCAAGTTTATAAAAAAAAAAAAAATTGTTTTTAAGATGAATAAATAATTTATTTTTAAAAACAAATAATCTGCGTTGTGCAAGGTTTTCTAAATATTTTATAAAAAAATATCTTCGTTATTATATATATATATATATATATATATATATATATATATATATATATATATATATTAGTATTTCTCTACGCCAACCGTTAAGGAGCAATCTCTCCAAAATGCTGCTACTTGTACTACTACTATCACACAGTCTTGACAACACACTGCCTATATACAGGGTGGGCTAAAATAAGGGTCCTATCTTTAAATTTGAATAACTTGAATTTGAATAACTTACACAAAATAAAAGTTAAACTCACCAAACTTTATGTGTGTGTAGACTGACCCTTCCGAGATTTTTTGAAATAAACAAAACAAATTTTAGCCGAAAAACACTTCTTAAAACTTACAAAAACTAAAGTATTGTTTTTTACACGGTTTTGAGTTTTTTAAGCAAAAATAATGTTTTCTAAATGAGGGTACGTTCCTTAGGGCTAATACGGCTCATGCTGGCTTCGGAAGGGGTCCTTTACTTATACTAAAAAAAAAAATTAAAAAAATCAATAAATAAAAAAGTTATGAATTTTTAAAAATAGGACCCTTATTTTTGCCCACCCTATATTACAACAAGGGAGGGCGTCGCCGTTGGGAAGCTTTCTCCTTAACGGTTGACGTAAGGAAATACTAAAAAAAATATATATACTAATGTCGGATTCTTATTTTCATTGAGGATGGACGGCTATCGACGTCCGAAATATTTGATTTATTGTATAAAAAAAAAATCTTGGCATTTTATCGATTTCTGAAACAAATTTCTATTTCATTTCAAAGTATGCCTTTTAATATGTGAAAAAAACATTATATATATATATATATATATATATATATATATATATATATATATATATATATAAAATGTTCATTAATATTTGCAGTATCTACAATGAACGCAATACTGATATCAAAGCAAATATTAAAAAGTAAAAAAAAGAGTAGGTAACTAAAGCAAATAAAAATTTCGAATTGATTTTATCACCGAATGTGCAACGTCGATTGAATGCCGCTAAGTAGCTGCCACATAAACATAAACGGCGCGTCACATCAATTACCGCTATGAATAGATTGGTTATGCAAGGCTTACAATTTAATTGTTGTGGCTGTATGAGCGAGGTAGCAGTAATTTGCGTTGCGCAAGTGTGTGCAAAAATCGGGCGTATATTTAATACGAATAACAATGCATGTTGTACATTTGGTAACTGTGAAAATAAATTATTGTAGTGGACAGATCTGACCCCTCCGATGTAAGCGCATATGACTGTCTTTGTCGTGCATAACGGCTACGCTAACTGTGATAAAGGCAGGCAGTTATTCATGACAGTCGAATATATAACCTCGACAAAGAGTCTGATGATCTGGGCTATTTTGAAGCTGGTGGTCTTGTTTCTGTCAGGCTGAGGTATGGTTCTATGCAGTTCTAGAAGCCCCCCCTCCTCCCAGGCATTACCTTCTCAGGCGACTCTATCGGCGAATACTAACGGGCTGCTAAGGCATTTTTTGTAGGCCGGTGTGCACTTTTTATAAGCTTCCTCCTTCGTATGTATGTGTGTGTGTGACTTCAACAGGTACCACTTACGTCGAACGCTCCCCTTCGTCACGGTCTCGATAAGAGAACAGATAACCTACCAGCTAACCTATTAGTGCGGTCGGTCGACCGACCAACCTGGTATTACCTGTTTTCACTCCCTGTAGTGGTTGATGCGCTGCCTCCGACTTGACCTAATTCCTGGGCCGTCGAAATCGACGAATGTGTTCTTCTCTCCTGACGGAGACTAAAGATGTCTGAAGTGTTTTAGTTGATCGATCTTGGCTTCGCTACAATGTTTTCTTTTTTTAATCCAAAGTCCGAATTCTGCATTTGTTTTAGAAGATCTGCGTCGTCTGGGAATGAGAATGCATGGAACACAGCAAGGAAAGAAGAAAAAAAGACAATAAGAATATTCTTTCTTTTTTTTTGTGGAAATCGCTCTTGACAATACATGAAGCCACTTAATGCAAAGAGCTAAAAAAATTACTACTTCAAGGTCAAAAACTACCCAACAATAAGTGTTAGATGGATAGATTCCGAACCCAGAAAACAGCAATTCTTCCCCCTTTGTCAGAAACATCGCTCATGGAATGAGGACTAAATGACAAAATAAGGGAAGCGAGAGTTACGAGGCTGTCGAAAGTAAACTCAAGTTAGTCACTTTCTACTCTCCTGTAATACATTATTATATTTCTAAAAGTATTTCTGTCATCATAATTTCTCTCTATATAAATTAGGTAGTTTTATTTTTTATGAAATTGCTCCAGACAAGACATGAAGCCACTTGGTGTAAGAAGCTAAAAAAAATACCACTTCAAGAGCAAAAGCTAGCCAACGATAAGTGTTATATTCTGACCCAGAAAACAGCAATTCTTCCACCTTTGTCAGAAACATCGCTCATGAAATGTGAGGATGAAAGGACAAAATAAGGGGAGAGAGAGTGACGAGGTTGCCGAAAGTAAACCAGAAGTCCACTTTCTACTCTCCTAAAATCTTACTATAAAAATAAGAATATATTATTGAAAACAAAAGAAGACAATGTTACAAGCACAATACTGTTCGTTGAATATGCAGGGTTAATACCTCAGATTTGGACTGGCACTTTCTATTATTTCTCGACGTGCTAATATAATTAATCTACTCGTCCATCAATC
The DNA here is from genome assembly GCA_963556195.1 of Sepiola atlantica. Lineage (NCBI taxonomy): Eukaryota > Metazoa > Mollusca > Cephalopoda > Sepiida > Sepiolidae > Sepiola > Sepiola atlantica. The sequence goes on from OY744546.1 coordinate 12,359,105, forward strand.
ACCCCTCCTCTCTCTCCCCTCTCTCTCTGAGTTGGACGCATCTCTCTCATGTGAATAGGGCGTATGTCCCAACTTCTCTCGCGAGAATATGTTTTAGCTTTACTATTTTCAGATGTCGGTTAGCTGTCAACTCTTACACATCAACACGCTCGCCTATTATTTTTCGATGTGCTAATAAAATTAAGCTTAAGCACTTCTACAACCAATCTCCGGTCTTCTCTCAATCTCTGTCCTTCTCGGATCTTCTCTGTTCTACCTTTCAAACTATGATTTTCTTTCGTTTATATATTAAAGAAGGGATCATTGGCATTGCCCGGCCGAAAAAACAAACATCTTTCATACGCAGTATTTTTATATTGGTTCTACTCGTCCATCAATCAACCCCACTCTTTCCCTCTCTCTGATTTGGACGCATCTTCCTCTCATGTGACTACGGCGTATGTCCCAACTTCTCTCTCTAGAATATGTTTTAGCTTTACAATTCACAATTGTCAATTAGCTGTCAACTCTTAACCATCAACACACTCACCTGTTAAAACAGCCGACGTGACCTTGCCAACCCCATAACACATCTCACTAATTTAATATTTTTGAAATAAACAATTCTTTGTAGTGAAATTAAGATTTCAATCTTCTACTAGCATGATACTATGAACGTCCCCCGCTCAGAACCGATATCCCTGACAATGATAGGAAATCACTCACCAACGCACGCAAAGGCAATTGGAAATAGTATGAATAGTCAGATAGGTGTGGTTGATAAGGCGAACGCGGAAGTAGTGGGTTTCTATTGTTCAGAGGGCGAGACTTTTTGCTTGTCAGTGACTAAGAAAAAAGACCGGACATGGGTTTGAGTTAAGACAGTTGATCTTAGTTGACGACAGTTAGCGTCTTAGAGACGAGACGATCAGATGGGATTAGATCGAGGAGAGCCATAGAAGAGCCGAGTTCAGCTGACGACTTCGGGTACCGACAATGGAGGCCTCGACAGTCCGTGACGGTGTCGCATACACTCAGAGTTTCAACAGACTTATACACAATGTATTTGAGTTTGTGCTTTTCTTGTGAGTTGCGTTGTCTGTTTGTTTTCTAAACTTTTAAACCAGTGCGTGTTCCCTCGGCGATGGTCAATGAAATAGACGACATGGCCAGAACGAGAACGAAAGATGAAGACGAGAAGAAAACCACGGCGCGCACAACGATCTTACACTAATACCAGTGGCTTCTAAATTACGTAGGCCCCTTTTCTTAGGCAGTTCACTCTGCCACACTTCCTCTTGTGTGCTGGCTTTCAAATACCTATCTTCTGGACGTTGTGTCACACCTTCCTGCGGTGGGGGGGGGAAGGTAAATACTACGTCTAATCAGGCCTTGAAAGCGACAACTAACGAAAGAAGACTTTAAAGCTGCGACGGTTGAAAGTGTTATACTTGCTAATCTTACAAGCTATTTCGGCTGTGTGATGACAAGCGAGTTTGATTTAAAGCTGGTACCGGAGTTTAACGGTGCATACCCTAGCCAATCTATTATTGAATGGATTGAGAAAGCTGAGTCCGCATGTCAGCTGCGCTTGGTCAAGAGAGTGGAATGCGTAAGAAAGTGTAGTACCTGTTCCCATGGAGGCAGGGGGCTCTAGCCCCCTCACTTTTTGACTTGCCCCCCCCCCCACTGTAAGGTCATCAATAATTAAGTTGATATGCATGTGTTTAACCGGGCCCCCCACTTTTTAGGAGATGCCCCCCCCCTTTATAACTGTCCCGTCGGCCCTGCCTGTTCCGATGTTACACTTACTCTATTCTGTCTTCGGTCAGTGACGGAGAAGTCCTTCTAAACCGAGGAAATTTTAATTTGTGTTCCAATTCAGAGTGCCCCCTTTTGGGGAGCTGGACTTTTTTTCGCATTAAAATCTGACCTTGTGTCTAACTTTACCCTCGTGAGTAGGCAAGTAAATAGGAACAGATAGTGCGTTCACGATCTATTAGCAGTTAAGTGAGTAAAAAAGGAGATTTTTGTTTCTTATAAAGAAAGCCTTATTCGCAACATTCGCCTTTGATTCATACGTGAAGTCTCTGGCACATCGCATGCGCTCGAATAAAACTGTTGACGTTCTCCTGGTTGACTTGCAGAGTCTTTCTGAGCTATTTGAGTCGCAATCGTCTGTGGGCTGCTCGACAATATCCAACAGATCTTACGTGTTTTACGTAACGAATACGTTTAGTAATTATATGTATCTTAAATACATATTAATTCACTGTACGCTAAGAAACAATAAATAAGGATTGAACTCGGCTTTTTGCTTAACGTCGAAGTCGTGGTCAGCATTTGTGTCGTTGATCCTTTGCAAACAGAAAGGTCATTGTGGTGGAATTGATGATCTTGAGCCAGAATCGAGCGGTGGAGATGGCCCGGACTTACTTCATCCCCGCAGTAAGAGGGTCCTCCGCTTTTGCCTGGCTTGCAGATGGAAAGGGAAATAAGTTTTGGCTTACTAGTTTTCTAGTGAGGATTGAACTCGCAACCTCGAAGTAACAAATCTATTGGTTGCTGCACAATAATACGTGGATTCGCCTTGACGACAAATAGATTATGATTATGAAAATGATTATGTTTTTTTCTGATTGGTTAAGCAGAATTAACTGAAGAAAAATCTGCTAATAAAAAGAGAAGAACATCAGGAGAAGAGGGGTGTTAGTGTCGAGTGAGATTCTGCGGTGAGCTGAATTATTTTTCGTTGATTGGAGCTCAAAGTTACACAGAGGGTTTTGTGCTTCTACAGGAATTGAACCGAACTGAGTTTTGTTTGTTTGTTTAACGTTTGGAGTCTAGTCATAGACTTCTGAATTCACATCTTTCAGTCATCATCCGTTAAGGAGAGTCTTATATCACTATATAAAATCTTTTTCTGTTTTGATCCAAGAGTTGTCCCGATTGGAGATAATTGGCTCGAGCGCTAGAAGGCGTTACGATCGTGTGATTTTGTACTCTTGTGATACCAAATGAATGTAAATTAAAAACGAGAGTAATCCTCTTATTGGCGTGACCTTCAAACAGGTCGGACGTTTTGTCCGACACTCTGCTTTCTAGTATGAGTTAAACCCCCTAAACTTTGTTTGTAAATCATCCTTATTGCAAATGGCTACAGTTGAGATGTATGTAAGTATATTCACATTCCGTGCTTATTCCCCTAAACTTTGTTTGTAAATCATCCTTATTGCAAATGGCTACAGTTGAGATGTATGTAAGTATATTCACATTCCGTGCTTATTCCCCTAAACTTTGTTTGTAAATCATCCTTATTGCAAATGGCTACAGTTGAGATGTATGTAAGTATATTCACATTCCGTGCTTATTCCCCTAAACTTTGTTTGTAAATCATCCTTATTGCAAATGGCTACAGTTGAGATGTATGTAAGTATATTCACATTCCGTGCTTATTCCCCTAAACTTTGTTTGTAAATCATCCTTATTGCAAATGGCTACAGTTGAGATGTATGTAAGTATATTCACATTCCGTGCTTATTCCCCTAAACTTTGTTTGTAAATCATCCTTATTGCAAATGGCTACAGTTGAGATGTATGTAAGTATATTCACATTCCGTGCTTATTCCCCTAAACTTTGTTTGTAAATCATCCTTATTGCAAATGGCTACAGTTGAGATGTATGTAAGTATATTCACATTCCGTGCTTATTCCCCTAAACTTTGTTTGTAAATCATCCTTATTGCAAATGGCTACAGTTGAGATGTATGTAAGTATATTCACATTCCGTGCTTATTCCCCTAAACTTTGTTTGTAAATCATCCTTATTGCAAATGGCTACAGTTGAGATGTATGTAAGTATATTCACATTCCGTGCTTATTCCCCTAAACTTTGTTTGTAAATCATCCTTATTGCAAATGGCTACAGTTGAGATGTGTGTAAGTATATTCACATTCCGTGCTTATTCCCCTAAACTTTGTTTGTAAATCATCCTTATTGCAAATGGCTACAGTTGAGATGTATGTAAATATATTCACATTCCGTGCTTATTCCCCTAAACTTTGTTTGTAAATCATCCTTATTGCAAATGGCTACAGTTGAGATGTATGTAAGTATATTCACATTCCGTGCTTATTCCCCTAAACTTTGTTTGTAAATCATCCTTATTGCAAATGGCTACAGTTGAGATGTATGTAAGTATATTCACATTCCGTGCTTATTCCCCTAAACTTTGTTTGTAAATCATCCTTATTGCAAATGGCTACAGTTGAGATGTATGTAAGTATATTCACATTCCGTGCTTATTCCCCTAAACTTTGTTTGTAAATCATCCTTATTGCAAATGGCTACAGTTGAGATGTATGTAAGTATATTCACATTCCGTGCTTATTCCCCTAAACTTTGTTTGTAAATCATCCTTATTGCAAATGGCTACAGTTGAGATGTATGTAAGTATATTCACATTCCGTGCTTATTCCCCTAAACTTTGTTTGTAAATCATCCTTATTGCAAATGGCTACAGTTGAGATGTATGTAAATATATTCACATTCCGTGCTTATTCCCCTAAACTTTGTTTGTAAATCATCCTTATTGCAAATGGCTACAGTTGAGATGTATGTAAGTATATTCACATTCCGTGCTTATTCCCCTAAACTTTGTTTGTAAATCATCCTTATTGCAAATGGCTACAGTTGAGATGTATGTAAGTATATTCACATTCCGTGCTTATTCCCCTAAACTTTGTTTGTAAATCATCCTTATTGCAAATGGCTACAGTTGAGATGTATGTAAGTATATTCACATTCCGTGCTTATTCCCCTAAACTTTGTTTGTAAATCATCCTTATTGCAAATGGCTACAGTTGAGATGTATGTAAGTATATTCACATTCCGTGCTTATTCCCCTAACAAATTCGTGCATTTATCGTTGTAATAGGACGAATGTATTCCTTAATTTAGAATCCATGTTTTTGCATGTTATTTCTATTGTCCACACATTCAGGTATCTTCATGTTGTCTTTAACATGCCTTTTATGTCCTGTTGACACTACTAATATAATGTTGGCAACATAATGTTATAGGTAATATTGTAATCGCACAGATGTATTCACGTTGTTCACACATTCATATACGTTCATGTTGTCTTTAACCCGACTTTCATGTCCCGGCGGCATTGCTAATATAACGTTACATATGATATTGCAATGGGACAGGTGTATCTCTCGTCCCTTTTCTAACCCGGTGGCCGCGCACACTGTGATAGGCCAACATTTACGTAATCGAAAACGCAACAAAAATTTAAAAAAATAATAACAAATCCGACTCTCGAATTGTAATTAACAATTCTCCAAAGCACGACGACGCTAACTCTAAAAAAAATCCGACTCTCGAATTGTAATTAACAATTCGCCAAAACACGAATCTCGACAATCGAGTAACAGACAAAAAACGACGCCACCTCAATTTTCTCTCTCTTTCTCTTGTTGAACAGTTGACGGGGTCTCAACTCGTCACGTCAACTTTACCGTCTCCTGGGATGAAAAGTTTCTACTCCTTTTATTTCAACGAGAAATCGCCCATGCAAAACAATGCTCATTTGCATAAGTGAATTCTTGTTATTGCACAAAAAGTACAAGATTCTGTCTTGTAATCGGAACGTTCTGAGTTCAGTCCCCGATGAACGACACACGGTGCGACCCTCACTCTTTTACCGTGTGGACCCGCATAATGGCTGCTACAGGTTACCTTTCTTCCTCCACATTAGCTTAGTCTATGAAAAATTAGTTTGCATCTTCCTTCATTGGCAAGCAACGACGACGTTGGCCACAATAAGTTTTCGTTTCCTTGTTTTGTTATGGCGGCAAGCATTTAAAAATCAGTCCATCTCTCCAAGTCAGATGAAGAAGCCGAGAGCGTACATTGCTTAGCGAAAATACACCCGAAAGATTTATAATATAACCCTGTCTTATGTTTCGCCCGCACACCGTACTTTCTCTTTCCCCGCTTAAAATAGAAGTCATTTAACAGACTCTATATATTGGATAGTCTTGGCCTTTTGGCTAAGATCAAAGTGTAGTATCTGTTCCGATGGATACTGCACGCTTGTCCTGTGCAGTTCTAGGAGGTCCACCCTCCCAGGCTTCGCCTCCCCTCTTTGGGGAGGAGTAAGTTTATTGCTTGCTGCCTGAGGCGCCCCTACCGGGGAATGCCGACGGGGCTGCCCAGGCAATTTTTAATGGCCAGAGTGCTCACTTTCTCGGGCGCTGGCTTTTCAAACCCCACTTACTCGACCCAAGCTGTGGTCACATCTAACTTGTGGGAGTAAGATAAAACTGGCCTTGTGCCTAACTCCTGCAGAGGAGTAAATAAATATTTGATAGTCTTGGCCTTTTGGCTAAGATCAAAGTGTAGTATCTGTTCCGATGGATACTGCACGCCTGTCCTGTGCAGTTCTAGGAGGTCCACCCTCCCAGGCTTCGCCTCCCCTCTTTGGGGAGGAGTAAGTTTATTGCTTACTGTCTGAGGCGCCCCTACCAGGGAATGCCGACGGGGCTGCCCAGGCAATTTTTAAATGGCCAGAGTGCTCACCTCTCGGGCGCTGGCTTTTAAAACCCCACTTTCTCGACCCGATCTTGGGTCACATCTTACTTGTGGGAGTAAGATAAAACTGGCCTTGTGCCTAACTCCGCGAGGAGTAAATAAATATTTGATAAAGAACAAGTTTTTATTTATGTGTGGTGACAAAGAAAGGACTCTTTAATCTTCTCTTTTTTACTTGTTAGGAATGAATTACTTCCCTTTGTTTATTTTCTCTCAAGCAGAAAATATTTTCGCAGTGACTCGGATACACTGAATTCCAGTACGCATGCCAATCACGGCCTCCTTTTCTTTTGTTGTGGTTCTTTCCCTGATCTTATCTCTATATAAAAACCAATGCCTGCATGTGTGTGTGTGTGTGTGTGTGTTTGTGTTATGCTCTTTGTAAAAACGATATCTATCTATCTATCTATCTATCTATCTATCTATCTATCTATCTATCTATCTATCTATCTATCTATCTATCTCTTTCTCTCTCTCTCTCTCTCTCTCTCTCTCTCTCTCTCTCTCTCTCTCTCTCTATATATATATATATATATATATATATATATATATATATATATATATATATATAATGTTTTTAAATCTCCGAAACAGTTACCTGGTAAACAGCTGATGATCCCCGTGTTAATATTAGACGCTTAAGGTCTCCTGTTTTTGTTTCACTCTTAGATACTTAACCCCCCCTTTTTATTTTTTTTTATTTACAAAATATTTATTTTTTATTTATTAATTTTCCAACGAATGTTAAGTCTGCAATATCTTGGATTTAGTTAGTTTCTCTAGGAATTTAAACTGCATTTTTCTTTTTTTAAATGCCTCAAAACTTCTTTAGACTATATATATATATATATATATATATATATATATATATATATATATATATATACATGCCAATGTTTGTGTGTATGTGTGCGTGATGTTTGTGTGTTCCCTATAGAAAGAGAGGTTAGAGAATCTACATAAAATCTAAAAGTGTATTCTTATGTAAAATTTACCGGGGAAGACAATGGAAGTGTTCCCGAATCTCTAAATGCCCTCATAACCTAAGGGAGATACGGGGGCTGAACCTCCTTTAAAACTTCAAATATATCATATTTCAATGAAATTTATATCATATGTATAAAATTCTCCGTGGAAGACAATGGAAGACAACGTGTAGATCTTATTAGACGAAAGCTTCTTCACGCCTAATCTGATTTCTTTGCATTCATTAAAAGTTATTCTAATCATTTAGGGCACTGTGAATGTTTCTTTTACAGCATATTTCTGCTCAATTGTGTGCAGTGTCTTCTCCTGTGGCAAACAGCTTTTGCGCATGAGTAAGTCCATGTTTATCTAATTGGGAATGTTAAGAAAAGAAAGTTTTTCTTACCGTAGCTTCTTGCACAATTGTGCACACATCCATAAAACTAGACCCTGTGCCAAACCACCTCACCTAACCCTAACCCTAACCTCACCTAACCCTAACACTAACCCTAACCCAAACCACCTCACTTAATTAAGCCTATATTTGTCGCATGCAGTCGAATTAGTGTTTTGTTGACGGAAAATAGTTCGTGCGTGACTATATACACCTCTTCTTCTTTCGGCAATGATAAAGTGGAAAATCTGCCCTGAAGTCGTCGAGGACTTCCCACTGCATCAACGAACGACACCATTGGTCGAATGCCGTATGCTAAAATACCCGAACGCCCCGGGCAATTTTCTTGCAACATCCTCTACAAAAAAGCTGCGAACCTGACAAGTGGACAGGCGTTCAACTAAGATGACGAACTTGGTATTTCAGAAACCCCTGGCACACATCCATCAATCTACATATGTGTCCAGACTCAGGCAGACATGCACACACGTGTTGGTAACGTGATCCTGCTAAAACAACCGGAAAAAGAGGACCCATAAATATCCCCGAAAGACATTTAAAATGTTACACTGCGCGCCGCATTGAAAAGGCCAAACAAAAACATTTTGTCAATTTAATTTGACGTTTTTAAACAATTTCTTTTTTTCTCTCCATTTTTATCGTTCAGCTATTTGCGAACTGCTGTTTCCTTTCGTTCGTCACAGATTATTTAATATCGATGTTCTGTACAAAGTTTCGTCGGGAATGTGGTGTAAAAATAGCTAGTCTGGCTCTAAATTAATTATTTTTTTCGTTTAGTAGTATTTTGCTGATCAAAGGAGATAAATTGTAGAAACCATTACGTTGTTTAATTGTATCAAAGTTTATGATGAGTGCTGATTCAAGAATTCTTCGGCAAGATTTATTAAAAATTAATTTAACGAGTCTAGCTTGTTTAAAGTTAAAGGAATGATCATGTCGTACTATATAGGAGAATAGTGCATTTAGGGAATTGTTATTTATTTGTCTCTTTTATGTTCATTAAGCCTTATTTAAGTTCGCATTGAATTTAACAAATATATATTTGATTGCTATTATTGCATGGGACAATATATATTGATGTGTGTGTCGTAAAAAAATGCGTTGTTGTTTTTAGTGTTTGTTTTATGGTTTTTGATGTAGTTGGTTTTTTGTTGGAATTACTAGCTTATTTAGAGTGTTGACAATTATTGTATTATTGGCGTTGGTAGATAAAAAAAGATGTCTGTTTATACGAGAAGTGTTCGGTGTATATGATTTTTGTTTAGTGTTTTTGGACATTTTTCTAGTTTTTTTCTTTGCATTTAGTGTGAAATATGTTGGGTATTGGATTAGAGTTAGGGGTAGGGTTATGTTGTAATGTTTTGAGTTAATTTGTGATTAATGCAAACATTGGTAAACACAACAGAATTCTAATGAAAAAATATTTTCTAATTATCTTTTTTGTGTCAAAATAATAAAAAAAATCAAGCAAATGATTTTTGTTATGTTTAACAATGTTTGCACAGTTTGAATTACCTACTAGACGCTATCCTCGAGTGTCTTCGGTCTCTCTGTATAAGGGTTCGTCAGGACAACCTGACACGAAGGTTACTTCACCCTACAAATAAACCCTGACCAAATATTCAAAATTACATAGTATTCACAGCACAAATAAGACCCTTTCAGCACGACTATACACTTGCTTATACGTGGAATGGTGCACCTTCTCCTAGTGATGTTACCTCAAGTAACAACACTTAGCTGGATACTCCACCAGACTAGATGAATTCTTGTCCTGGAATCCGGTAAGACCAAAGGACCACAAGAAAGATATACCATAACATAGTTAACTGGTGAAAAAGGGAAATTAATGTTCTTTACAAACTCAATGTTTGAGAAATAAAGGAGAATTTTAATAGAATATTCGAATATCTATGTATCTCATATAGAGATTAAGTGCTAGCCCCAGGAAGGGGCGCCTTTGAACTTTGACTGAACTAAAATGAAACTATATATATATATATATATATATATATATATATATATATGTATATATATATATTTCTTCTTTGATGCATGTTTTATACTTTGATGCATGTTTTTTATACTTTATACTTTGATGCATGTTTTATTAAACAACGGCGATAATTCCTGTTTGTTTCTATTTTTATCTATCCTTTCAAGTTGTGGACCAACGATCTAATGTTCTGCTCGAGTGTGAATTTACGAGGGGGAGAGGGTATATTAAAATGCCTTTAAAACCGTTTTTATCGACTTTCTCAGTAAATTGTGTGTATATATATATATATATATATATATATATATATATATATATTAAATTATATTAAAAAAAAAATATTTTACCTACGTGCGACGTCGTTTCGAGCTTGCGTCTCACATCAGTGCAGGGAAATAACAATCTCAGACGTTCACAGGGCGCGAACCCGGTTCACAGAGACACCATGAATCTGTAAGCGTTCATTTAGTCCTTGGGGTCACGAGAGAGTGTCACGTGATTACATAGAAATTAAGTGATATTTACACTGAGAGCGGCGAGCATAAATATCTAGACATACGATCGAACTCAACGACAGAGTCGGAGTATTGCATTAGGGTTTCAGGTAAATGTCTATTTTTAATATCTCCGATACACTAAAACTAATACCGCCTGAAGATGATTTGACGATTCAAATCGAAAGTACTTGCAAAAAAGAAAAAAGAATGGAACAAGAAACCCATGGATCATATTTATATCAATTTGACCGAAACATTAGATGGACAATTCGTAAAATTGAAAAAATAAAAAAAAAGTCGCATCAAACAAAACCACTCCGTGTTATTTAATAATGTTTGCCTAAATATATATATATACATGAGAAAGGAAGGATGAGAGTAATCCGACGTAATGGGAAATGGAAAAGGAAAAACCAAGAGATATTTTTTGTTATATATTCATCAACGTTTCGTCTTTATCGTAAGACTTCCTCATGATGATAATTTGAAAAAAATGTCATGCAAGTACATCGAAATTTTGGGTTGACATGATGGAGTGATAAATGAAAAGTAGTAGTCGTGGCTACTGTGAGCGCTGGAGGAGAGCACAGGCTGTGAAAAATCAGTGGTGGCGAAAAATGAAATAAATATGGAAAGATTTGAGTGGGTACCATTAAGGCAGCAGTGAAATAGGGGAGAGGTGAGAGTGTTAGTGAATTTGCCTTAGGGTGGGAGAGATGAAAGGAGGGGCTGAGATTTTTGTCGTGGTGAGGTGTGGCATGGATCTTGAGAGGTTGGGGAAAAGAGGAGGGAAGGGGGAAACTCTGTGTGTTTCGTATGTAGGTGGTATCATAGTTTTAGAAAACGATTTGAAGAAATGAAGATAACTTGAAAATGGGCTGGGTGGGTAAGAGTGTGAAGGAAATAATCAAAAGGGTAGGAGAAATGAGAGGGGAGATGGGAGAGGTGAGATTTTTGTTGTGGTCAGGTGTGAATTTTTTTGAGCCTGGAGGGAGGTGGGGAGGGAGGAGTATTGACCAGGTGGCTATGTCAGGAATGTGTGAGTATAAGTGTGCTATATGCTTTCCGTTATAAATCGCACAATTTCCCCCTCTCTCTATATGTGTATTGAATAATGAGTGTGAATTTCTTTTTCAAACATGTAATCTCCTCGTTTATGTGCTTGAAAAGGCCGGAGGGTAGAAATAAATTATCACGCCGGTGATTATGTGATTCCGTGTTATTTTATTTTATTTTATTCCTGTTTATTACATTGAGCTCTCATACTCGGATTTCTTCCTGAAATTTATTTCACTCTAACACCCCCCCCCCCCCCCCACACACACACCCACACACACACACACATATATATTTTGATTTTAATAAGAATATCTGCATTTAACACATGGTTTTTTTTAAGGCATTTTGCCTCTTTCTTTAAGTTTAAAATTTTAAAGATGTATAAAAAAAGTACTTTCCCAAATTTATACCTACCAGCGACCATGCGCGATTTAAGTTCAATTTAAAAGAGACATTTACACCGTTAGTCCACACAACATCGGATGTCACTTCTAGAAGACCAGGAAGGATTATTACGGGAAAAAAGAAGAAGGTTAATACCTTTTATTTGTCTATAGCTCTGTCGAGGCTTGTTATATCCAGCGAAATATTAGATGAAAAAGTCAAGATGAAAAAAAAAAAAAAGAAAATATGTTTTTATTTTTTTTATTTTAATAAAAATATCTGCATCTAACACATGGTTTTTGAAGGCATTTTGCCTCTTTCTTTAAGTTTAATATATATATATATATATATATATATATATATATATATATATATATATATATATATATATATATATATATATATATATATATTATTTATATTTCTTCTTTGATGCATGTTTTATACTTTGATGCATGTTTTATTAAACAACGGCGATAATTCCTGTTTGTTTCTATTTTTATCTATCCTTTCAAGTTGCGGACCAACGATCTAATGTTCTGCTCGAGTGTGAATTTACGAGGGGGAGAGGGTATATTAAAATGCCTTTAAAACCGTTTTTATCGACTTTCTCAGTAAATTCACCAATTTTAATTTTGTAACTCATCACGTGGCCTGACGAAGACTCGTGAGAGTTGAAAACGTTTGCAGTTATGGCGAGTTCCTGTTCACATTCGAGCAGAACATTAGATCGTTGGCCCGCCTCGAAAGGATGGATCAGAAAAAAACCCATATATATATGAGTAAAATTATGGAAATTATATTCCACCGTTATGGAAAATGAAAAAGGAAAAACTAAAATTGTTTATATATTATAAGCGATTTGTCTTTATTTAAAGACTTTCTCAAGATTATTTGTTGAAAGAAATAACATAGAAGTACAATATATAAACAATATATAAAAAATATATAAACAATATATAAAAAATATATAAAGGATGGATCAGAAAAAAACATATATATATATATGAGTAAAATTATGGAAATTATATTACACCGTTATGGAAAATTGTAGTGAATTTACACACAATCTTTTAACTGTCTGTGGATGACAGTATTATGCATATACAGTCATATATATATATATATATATATATATATATATATATATATATATATATATATATATATATATATATATACATGTATATGTACATATATATATGTACATATATATATATATATATATATATATATATATATATATATATACATGTATATGTACATATATATATGTACATATATATATATATATATATACATGTATATGTACATATATATATGTACATATATATATATATATATATATATATATATATATATATATATATATATACATGTATATGTACATATATATATGTACATATATATATATATATATATATATATATATACATGTATATGTACATATATACATGTATATGTACATATATACATGTATATGTACATATATATATATATATATACATGTATATGTACATATATACATGTATATGTACATATATATATGTACATATATATATATATATATATATACATGTATATGTACATATATATATGTACATATATATATATACATATATATGTACATATATATATATGCACATATATATATATATATATATATATATATATATATATATATATATATACATAGGAAGGACTGTACAGCCTTTGCACCAGCGCATTAAGGAGCATGTGAACATTCTCCTTCTACAAGCACATTACCTCATGTCACGACCAGTAAATCCGGATGTCCGAATTTTAAAAATAAAGTATTTAAAGTGTAATATTTAGAAGAATAATATAAATAATAACAATAATATAAATTAAAACAAAGGGTTATGATTTGTAGAAGCTCAACTTTCTGTACTAATTTTGAATGTTGTAGTGAGTCAAAATTATTACAGCGAGATGTCAATTGTAATAGTAAAATAATAGATTTTTCAAACATGGTTAGAAGTCCATTGTTGCAGTTTAAGTGCTGGGAGCCATTCCTGAAATTTATATAGGAAAGCGATCCCCATTCTAAATTCTGTGCATTTATTTAAAAAAATTACTTTTCATATATGTTCCAGGTTGTTTACATATAATCGAAAAAAAAAGAGGAGAATCTCATTTTTACTTTTCGGTCAAAAAGCCGAGGTTCCTATTTACTTGCCCCCCTCCCCTTACGAGGGAAGATTTAGACACAAGGTCGAGTTTTAATGGGGCAAAATCCAGCTCCCCCAAAAGTGGCATTTTGGATTGGAACAAAAGTAAAAATTGCTTCAGTCTAGGAAGATTCCCTCTTCACTGACCGAGAACAGAAAAGATGAAGTGAAGCATCAGAACAGATACTACACTTTGTTCCTAGACAAAAAGCCAAGGAAATTTGTTTTTATGAAAAAGCCGAGACTCTAAAGTTATTACATGTTTTTTTTTAAATTTCAGTTTTAGTTAGTTTCATGTTTTTTATGACACAAGTAATAATTCTGTGCGTCTCATTCAAAATAATTAAATAAAAAAAATGAACGTATTTCTAGTCCGGACCAAATATGAAAGATGTTATATAAAGCGTAGCAAGAGAAACAGATTTAAACAATTTATATTGATTATAAATAAATACAAGACATAAGTATGCGTGGGTCTTGATATATGATGTATGTTCGTCAGAATAGAATGCCCCTCAGTGTCGGCGTGATGTCGTTGGCCCTGCTCGTCGGCCCGATATCAGTGTTACATACACACTCCATCTGAGGATGGTTGTCTAACGTCTCACAAGTCGCAATCAATAAAAATACATAGACGTTCATAATATACCTTTCTGGCTGTTTGTTCCAGTATGCATCCTTTGTAGTAATATTACGTGACCGAAGAAACGCCGCTTGCAAACAAATTCGTTAATACCCCGAAAAAGGACCAAGAAGAGACAACAGTTGAAGACAAGAAAAGGTTTATTCGCCTGGGATCGTCTGTTCTCAATCACTGACCAGTGAGGCGGGGAAGGGATTGATAGATAGAGAGAGAGAGAGAGAGAGAGAGAGAGAGAGAAAAAAAGAGACAGATAGAGATATATATATATATATATATATATATATATATATATAGAGAGAGAGAGAGAGAGAGATAGATAGAGATAGAGATAGAGATAGATAGATAGAAAGAGAGAGAGAGATAGAGATAGAGATAGATAGATAGAAAGAGAGAGAGAGAGGGAGAGAGAGATAGAGAGATAAAGAGATTAGAGATAGAGATATATATATATATATATATATATATATAGATAGATATATATATAGAGAGAGAGATAGAGATAGATAGAGATAGAGAGAGGGGGAGAGGGAGAGAGAGAGAGAGGGGGGGGGAGAGGGAGAGAGAGAGAGAGAGAGAGGGGATGGTAATTACTGGTTATCACATTTTAACAGGACATTTCTCAACTCAGGTGTTCGCACCACAAAGCTCCCGATCGAACTTCTACTTCTCTCCATCCTTCGGGCAATTTGAGGGCACGCCGTATTCTATCAATTTTCACAGGTCGAGCTTAACTTCGAACAAAGCTGACCCCGACCGATCCCCATTTACTGTCATTCTCAACTAACAAAGTTATACTCGCCAAATATTGAACGTCAGGTGTGGCTGGAATGTGATCAACACGGATTGGTGGTGACAGTACGGCGCGAGTTATTCGTAATTTACGGTAGTGGTTGATATGGTTGATATGGTTGATATGGTGGATATGGTTAATATGGTTGATATGGTTGATATGGTGGATATGGTTGATATGGTTGATATGGTTGATATGGTTAATATGGTTGATATGGTTGATATGGTGGATATGGTTAATATGGTTGATATGGTTGATATGGTTGATATGGTGGATATGGTTAATATGGTTGATATGGTTGATATTGTTGATATGGTGGATATGGTTAATATGGTTGATATGGTTGATATGGTTTATATGGTGGATATGGTTAATATGGTTGATATGGTTGATATGGTGGATATGGTGGATATGGTTAATATGGTTGATATGGTTGATATGGTTAATATGGTTGATATGGTTGATATGGTTGATATGGTTGATATGGTTGATATGGTTTATATGGTGGATATGGTTTATATGGTTTATATGGTGGATATGGTTAATATGGTTGATATGGTTGATATGGTTAATATGGTTGATATGGTTGATATGGTTTATATGGTTGATATGGTTGATATGGTTTATATGGTGGATATGGTTAATATGGTTGATATGGTTGATATGGTTGATATGGTGGATATGGTTAATATGGTTGATATGGTTGATATGGTTTATATGGTGGATATGGTTAATATGGTTGATATGGTTGATATGGTTGATATGGTGGATATGGTTAATATGGTTGATATGGTTGATATGGTTAATATGGTTGATATGGTTGATATGGTTGATATGGTTAGTATGGTGGATATGGTTGATATGGTTGATATGGTTGATATGGTTGATATGGTGGATATGGTTAATATGGTTGATATGGTTGATATGGTTGATATGGTTGATATGGTGGATATGGTTAATATGGTTGATATGGTTGATATGGTTGATATGGTTGATATGGTGGATATGGTTAATATGGGTGATATGGTTGATATGGTTGATATGGTTGATATGGTGGATATGGTTGATATGGTTGATATGGTTGATATGGTGGATATGGTTGATATGGTTGATATGGTTGATATAGTTGATATGGTGGATATGGTTGATATGGTTGATATGGTTGATATAGTTGATATGGTGGATATGGTTGATATGGTTGATATGGTTGATATGGTTTATATGGTGGATATGGTTGATATGGTTGATATGGTTGATATGGTGGATATGGTTGATATGGTTGATATGGTGGATATGGTTGATATGGTTGATATGGTTGATATGGTTGATATGGTGGATATGGTTGATATGGTTGATATGGTTGATATGGTTGATATGGTGGATATGGTTGATATGGTTGATATGGTTGATATGGTGGATATGGTTGATATGGTTGATATGGTTGATATAGTTGATATGGTGGATATGGTTGATATGGTTGATATGGATGATATGGTTTATATGGTGGATATGGTTAATATGGTTGATATGGTTGATATGGTTGATATGGTGGATATGGTTGATATGGTTGATATGGTTGATATGGTGGATATGGTGGATATGGTTTATATGGTTGATATGGTTGATATGGTTGATATGGTGGATATGGTGGATATGGTTGATATGGTTGATATGGTTGATATTGTTGATATAGTTGATATGGTGGATATGGTGGATATGGTTGATATGGTTGATATGGTTGATATGGTTGATATGGTGGATATGGTTGATATGGTTGATATGGTTGATATGGTTGATATAGTTGATATGGTGGATATGGTTGATATGGTTGATATGGTTGATATGGTGGATATGGTTGATATGGTTGATATGGATGATATGGTTTATATGGTGGATATGGTTAATATGGTTGATATGGTTGATATGGTTGATATGGTGGATATGGTTGATATGGTTGATATGGTTGATATGGTGGATATGGTGGATATGGTTGATATGGTTGATATGGTGGATATGGTTGATATGGTTGATATGGTTGATATGGTGGATATGGTTGAAATGGTGGATATGGTGGATATGGTTTATATGGTTGATATGGTTGATATGGTTGATATGGTTGATATGGTGGATATGGTTGATATGGTGGATATGGTGGATATGGTTGATATGGTGGATATGGTTGATATGGTTGATATTGTGGATATGGTGGATATGGTTGATATGGTTGATATGGTGGATATGGTGGATATGGTTTATATGGTTGATATGGTTGATATGGTTGATATGGTGGATATGGTTGATATGGTTGATATGGTGGATATGGTTGATATGGTTGATATGGTTGATATGGTGGATATGGTTGATATGGTTGATATGGTGGATATGGTTGATATGGGTTATATGGTTGATATGGTTGATATGGTTGATATGGTGGATATGGTTGATATGGTTGATATGGTGGATATGGTGGATATGGTTGATATGGTTGATATGGTGGATATGGTGGATATGGTTGATATGGTGGATATGGTGGATATGGTTTATATGGTTGATATGGTTGATATGGTTGATATGGTGGATATGGTTGATATGGTTGATATGGTTGATATGGTTTATATGGTTGATATGGTGGATATGGTTGATATGGTTGATATGGTTGATATGGTGGATATGGTTGATATGGTTAATATGGTTGATATGGTTGATATGGTTGATATGGTTGATATGGTTGATATGGTGGATATGGTTGATATGGTTGATATGGTGGATATGGTTGATATGGTTGATATGGTTGATATAGTTGATATGGCGGATATGGTTGATATGGTTGATATGGATGATATGGTTTATATGGTGGATATGGTTAATATGGTTGATATGGTTGATATGGTTGATATGGTGGATATGGTTGATATGGTTGATATGGTTGATATGGTGGATATGGTGGATATGGTTTATATGGTTGATATGGTTGATATGGTTGATATGGTGGATATGGTGGATATGGTTGATATGGTTGATATGGTTGATATGGTTGATATAGTTGATATGGTGGATATGGTGGATATGGTTGATATGGTTGATATGGTTGATATGGTTGATATGGTTGATATGGTGGATATGGTTGATATGGTTGATATGGTTGATATGGTTGATATAGTTGATATGGTGGATATGGTTGATATGGTTGATATGGTTTATATGGTGGATATGGTTGATATGGTTGATATGGATGATATGGTTTATATGGTGGATATGGTTAATATGGTTGATATGGTTGATATGGTTGATATGGTGGATATGGTTGATATGGTTGATATGGTTGATATGGTTGATATGGTGGATATGGTTGATATGGTTGATATGGTTGATATGGTGGATATGGTTGATATGGTTGATATGGTTGATATGGTGGATATGGTTGATATGGTGGATATGGTGGATATGGTTTATATGGTTGATATGGTTGATATGGTTGATATGGTTGATATGGTGGATATGGTTGATATGGTGGATATGGTGGATATGGTTGATATGGTGGATATGGTTGATATGGTTGATATTGTGGATATGGTGGATATGGTTGATATGGTTGATATGGTGGATATGGTGGATATGGTTTATATGGTTGATATGGTTGATATGGTTGATATGGTGGATATGGTTGATATGGTTGATATGGTTGATATGGTTGATATGGTTGATATGGTGGATATGGTTAATATGGTTGATATGGTTGATATGGTTGATATGGTGGATATGGTTGATATGGTTGATATGGTGGATATGGTGGATATGGTTGATATGGTTGATATGGTTGATATGGTGGATATGGTTGATATGGTTGATATGGTTGATATGGTTGATATGGTGGATATGGTTGATATGGTTAATATGGTTGATATGGTTGATATGGTTGATATGGTGGATATGGTTGATATGGTTGATATGGTGGATATGGTGGATATGGTTGATATGGTTGATATGGTGGATATGGTGGATATGGTTGATATGGTTGATATGGTGGATATGGTTTATATGGTTGATATGGTTAATATGGTTGATATGGTTGATATGGTTGATATGGTGGATATAGTTGATATGGTGGATATGGTGGATATGGTTGATATGATTGATATGGTGGATATGGTTGATATGGTTGATATGGTGGATATGGTTGATATGGTTGATATGGTTGATATGGTGGATATGGTTGATATGGTTGATATGGTGGATATGGTTGATATGGTTGATATGGTGGATATGGTTGATATGGTTGATATGGTGGATATGGTGGATATGGTTGATATGGTTGATATGGTGGATATGGTTGATATGGTTGATATGGTTGATATGGTTGATATGGTGGATATGGTTGATATGGTTGATATGGTTGATATGATTGATATGGTGGATATGGTTGATATGGTTGATATGGTGGATATGGTTGATATGGTGGATATGGTTGATATGGTTGATATGGTGGATATGGTTGATATGGTGGATATGGTTGATATGGTTGATATGGTTGATATGGTTGATATGGTTGATATGGTGGATATGGTTGATATGGTGGATATGGTTGATATGGTTGATATTGTGGATATGGTGGATATGGTGGATATGGTTGATATGGTTGATATGGTGGATATGGTGGATATGGTTTATATGGTTGATATGGTTGATATGGTTGATATGGTGGATATGGTTGATATGGTTGATATGGTTGATATGGTTGATATGGTGGATATGGTTGATATGGTTGATATGGTTGATATGGTGGATATGGTTGATATGGTGGATATGGTTGATAGGGTTGATATGGTGGATATGGTGGATATGGTTTATATGGTTGATATGGTTGATATGGTTGATATGGTGGATATGGTTGATATGGTTGATATGGTGGATATGGTTGATTTGGTTGATATGGTGGATATGGTTGATATGGTTGATATGGTGGATATGGTTGATATGGTTGATATGGTGGATATGGTTGATATGGTTGATATGGTTGATATAGTTGATATGGTTGATATGGTGGATATGGTTGATATGGTTGATATTGTGGATATGGTTGATATGGTTGATATGGTGGATATGGTTGATATGGTTGATATGGTGGATATGGTGGATATGGTTGATATGGTTGATATGGTGGATATGGTTGATATGGTTGATATGGTGGATATGGTTGATATGGTTGATATGGTTGATATGGTTGATATGGTGGATATGGTTGATATGGTGGATATGGTGTATATGGTTGATATGGTTGATATGGTGGATATGGTTGATATAGTGGATATGGTGTATATGGTTGATATGGTTGATATGGTGGATATGGTTGATATGGTTGATATGGTTGATATGGTGGATATGGTTGATATGGTGGATATGGTTGATATGGTTGATATGGTTGATATGGTGGATATGGTTGATATGGTTGATATGGTTGATATGGTGGATATGGTTGATATGGTTGATATGGTGGATATGGTTGATATGGTGGATATGGTGGATATGGTTGATATGGTTGATATGGTGGATATGGTTGATATGGTGGATATGGTGGATATGGTTGATATGGTTGATATGGTGGATATGGTTGATATGGTTGATATGGTGGATATGGTTGATATGGTTGATATGGTTGATATGGTGGATATGGTTGATATGGTGGATATGGTTGATATGGTTGATATGGTTGATATGGTGGATATGGTTGATATAGTGGATATGGTGGATATGGTTGATATGGTTGATATGGTGGATATGGTTGATATGGTTGATATGGTTGATATGGTGGATATGGTTGATATGGTGGATATGGTTGATATGGTTGATATGGTTGATATGGTGGATATGGTTGATATGGTTGATATGGTTGATATGGTGGATATGGTGGATATGGTTGATATGGTGGATATGGTTGATATGGTTGATATGGTGGATATGGTTTATATGGTGGATATGGTGGATATGGTTTATATGGTCGATATGGTTGATATGGTGGATATGATTGATATGGTTGATATGGTTGATATGGTTGATATGGTAGATATGGTTGATATGGTGGATATGGTGGATATGGTTGATATGGTGGATATGGTTGATATGGTTGATATGGTTGATATGGTTGATATCGTGGATATGGTTGATATGGTTGATATGGTTGATATGGTTGATATGGTTGATATGGTGGATATGGTTGATATGGTGGATATGGTTGATATGGTTGATATGGTGGATATGGTTGATATGGTTGATATGGTTGATATGGTGGATATGGTTGATATGGTTGATATGGTGGATATGGTTGATATGGTTGATATGGTGGATATGGTGGATATGATTGATATGGTTGATATGGTTGATATGGTTGATATGGTTGATATGATTGATATGGTTGATATGGTTGATATGGTGGATATGATTGATATGGTTGATATGGTTGATATGGTGGATATGGTGGATATGATTGATATGGTTGATATGCTTGATATGGTTGATATGGTTGATATGGTGGATATGGTGGATATGGTTGATATGGTGGATATGGTTGATATGGTTGATATGGTTGATATGGTGGATATGATTGATATGGTTGATATGGTTGATATGGTGGATATGGTGGATATGGTTGATATGGTGGATATGGTCGATATGGTTGATATGGTGGATATGGTGGATATGATTGATATGGTTGATATGGTTGATATGGTTGATATGGTGGATATGATTGATATGGTTGATATGGTTGATATGCTGGATATGGTGGATATGATTGATATGGTTGATATGGTTGATATGGTTGATATGGTGGATATGGTGGATATGGTTGATATGGTTGATATGGTTGATATGGTGGATATGATTGATATGGTTGATATGGTTGATATGGTGGATATGGTGGATATGGTTGATATGGTGGATATGGTTGATATGGTTGATATGGTTGATATGATTGATATGGTTGATATGGTTGATATGGTTGATATGGTGGATATGGTGGATATGATTGATATGGTTGATATGATTGATATGGTTGATATGGTTGATATGGTTGATATGGTGGATATGGTGGATATGGTTGATATGGTTGATATGGTTGATATGGTGGATATGATTGATATGGTTGATATGGTTGATATGGTGGATATGGTGGATATGATTGATATGGTTGATATGGTTGATATGGTTGATATGGTGGATATGATTGATATGGTTGATATGGTTGATATGGTGGATATGATTGATATGGTTGATATGGTTGATATGGTGGATATGGTTGATATGGTGGATATGGTGGATATGGTTGATATGGTGGATATGGTTGATATGGTTGATATGGTTGATATGATTGATATGGTTGATATGGTGGATATGGTTGATATGGTTGATATGGTGGATATGATTGATATGGTTGATATGGTGGATATGGTTGATATGGTTGATATGGTTGATATGATTGATATGGTTGATATGGTGGATATGGTGGATATGGTTGATATGGTTGATATGGTTGATATGGTGGATATGGTTGATATGGTTGATATGGTGGATATGGTTGATATGGTGGCCTTTAAAGAGAGGTTGGTGGTCGGGGTTAGGGTTGCAATTTAGAGTAGTAGTTGATATCTCTTGCCCCTAAAGGGGCAGGTTTGTTGTTGAAAAGTTCGGTTGTGAGGGTAACAAGTATAGGTCGTCTTAATATAATGGAGTTGGGTCGACACAAGGTGACCCCTCGCTGGCTGGCTCGTGGTGAGCGATACTGAGCACGACTGTCTTTAATGACGGGGTCCCAGTCAGACAATATTTATTTATATATATATAAAAATTACATGTAAAAAAATATGGCACAAGGGTCCCGGTAAGACGGTATTTACTCCCCTTCCACCGTTGGAAGATGTGGCACAAGGCCGGAAGAGGGGATGGTAGGCCAACATACAAGAGGTTGTGCAATCTGTCCCGGGAAAAAATGCCTGAGCAAACCCAGTAGGCGGCATTTCCCGGTAAAGATGCCACAGGCGAGAGACGTTAAGGCCTGGGAAGGTGAACCTTCTAGAACCATCCAGAACAAATACTCCATCTCGACAGAGAAGGGCAAGAAGATGCCACAACGGCCGACACTCTGTCGGAATGATCGTCGAAGACATATCCTCGACTGGTAACTCGATATCGAGACCGGCATAACTACTTAGAAGCAATGTGCGGACGTAGTTGTAGACACTCGAATTCCAAGAGAATAAAAATGATCGTTGTGTTCAGAAAACTGTTTTTTTTTTAAATTTTTTATTTTCGCCAATGTGAGAGAACGGTACACGAATATTCAGCACACAATTTTGTGGTAACGGGCATGATTATGTTCTCCAAATTCTGGTGCGATCATGGCGATTCCAGAACAAATCCCAGTGTATTCAATTCCACTTTTAAGCAGTTCAGAATCACAGAGATAAGACACACTTGGGAGAGGCCCCGTCGGGCGTCACCGAAAAAACCCCCCCAAAAACAGATCTAAAAATCGTAACAAAATGTAGACACGCGAACGTAGCCGCTTCGGTGACGGAATCAGAAAAAGCGTAAAAGAGCGAGGGGTTATGGCAAACGCGTCATCTTCTCGGCGAGCAGCCCAAAATGGCAGAAAAGAGGAAGTGGACTTGTGGGTTGTCATATCGTTTATATCTAGAAGTACATGGCTAAATAAACCAATAGTTGACCGTCTCGTTGTCACGTGATCTGAGACTCTACACACTATGAAAACACGACCCAACAGTTTTGTTTAAAGTAATTTTTTTTATATTGAAAATGTTTTTCTTTTGAGGCTTTATTGAAAAACAAACATTAATTAAAAAAACAAACATTAATTAAAAAAACAAACATTAATAAAAAACAAACATTAATTGAAAAACAAACATTAATTGAAAAACAAACATTAATTAAAAAACAAACATAATTAAAAAACAAACATTAATTGAAAAACACACATCAATTAAAAAAAAAACATTAATTAAAAAAACAAACATTAATTGAAAAACAAACATTAATTAAAAAATAACATTAATTCAAAAATGTATATGTTTATGCTACACTTCACCTTTATTCTTTAAATAAAAATAATATTCCGATACTAAACGTTGTAGAGAAAAAAGGCAATCTATACAAAATTATATATATGTACTTCTATATATCCGCCTATCTTTCTATCAACCTTTCTCTACCTTTCTCTATCTTTCTATCTAACCATACTCCTATGTATGTGTGTATGCACATATATGTATGTATGTGTGCCTGTGTGTGTGTGTGTGGGTGTGTGTGTATGTGTATGTCGCTCACCTATGTACAAGTTCAGAACTAACCGCACGCACACACACACACACACACACACACACACACACACGCACACACACCCCCCACACCCACCCACACACACCCACACACCCACCCACACACCCACACACGAGCACAACAGCTAATACAGCACCAGGGCCATAAAAAATAAATAAATTTCAAAAGAAAACCCGAAACACTTCATAACATGGAGATGACCAATAAAATAAAGGTCAAAATCACACGTACTTAATAAACACACACGGCTTTGACCAAAAGAAGCAAAAAATATATAAAAATAAAAAATATATATAAAAATATCAAAATACATACACACACACACACACACACACACACACACCCGCAGACCTACACATACGCAGAAACGCCAAACAATAACACATTTCCTCAAATAAAACAACACTTTTTCAAATCGAAAGACATTTCTTCAAATGGATTTACATATCTGATGAGAACAGACTACCGCTTGAAACGCGTTATATAAAATGATGAAATGATAAAATAACAAAATAATAAATAAATATTGAAAAATACATTTTACAAATGTTGGTAGCCTTACTCCTTTACATATATACTTTCTCTCGATTGAACTGCACTACCCTCTTTTCTCCCCCCCTCTCTCTCTCTCTCTCTCTCTCTCTCTCTCTCTCTCTCTATATATATATATATATATATATATATATATATATATATATATATATTAGTACTTAATGTATCCACATAAAATATTATAAAAAGATATAATTTTTATGTATCAGTTTTCAGCATTTACTTCAACAGTGCTCGATACGTAAGTAGAGCTAGGTAGTAAGCAATGAAAATATATATGGCAATTAAGCTACACAGAGGCTCCCGCGTTTCATCCCCGGGGGGAATCTTCAGGTAAGCATTTAGCCTGAAGATCCCCCCCCCCCGGAGATGAAACGCGGGAGCCTCTGTGTAGCTTAATTGCCATATATATTTCCATTGTTTACTATATATATATATATATATATATATATATATATATAATGATATTTTAAAATAAATATTAAATTATTTTACTTACATATGCCGGCGTTTCATGCTTTCGCTCTCATCAGTGTAGGAAGTGACAATTTCAGACGGTCACAGAGTGCGAACCCGGTTCGCAGAGTCAACCAAGACTCCGCACGCTTTCACTCTATCCCCAAGGCCATCGCAACTTATCACGTGATACAGGAGAAATGAAGTCCTATTCATGCCTTAATACAGCTGACAGTAAACAGCAGACAATCAAGCGGGTTCAACGAACGTTATCGGAACCTTGCTAAGTGGCAGTTTGTTTTTAATATCTCCGAACAGTGCACAATTTTATTTTTTTAAACGAGCCTCATAACAATGTTTATAAATAGATATAAAATTATTTTGACCAACATATATATCCATATATTTTACCTAATATATATGTATACATATATATGTATATATATATATGTACATTAATATTTTTAGGATTCCTTTTGTGGACGTTGATCTTAAGAATTCTCCACAAATTCTCGATTAGATTAAGGTCTGGTGATTGGCTGGGCCACTTCATAACATCAATATTGTTATTTTCAAACCATTTTTTTATTAGCTTCGCTGTGTGCTTCGGGTCGTTGTCTTGTTGGAAGACCCAACCGTTCTCAAACTGGAATAAATGAACTGACTTCAATAGTTTTTCATTCAAAATGTCTCTATACATGATGGCGTTCATCTTTCCTTCTATGATCTTAAGTTCTCCTGTTCCCTTTGCAGAGAAGCATGCCCAAATCATAATACTACTCCCTCCAAATTTAACTGTTGGAATGGTGTTTTTTTTGAAGCAAGAGCTTCTCCACTTTTCCTCCAAACATGACCCACAGAGTTGTGTCCAAAAAGCTGTATTTTGGTCTCATCTGACCACACAGTGGAATCCCAATATGCATCTGGCTTCTCTATATATTTA
>OY744546.1:12390925-12415925 GCA_963556195.1 Sepiola atlantica
GTCATCTTCGTTAAACATGTAATAGGAGACAAGGTGTTAGTAATAGAGGATAAGCCCATGAGTGTGGATTAGGAAAAAGGTTTGAGAGTCCATACTGAGAGGATGTTCTTAAAAGTCCGTACGTACGTAAGTATTAATAGAGAGGTAATTGTAAGGCTGGAAGAGTTCATATTGTTATTGTTTGGAAGTGATCCTATGTATCGAAATGGTATTGAGAGTAGGTATACGTGCTCACAGTTCAACATATTGGATATGAAAGCCTTCTCGTCGACGCCGATAGCCCGTGACTAAGAGTGGGTTTGGTTTGCGTGCACAGAGAGGAGTTTGGTGGTCGAACGGAGCGATGTGGGCGAGTTAGGCAGCTGTAACTTCTCGCGGCCAAAGAGAGCTAACAGTGCCGAAGCACTCCCTTGAATAACGTTCGGGGATCAGTGCTCTGCTCGCATCACAGATTGTTTCTGATTGGTTAAATCCAAATCGAAATTAAGTGCCATGAACAATTTCCATGAACAGAGTGTCTTTCCAAAAAAATTCCCGTCTGTGAAACAAATTACAACGGGACTGCTTCCCTGCAGACTACAACATGGTCGTCTTCGAATCAAATGTCAACAAATACTTGTCATAAACTGTCCTCATAAATAATCAAATTTTGTCCATTCCATTTATTATTTTCAATCCTCTCATAGTATTTTTCATCATCCAACTGAAAATATCCATCTCCTTAACCTTTATCCTCGAGTGGCTTTTAGTGTCAACAAATAATGACTCATTAGTAAAAATAGAACTAAATATAGTCGTTAGAATTCAAAATATGTGGTGCGACTATGACATGAAAAAAACACTCATCCCACTTCATAAACGCACCACATATTTTAAATTCTAACGTTTTATGGTTCGTTCGAAAAAAAGAACAAAAAAATTCTTTTTACATCATACTCGCACCACGTATTTTCAAATATTTGAGTTTTATGTTATTTCTGCAGATCAGTCATCTTGAGAAACTCTTGAAATAAAGACGAAACATTTATAAATATATAAATACAGGGTGGTCGCTAGAAAAAGGAGAATTTTGTCGACGGTAGTTTATTTTTTTTTTTACAAAGAATAGCTTTTATAAAGTTTTTCAAAGACTTATATTATAATACACTCACAGATGCTCAAAATGTCGTCCGTGCAAATCGAAAGAAGTGAAGAAGCCAGACGAAATAAAATTTTAACAATGAAATTTACAACCTTAAATTTCCCGCTTTTCTAGCGACCACTCTGTAATTTTCGGTTTTTCATTTTTCATTTTTTTATATATATTATTGGGATTTTTCTCGTTCAAATAAGGGACGGTATTTCGGTACGCTATATAGAAAAACCGGTTCTAAAAGGTGGACTGTGATTGGTTGCTTTTCATCCAATCACAGGGCACATAACGAACGACCGCGTTATAATTTCCAATATTCTTCCCCAAAACAAAATTGCAATATGAAATCATTGCAACATAATTGACACACAGTTCAAAAGAGTTCCTACTTTTGGTTTGATTTTCACAAAGTGGAACGCAATGATAGAATAGGAAGTTTCATTTTCTGTTTGCATTCTACAAAGGCAGAAGTTGGCATAATGGTGAAAAGAATCAAAACTTTAATGATTGTTGTTTTGTTGTTTTGTTTTGAGAAAAAAAGGAAAAAAATACGCTAAAGTTCACAACTTGAATTTTTTTAAAGGGCAGAAAATTTGCCAAATTTCACAACTTTTTTGTTGAAAGAAAAAGGCAAAAATGTACCGAAGTTCACAACTTGAATATTTTTAAAGGGCAGAAATTTTGCCAAATTTCACAACTTTTTTGTTGAAAGAAAAAGGCAAAAATGTACCGAAGTTCACAACTTGAATTTTTT
Source organism: Sepiola atlantica (assembly GCA_963556195.1). Classification (NCBI taxonomy): domain Eukaryota; kingdom Metazoa; phylum Mollusca; class Cephalopoda; order Sepiida; family Sepiolidae; genus Sepiola; species Sepiola atlantica. Next base: position 12,392,812 of record OY744546.1, read on the forward strand.
TAAAGGGCAGAAATTTTGCCAAATTTCACAACTTTTTTGTTGAAAGAAAAAGGCAAAAATGTACCGAAGTTCACAACTTGAATTTTTTTAAAGGGCAGAAATTTTGCCAAATTTCACAACTTTTTTATTGAAAGAAAAAGGCAAAAATGTACCGAAGTTCACAACTTGAATTTTTTTTAATAAAAACCCCAGAAAATTTGCCAAAGTTCGCATGTTGAACTTTTGTTGTTTTTTTTTTTTTAAAAGGCAGAAAATTTGCCAAAGTTCACAACTTGAATTGTTGTTTTTTTAAAAGGCAGAAAATTTGCCAAAAGGAAAATTCAAGTTGTGAACTTGAATTTTCCTTTTTTGTTAAAAGCAGAAAATTTGCCAAAGTTAACAACTTGAATTTTTTTTGCAACAAGGAAAGTTCCAAGAGAAGATATAAGAAAGAAAACTCTCAAAATTAGATACACTATTTTCTTAATTTAGGATTTTAGCCCTTTAAAGAGTTTTTGTTACTAATTTTAGTAATATATATGCCATTGGGATAGATACGTTTTCCATTGAGGTTTTTCGCTTCTTTTGGGATGTTGCTTTACCTGTTTAGATGTATTTGAGACCTCATTAGGGGGCTTTGAATTGGAAGAATTGATTCCCCATTACTAGCTCCTTTTGAGTTATGGATAATACTAGGATGGTAGGAATGTATTGAGGATAATCCTAAAGAGTATAAAAACTTTAGTTTGTCAACCCTTCTGTTTTAAACAATAACAGCTACTCGGTGGTTAAAAGGCACATATTTTTTATCTTTATGTCAAGAGAACTTGTGATATATATTTTCTAAATAGAATTTGTCTAAACTTTACCCACTTTGACTTTCAACAACAGTTTTAACGAGAGAGTCTTGGTGCATTTTAACTGGGTTCATGGCAAAATTTACTGTAGTATCTGAACATGCAGAATACCCAGAAACTATAGTGCCATTATTATAATGAAAATGTTTTCCCTGTATGGAAGTGTTTGTACACACGTGCGTAGAAGCAGATTTGCCTTTTTTTATTAAAGGACTTTTTGCTAATGACAGAATTTGCATGCACGTGAAAGATTATTTTTTTGGCCAGGGCAACTATTAGTCTAATTAATACCTGTACAAAGAAGGAATAAGTCAAGTTATTTACATCTAGAACTTCTAGATTCAAATGAAGGGTACTTGACACAGCGACCGATAAAAATGTCCATTTACGATACAAAGTCTGCAATGGGTAACAGATTTACTGGCCCAAGTGTGGAAATACTGTCCTGAAAGTATTGCTCTTATTAATTTTTCCTGGTGGTGATGAATGCGATTATTCTCCCTATTCTTTTTGGGGGAATTAGTTCTTTTTTAAGGTTTTTATAACTTTATTATAACTATAAAAAGTCTGGTTGATTTTTGGATAATTATTGTCAAAGTTATGAATTAATTCTTTCTGAACTATCGAAGGTAATTTTGAAAAAAAGATATGGCTAATTAACTCCAAGCCAGATGAGTTCCCCTAAAAAAATCTAAATTAAAGGAGAATTTAAGCTCAGATAAATCGGCGTTAATACCAGATCAAAAATGGGTCAAATTTAGGACTATATTCCAAAATTTAGTTAAATATTTCATCTATGATAAAAGGAATATGCCCAAATTTATTTTATACTAAACTAATGGCCACGTCATAATTATCGTCTTCAAGAGAAAGATCGATATTAATTGAGAAGCGTGGCCGGTTAAAAAGACTTTTAAGAGAGATAGTTCTTCCCTTCTTGGGCTTTACTGAAGCAATACAATTTTCAAATTGAGCTAAGAAGTTCCAAAACTCAATTTTTCCAACCTCCCCACCACTACATTTTGTACATTGGATTGTAGGCACGTGAGTATACGGATTCTGTTCCGTAGCGCCATCTTGTACGCGTAACGGAGGTGTAGGGGAAGTGGTTGAGACGATGTTTTATATCCCTCAAAGTTTTTCTGACACGTGAAAAATAAATTCTGATTCCTCTATTTCAGATTCAAGCAAACCACTATGTTCTAATTTATTGTAAGATTTATTATCTTTAAATATGTTATCCTCACTTTCACTTAGCCAAACACAAGTGAATAAAAAAAAATGGCGGTCGATTTTGCTTGGAGATGGTCGCTAATTTCAAGCTTAAAATATAGTAAAACAAAAAAGTTTACCCTACAACTAACCCTAAGTCCGGGTGGTTACCAGTCTGACTTATTATTAGTCGTAAGGTAAGTCATTTAAAAACAAACTATGTTTTAAGTAATGAAATACCAACAGGCACAGACATTGGTCGGCCATATTGAATTTTTTAGTGTCTCCAAAAGAAAGAGTCGACGAAATCTTATATTTAAATAGAAACAAAATTTAAAAAAGTTTCAGAACTTTAAAACTATGCAGGTCGATATAAAATTAAATTTTCTTGCGTTTTGCAAAAAGTTATTTGTGTATATTTTGATTTTTTTTCAGTTTCTCGTTAACTATATTGCATGGATGTCCCAAATTATATTTTAACAAAAATGTCGTTAACTTTACCACAGAAACATGAGGAACTCTTTGTCGACCCCGAGAGCAATGTCGTCGGAGCAGTAGAGAGAAGGCAACTAGGGAACTCATTGTGAATCTAAATTGGGGAAACATCCAATTATGTTGAGACTTTTTTCATAAGACGTCTCAGCACCTACTATGAAAATAACGATAGAGCAGAGAAAGACTATCTACAGGATATTTATCGTACACGTGGACTCCTTAACCCTTTCCCTCGTCCAGACTCCTGGATATATTCTTTTCTACTAACACCTTTTCCCCTTCAGTCATTCTCATGTTAATGAATATGGACTAATAAACTTGTTATAAATATTAGAAATGGACTTCGCCCTTTTTCTATATAATTATTCCTTTGTCGGTTTGGGAAGGTTTTCGCTCCCTTTACTCTCCATATATTTTATAAAGGGCAGTTATCTGTGCGTGTATGTGTGTGTGTGTGTATGTGTGTGTCCGTTTGTTGAATATTTGGTTTATAATACGTTTGTATGTCGGAATCTGGCGTAGTACAACAACTCCTTTGTTGATCCAGCGAACGGCATTGCTTGCTAACGGGACGATATGTCGTTTCTCGAGCCGGGCGACGTCGAGTGGTTTTGCCAGTCGGTCCCGGCTTCAATCTCTCCCTTTCGGCTGACACAGCAGCAAACACAATTCGAGAATTATATTTCCCTTTCTTCTTGCTGTCGCCGCCACCACTCTCTACAGACGCTTTGTCGTTGTCACCACTCTCTGCAGACGCTTTGTCGTTGTCACAATTTCGTGCCGGCGGTTTCTTTCTGTAACTGAAATCAATCTACACATAACAAAATATAACAAGGCTTCTCCTGTAGTTCCGAGCCATTTATTTTCATTTTCGTTGAAACAGAGAGGGAGAAGCTTACGCTACTTAATTAACTAATTACTTAATCACTTGCAAGGGAAGGAGGAGGGGGACATCGTCTGGCTCTCATTTTGGGGGATCTGAATTCCCCTATCTTATTTAATCGCTACATGGCTAAGGCGACTTGACTAGTCGGCTTCCCGTCAAGAACTCCCAAAATCACTGCAGTTTTCTCACCGGGAAAACTGTGACGCCACGAAATCTCGTGATCAACGCACAGGTGCGACCCAACCCCTGACCCGATGTCTCGTCAACTGTCACCGCGAATCGTGAGAAAAACATCGCACAAAAGTTGCACGAGATGACTCCGTTATAAATCGCGCAAGTTAAACGATCTCTCTGTACGTCCATAATCACACGCGTCCCATTATATAACACGTTCAACTAAAAGTAAAACAACTACAGCACAAACGTCCACAAAGTTGGTATATTCTTGATGGGTGAATAATATGTAAAATTTAAAAAAAAATCATTCTTTGTGGTTAACGGGGGGGGGGGCGTTTTTTTTGCAGCCATTCACTGAACCTGCTCGGTTGACGGTGGAACTCTTCAGTCACAAGAGAAAGAGATGCTGCAGCCTAGCTAAAATATACGACCGTAGGGAGGATATTTTAGCTAGTCTATTATATAATGAGAGGGGAATGACTTAAATCATCATCATCATCATCATCATCATCATCATCATCATCATCATCATCATCATTATAATTTTTTTTTTCAATATATTAAAACAAGAGAGAGGAATAGTCTGGGCGAATATAAAAGAGGGGTGGGAGAGAGGGATTTGGAAAAACGGGGAAGGGGGAACGAGAGAAAGATAGAGAAACGGATTGAGAGAGGTAGAGAGATAGAAGTGTTGGTACTCTTATGGAGAACGCACTGCGTTTCCGTGACTTCGCGTCGTCAACGTTCGGACAGGTCTCGGAAGCGCCCGAGAGTTGACGAAACTATTAACCAATCAGGTTGCAGCAGGCATTAGACAATCAGGTTGCAAGCAAGCAGACGATAACATTTGGAAGAAATTAATTTATACGGTCTGCAGCGCGTTAAAAAAATTCATACGATCTGTGTAAGCGCATTGAATCTCCCTGAGGACTCATTGATTTCTGTCAGCAACGGTCACTTCTAGCGAAAGACTAACTCTAAACCTAAATCTAACCCTAAACCCTAACTCAGAAAATGTTAAAAAGAAAAAATATTGAAAGAAAAAAATGAATAAAAACAAACAAGAAATGGGTTAAAAACGATGGTTTCGTTGTTTGTTATATAAAAAAAGAATAATCTTTTAAAACTTTTTGATGAACAAAAAAACAAACAAAAAACATTTTATTTAAAAAAACATTTGATTAACAATGGTTCTTTTGACTAAAAAAATAAACATCTAATTAATAACAGTTTTTTTAGCTATGGTTTATCCGTTCTTTGTTTTTATATATGTATTTTAGTTTGATTTTCTTCGTCTAAATTTATCGTCTGCCAGTCTTCAATTTATCGTTTGACAGTTTTCGCCTCGTCAACTCTCGGGCGCTTCCGAGACCTGCCCGAACGTTGTGAACGCGAAGTCACGGAAACATAATATAAAGATGTTTCACACACTTTTTAACCTCTTCTATTTTTTATGGGCCGGGCAACGCCGGGTAACCCTGTCTGTTATTACTCAAGTAATTTGGGATAAAACGTTTGCAGTGAGGTATTGCTTTTTTCTTAGTTGGCCCCTAGGGGTTCGATGAGGGGCATCCATGATGATGCTATACAAATCCTTATTCTAACTATGGATCATATTTCTTATTATATATACATTCGTGTAGTGCTTTGTTGTGTTATCAAGAATCCATCTGTTTGTTTTTTTACCGATGGGCCACCGCTTATCAAGGCCCGAGGGCCACTCGAGGATAAGGGTTAAAAGGATGGTTGGTTGAACGATGATCGCCGTCGCGATTGGATTGAAAACAGTGGATGGAATGGGCAGAATTTTTTTTTAATGGGAATCGCTCCAGACAAGGCATGAAGCCACTTGACGTAAGGAGCAAACAAGAACGAAATATGATTATCGCAAAGACAGGAGATGCCTATTGACCTTAGTTTTAGAAAAGACCAAGGTTATAGGTAGGAGGAAAACAGTCAGCAGGAAGAGAGTTCCACAAGCCTGCAGTTCTGGGAAAGAAGCTACTGGAATAGGAAGCTGTATTACAATGAGGTATCAAAAAAGCGAATAGAGACCAACGAGTCAAACGAGCTGGAACAAAAGAAGCAGGGAATAGATCACACAATTCCGATGAACACAATACTTCAGAGGACTTGATTTTCCAAGAGAACGACTCGACAAGCATTTGTTTACATTAGACTTGAAGACGACCATGCTGCAGTCGGTTAGGAGGCAGACACGTGGTGTCTTGTTCTATAGGTAGTAAAAGAACTTTCTTCATGGAAGTTCCGCTTAATTTTTGGTACAGAGAGAGAGAGAGAGAGAGAGAGAGAGAGAGGGGGGAGAGATGGAGAGAGAGAGAGAGAGAGAGGGTTCTTTGCAGTGGTTGTAGCGAGACGAGTTCTTGTTGTGAATGTTTTACGGGGAGGGGGGGAACAGGATTTGAGGCTCAGTCGAGTGACAACCATGATGATGCTATACACATCCTTGTTATTTATCTACCTCCCACAAGGTAAGATGTGACACAAGGTCGGGAAAGTTGGATTAGATAAGCCAGCGCTCGAGAAGGTGAGCACTCTGGCCATTTAAAAATTGCCTGGGCAGCCCCGTCAGCATTCCCCGGTAAGGGCGCCTCAGACAGTAAGCAATAAACTTACTCCTCCCCAAAGAGGGGAGGTAAAGCCTGGGAGGGTGGACCTCCTAGAACTGCACAGGACCGGCAACCCCTAATAGACCGGCGTAAATCCAGACCCAAAGGCCCGGACAATACCGATTTATTAGGCGGGGTAAAAACCCCTGGTTCAAATCCTTATTTTTGCTGTTGGTCATATTTCTTGTCATATCTATATTCGCGTGGTGCTTTTTGTTTTTTGCTGTCAAGGATCCATCGGTTCCCCGAACGGTGGAAGTTGGATTTTGATAAGTGTGCACTTCTATCATTTAGATGTAGACTTAAATATCAGCTCATAGCTCTCTCTCTCTTTGTCTCTCTCTCTTTGTCTCTCTCTCTTTGTCTCTCTCTCTTTATCTCTCTCTATATGTCTCTCTCTCTTTGTCTATCTCTCTTTGTCTCTCTCTCTTTATCTCTCTCTCTCTTTGTCTCTCTCTCTTTATCTCTCTCTCTTTGTCTCTCTCTCTTTATCTCTCTCTCTCTATGTCGAACAATGTTACACGTATACGACGCCTTCTACAGCTACTCGTAGATTTACCTCCTCATTCATTGATTTTCTGTCAGAATGGCCACAAATCGCTAAAAGAAAACCCCCGTTGTTGGCGCGAAATAAAAACGTGATTGCTTCACTTGCACCCGGTTACGCCCATTCCCACCTGTCTTTCTCTTGTTCCCTTTCTTTCTTGTTCGCTCTTTCTTTCCTCTCTCACTCTCTCTTGTCCCTTTTCTCTTTCTTTCTTTCTTTCTTTCCCTATCTTGTTCCCCCTCTTACTCACCTTCTCTCTTCTCTTTCTTTCTTTCTTTCTTTCTCTTTCTCTTGTTATTTCTTTCTCCCCTTCTTTCTTTCTTTTTTGTTCTCTTTCTCTCTTTCACGAAACAACGGAGTTGCTTCACTTGCACCCGGTTCCACCCATTCCTCTCTCTCTCTCTCTCTCTCTCTCTCTCGTGTTCCCTTTCTTTCTTGTTCGTCCTTTCTTTCCTCTCTCCCTCTCTTTTGTCATTTCTTTCTTTCTTTCTTTTTTCTTTATCACTTTCTCTCTCTTGTTCCCTCTCTTACTCACCCTCTCTCTCTTCTCTTTCTTTCTCTCTTATTCTCTATCTTGTTTTTTCTTTTCCCCCTTCTTTCTTTCTTTCTTTCTTTCTTTCTTCTTCTCTTTCTCTCTTTCACGAAACAACGGAGTTGCTTCACTTGCACACGGTTCTGCCCATTCTCCCCCTCTCTTGTTCTCTTTGTTTCTTGTTTACCCTTTCTCGTATCCTCCCCCTCTCTTGCCTTCTTTTTCTTATTCTTTCTTTCTTTCTCTATTTCTTTCTTTTTTCTTACTTTCTCTCTCTTGTTGCCTCTTTTTTTTCTTTCTCCCCTTTTCACTTTCTCTTTTCTCTTTCTATGGCTTTCTCTCTCTCCATCTCCCCCTCTCTTTCTCTCTTTTACAAGACAACGTGGTGGCTTCATTTGTACCCGGTTGTGTCCCTTCCACTCCCTCTCTGTCTTTTGTTCACTCTCTTTCTTTCTCTTTCTTTCTCTTTATTCCTCTCTTCTTCTCTTTCTTTCTTTTTTCCTTTTCTCTCTCTCTCTCTATTTATATTACCTGTTCTCTCTCTCTTTTTTACCAAAATAACGTGGTTCTGTCCATTTGACCCTCTCTCTCTCTCTTTTGTCTTCTTTCTTTCCTGTTCTTTCCTTCTTTCTCCTTAGCTTGTTTTCTTCCCCCTCTTTCTTTCTTTCTTTCTTTCTTTCTTTCTTTCTTCTCTTCTCTTTTATTATCTTTCTCTCTCTTATTTTGTTAACGCCCCCTCTCCCTTCATCTACCGTATTCTCTCCCACCCTCTCTGCCAATCATTTTTATTTCCCTTTATACTTCCTCCAAAAAAGCCACCTAACCATTCCATGAACGTATACATCGTCATATATTAATATATATAAAACTAGTTTCTCTCCAGACGAGGCGAACATTTACCCGATCCACTGTCATGGCGCCACATTCTGTACTTTCATTGGCATTTGTGTCTGTCGTATATTTTGTTGCGACTGTCAACTCCTTTCCCGCCATAAAGGTATGACAATCTTTTCTTCTTTTTAAAATTTTAAGGCACACTGGTAAGGGGCCACTGTGAATGAATAACAATAAGCACATATATATATATATATATATATATATATATATCGTAATCAGTGGAAAAGGAAATGTATAATGGGCTGTACGTGTATGTATGTATGGGTATGTGTGAGTGGATGTGGATTTTTGAATCTATATGTATGCATGCGTCTATCTTTGTATGTGTGTGCATGTGTATATATATATATATACATATATATATATATACATATATATATATATATATACATATATATATATATATATATATATATATATATATATATATATATTAAAATTTAAAACTAAAGGTAAACTTTTAGAGAGTTGGACATATTGTGAAGTAATGAAAGCTCAATATACTGGATAGAGCAAAAAATGAAAAGTCGATTAAAATGATTAGCCCTGAAAATGGAGGCAAATAAAAATTATTAAGCCAGGCCTTTCAAAGATTATCATCTTAAAATCTTATCATCAGAGGAAGTTATTGATGGATAAGTTGACAGATGGGTATAGTCAATATTTGAAATTTGAAAAGGTTTTTTTAAAAAAGGGACGAAAGAGATGAAAAATAATTTATTATTATTCATTAAATTTTCTTTGCTTTGAACAACGAATGATTTTTATTTGCCTCCATTTGCAGGTCTAATCATTTTTAATCGACTTTTCATATATATATATATATATATATATATATATATATATATATATATATATATATATATATATATATATATATATATATGTGTGTGTGTGTGTGTGTGTGTGTGTGTGTATATGTGGATATATATATATATATATATGTGTTTATCCGTGTATGAATATATGCGTATATATTTGTGTTTGTTATTATATATTTATATATATGCATGTTTATGTGTGTACTTGTGTATCTATTAATTTGTGCGCACGCGTGTATTTTATATGAAGATCAGATATTTATGCTTGAAAATGTATGTATGTAGATTAAAACTTTGAAGTGTTAAATGGAGAAGAAAGGAATCCAAGCTAAGTGGGTAATTAAAAAATAGAAAAGAAAGAAATAGAAGGAACGGTAGGTAATAGAAATGATAAAATAAAGATTGAAACTAATTGAAAGAGTTAACCAGTAAAGAATGTAACCCGATACTGAGCTTGACCGGGGAAAAATGATAAAAATATCTCACCCCCCCCCCCCAAATATTTACTTAAGGCGAAAGTTCTTCAAATTTATCTCACTTTCTTGTCTTCTTTGGTCTGAAGAAGTTGACTCTCTATGAAGAGTACAACCGAAACATGTATGCACATATGTAACCAATAATGTTTGTATAAATAAAAATGTATACTAAAGAACAGCTCTACTTGTTATTGAGCACTTTTTATAAACACTGACGTTTTAACGGATTTACATCTACAGAAAGTAATACAATACGTGTACTATATATATATATATATATATATATATATATATATATATATATATATATATATATATATATATATATATATATATATGAAGCAATCCAACAAAAGATATAAGCGTTAACTAATATCTTATAATTAGTGAAACATCCGGATAAAAAACTGAAGCTCAATATACTGGATAGAGCATTAATATTATAATATAAAATGAAGTAATAAAATAAGGTGTCAATCAAATTTTATTAGAATTCAAAGTTCATGCAAAGCATCCTTAAGTCCTTAGCTCATGAGTTTTCAAAGATAATTCTTCTCTTCAGAGGACCATTATCGCAGTTATACTACTACAGGTAATAAAATTACGCTTTGAAAATATATAAAATTATATACACAAATACATAAAAATACATAACATAAAACATATCAATCCAAAAACATACTTTTCTTGAATCCATACAGTCCATCCAGGTCATACAAGTTGAGAAGCATAATCAGGAAAGACATTACTCCAAGATACAAACAGCAGTCCAAATACGTGAAATTGAAGGGGCCGACAAAGTTATCCAGTCGCGAAATGTGTCCATATTCAATTATATATATATATATATATATATATATATATATATATATATATATATATATATATATATATCTTTGTAAACCTAATTACATGATCAATTTGCGTTCCAAGAATTTAACATAACAACAGATTGTGTACGATCGTTTCTGAGACCATATATTTTTTATTATTATTAACATCAGATCTCACTTTCAGCACAAATTAAAAGTATATAGACAGCATCAATGGAATAGAGACCAACATCCTAAATTATACAGAAAATTAGAAATGATGAGAGGAGTTGATGCACGTAGAACTCAAATCAAAGCAGACCCGGTTGAAACATTATTTAGGGATGTAATAGGGGTTCAAAGTTGAAAGAAAACGGATGCAATATTACATGTAGAGTGTAGCACATGAAAAAGAGGAAAAAAGAAAAACTTTTATCATTTTATACAAAATATAAAAGTCATTAGAAGAGAGAATCACTGACATATATGATCATACAACGAGAAAAAGGTTCTAAAGTTTAATTATCAGTGATAGAGTAATTGATCCCCCCCCCCCCCAAAAGCTAAAGTAAGGGGCCTAATGAAAAACTATTCCTAACAGATTAAAAGTGGTAGAAAAGAAAATGAAAAGATTAATTAAATGTGGTAAACCTATCTATATGGAAGCAAGGGGATTTTATATATATATATATATATATATATATATATATATATATATATATATATATATATATATATATATATATATATGCATTCTGGTGGATTTAACTTCGTAATTAAATTATTCATAAAAGAAACAGGATTCGTTTTGGTACTTTTTGCTATTTTTGACCATCTTTTATCTTTCTTTGCTATTTAGCACCTGAAAAGCATAGATGAGCGTAAAATTGACCATATACGAGACCATCACTTCGTGGAGCACATAGAACAAATGGTACCACAATTTCACGATTATGTCATCCGTAGCGTTTCTCTCAGCGAATATCAGGTAAACACTGTTTTTTTTTTCTCTCCAGTTCTTGCATTCCGGAATTATTCAAACTAGCAAATTGTGATAATTAGTGCCATAAGTTATCGCCATTGTTGGAGATTATCTCCCTTGAATTAGAATTCTCTCGTTTATAGTTATCTATCTTTATACTAAACTATTTTAAGTTGGATAAAGCTTGGTAAGCTGTTCCGCCCTCTCCTATTTGTTATCTCTCTCTCTCTCTCTCTCTCTCTCTCTCTCTCGCTCTCTCACACACACACACACGAATTGCAAGTTTTTTTTTTTTGAGGTGGTTCCTGGATTTTTATCACCATTTTTTAAGTAAGTTTTTTTCATGTATTTTTAACAATATTTATTCTTAAACCTTTTCCTTTCTCCTGTTTTTGTCCCTGCCCTGAGATGGGGTGATCACCAGATTTTCAAGTGTAGCTTCAGTCCGTAATAGGAATTTAGGGAAGGAGTAGGTTGCAGAGTCCAATATGGAGTTTACGGCGAAACGATGAGCAAGTAGTTTAGCCTTATCAGTTGCCGTGCAAACGACATCATTGTGGTTTGATGGTGGGGGAATTGTTTATTGTCCATTGTTCACCACACTATTGTAGATTTTCCAGAAATCGCGAGTACCTAGTTTCTGTGACTGAATGCGTTTTTGGTTATCTCTGTATACATTCTCTTTGCTTCACCTATCACTACTTTACAATTATTTCTGGACTCTATAAACTTCTGTCTATTCACAGTTGACTTATGGCGGTTGAATTGTTGGAATGCTTGCTGCCTCTCAGCAATAGCAGCAACCCATTCCGAGGTGGATCATTGAGGAGAGTGGGGTTTGCTGGGGATCTATGCTTCAATGCCCGCTTTGACCCATTCGGTTAACTCATTTACACACTGATTAGCAGGGAGTGAGATGGTTTCACTCCATTGGGTGTCGCTGATGTGATCTCTGATTGACTCAAAATCAGCCTGATCGTAGTATCTCGTCGTTTTGAGCAACAGCTCTTCAGATTGTGGACGAGTTGTTAGGGTGATATCAATCATTACCATAATGCGATCAGCATTCCCGAACGGGCTATGGGCATTCGTCACACACGCCTCGGGCAGTAAGGTCAAGAACAGGTCGAGAAGTTAGGCTTGTTGCTCTACACAATCAGGGAGGCGGGTCGGGAAAGTGACAGTGTGAGAGGGAGTGAGCTAAGGAGAAATTATACGTTACCAGCTGCGCCAGTAAAGATGGAGAATTACAGCCAGTCACGACGGTGTACATTAAAATCCCACAATACATGTATTTGGGCATTCGAGTCGAGTAAGAGTGCTATGCTTTCAGAGACAGAATTAAGCAGGGTACAGTCCTGGGTCAAAGGAGAACAGTATAAGAAATGTAAGTAACTAATGCTGTGATGTAAGGTCAATCTAAAGCACATGCAGGCTTGACCATCTGATTCTAACCTATGTTCTCTTGTTAAGGGGAGGGTGTTCCGAACATAAACTCCTAGCCCGTGCATATGTTTGTCAGAGTCTTTACGGTAGAGTGGAAGGTAGTCAGTCATATCGAAGTGGTGAGAGGAGATTGAGGATTGAAGGTTTGTTTCACTTCGTGCTAGGATATCCGGGGAGTTTGCCAGGAGAAAGGTTTCTACGTCGTTGGTGTTGGTTCTAAGTCCCAAGATATTTGTGAATGCGAGCCTCAAGGGCGGAAGCGAAGATGTTTTTTCTTGGGTTTCTGGTTTAGGTATTATTTTTTTTATTTTGTAATTACATGTTTGTTTTGAGATAGAGTGGGGTGGGAAAAGTGGGTGCTTGTTTGGTGTCAATAAGCTCATACAACCGGTCCATTAGCCGTGACTTGGTCCATGGCGGTTGTGGCCTAGGGAAAGCCCACCGAGGATAACTGTAGTGTTCCTTTCCATGCGCGACATGGCACGTTCAGTTACCCACGATATTATACAACTGTTGATGGAGCAGCCGTTCTTAGCACTACTCAAGAGTTAGGGCTCCTCTACTACCAGTCGGAAACAGCAGTCAGACAAGCTGTCTAACCTGTGCCCTCAACCTGTCGGAACAAGAGCGACCCAGACCGGTCATGTAAGACTTAGTGACGAAAAAACTTCCCACAAGTTGCCCAGATAGAGAGAAAGAGAGACGGCGTTCATTGTCATAGTCAGAAATCAAGGCGAAACACTGGATGTCTTTGAGGCATCCCAGCGCTAGTACCGCTGCGCTTGGCTAATAGACAGAGAATGAGTGCGAATGTCGGTCGATAGGCAAAGCCCATCTACTCCTTAAGCAATTTTAGGTTTGCAAACCTGATATTTTGTTCGAGACTCCAGCTCTAGGAAGGTTATCGATCGATGATTTAAAAGCACATGACCTTAATTAGAAAAACAAAATACAATTTAATATTTAAATCTATAAAAATTTATTTTATTCAGAAAAAATATTTTTTTTAAAATGCAGATTTTTTTGAATTAAAATTTAATAAACATTCTATTTTTCAACCGTTGAGTCTATGTTAAGCTTCCCTTTTAGCAGAATAGTTAATTATAACTATTATTTGTTTAAAGTGCATTTACATTTATGTTATCATTATTACTAGTACAATTTTAATCAGTGTCATTATAATTATCGTAACTATTAATGTTATGGTTATGGTTAATAGTAATGGTAATTATATAATTACGGTTAATAGTGTGACACTATGGATGCTGCAAAGGTCGGGGCCGGTCAGGAATAGGAAATGACTCATGAACGCATACAAAAGAAAATACGGGAGTGACCAATTTCTATTGTTCAAGACCGAGGTCTTGTCGGTCGGTGACTAAGACAAAGGAGATAATAGGTGACAGTGTTTTACGACATCTTTGACGACAACGTGTTGGTTTTACGACAGGCGACGGTTTGCGGCAATAAACGTTTACGAGTTGGAACTCGGAAGAAAATAGATTGAGTTTGAAGTCAGCTTCTTTCGAGAGCAGGTCGCAAACAAAGCTTGGCAAAGGTTTAGCAAGTGATAAGATGAGCTGATGACTTGAATAACGACAATGGGGGTCTCGACAGTCCGCGACGGTGTCACACACACTCATAGTTCCAACTAACTTATACACAATGCATATGTGTTTGTGTTCTTTCTCAAGAGTTGTGTTGCTTTTATTTAACTTGTGGACCAGTGCTGTGCCTTCGACGATTCGTAAGTAGATAGACAACTCGGCTAGATGATAAAGACAAGAAGCATGCCACGGACATACAACGTTGGAATTGACGGTTGTCGAGTGGGGCAGCATGTTCACAATAATAATGGTATTTACAATGACGTTAATGGTATAATGACACTGATGAGAATAGTACTTGTAATCATGATACCATAGATGGGAATGAATTTAATAACAATAATTCCTGCTGAAGAGGCAGTTAATAGGCTGAACGGCAGGTTGGTTAAAAAATAGAATCTCAAGACATGTTTATACCTTTAATAATAAACATCTTTCTAAATTCACAACTTTTGGCTATCCATATCTGGGATCTAAAAGACAATAACATTTGCTTTAACCTTAAATAGCAATTGATTAAAAGGGTGAGGTCACATAAGCCCTTAGACAGTTACTATAGATTGTGCAGGGATGATGACACTTTTCATCATTAAACACAAAGGTCCGTTGTTAAATAAAAAAGACGAGTTATTGTCTAGTTGCATGCATAAAATCTGGTACAAATATAACCACTTTAAAGTACCTTAATCTTGAACTGGTCGCCGTAAACACATTTCCTCCCTTTCGCAAGAAAATAAAAGCATCAACGTTTTAGTAGTATGAAGAATTAAACTAGCTACTGGAACAGTAGCAGAAACTCGCTATGAAGCGAACTGACAACAGAAGATATTGTTGTTTGGACGAAACAGATTACCTTGTGGGCTTGTTTATATATATATATATATATATATATATATATATATATATATATATATATACACATATATATATTTCCTCGGCTGTTTTACTGGTGGAATACTTTATTTCAGCCTCCAGACAATGTCGGGTCATCAGGAGAGAATACGCACCGTTTCAGGACTTTTTTTTGCGTATCGCCCCCCCCCTCACTGATGTGAGACCCCATTATTTGAATCGCATTTCAATCTAACTGTTCAATGAAATCGAAACAACTGACTTTCCAACGACTTAGCGTCTCGTCTGTTTTTGTTTTTAACGGTTGAGCGTCTTACGTCTTTGTTGTATGAAAACGTTCTCTTATATCGAAGATTATTTTTTTTATAAATAAATGAATTAAAATAAATAAAATAAATAAAATAAATAGCTAAATAAATAAATAAATAAATAAAATAAATATAAATAAATACTCTAATAAATGACATTCCTAAATTATCCAAATAGTTCAAGGGAAATAATGCATAAATAATTTAAAATAAAAAAAAATGTTTTCTTCTCACAGAGATAGTTATACAGTGGACACTTTCTATTATATCACCATGTGATATTCCTTTTCACCCAAAGCCACCTTATTTCTTAAGTATTCCATCTCCTTCTGTCGTCTATTTTTCTTGACTGATGGTTTAGTAGATTCCCCTTTGTCACCATATAATGCCATACAAATCCGGTGTATAACATGACCACATTTCTCAAACCGTTGATCATATTTCTTTCTATCTAATTCTTTATGTAGCGCATTGCTTATTGTATGGTCAAGCATGCACTATTCTTCCGAACTGCTGGCCGGTGGGAATATTATTCTGGGAAGTTTCGTCTCACTTTCTGGCGCAATTGCATATCCTCGGCATTGTGGGTTGCGTCCTGGCCTTGGTTTTCCGACGATTTAACTACTGTTCAAGACTTCAAATATCTAGGATTCACCGCGTATTGGCCACGCGGGAAGCATAATCAACTTTCTCAAGAAAATCTGCAAAGCTGTAATGAAGAATGGGAGAAAACTCAAAGTTTTCAACGCATCAGTGGAATCCATACTCTTCTCCCTCTCTCTTTTCTCTCTCTTTTCTCTCTCTCTTTTCTTTCTCTTTTCTTTCTCTCTTTCTTTCTCTCTCTCTTTTCTTTCTCTCTCTTTTCTTTCTCCTTTTTTTTCTCTCTCTTTTCTTTCTCTCTCTTTTTGCTTTCTCTTTTCTTTCTCTCTCTCTTTTCTTTCTCTCTCTCTTTTCTTTCTCTCACTTTTTTCTTTCTCTTTTCTTTCTCTCTCTCTTTTCTTTCTTTCTCTCTTTTCTTTCTCTCTCTCTTTTCTTTCTCTTTTCTTTCTCTCTCTCTCCTATCTCTTTGCTTTCTCTCTCCCTTTCTCTCTTTCTCTTTATCTCTCTCTTTCGGTTGCTTGATCTAAGAAACTTGATGGATCATACACCAAGATGTGCCGTCTACAACGTGGCGACACCATAGAATAAACAAAAATGCAGTATGGTTTCCTTTCACGTATATCTGCACTTGGCTTTTAAAGATGGTTGCACATATATCTTCTATTTATCTTCCTCTCACAAAGTTAAGATGTGACACAAGGTCGGGAAAGTAGGATTTGAAAAGCCAGTGCCCAAGAATGTGAGCACTCTGGCCTACAAAAAATTCCTGGGCAGCCCCGTCGGCATTCCCCGGTAGGGGCGCCTCAGGCAGTAAGCAATAAACTTACCCACAGACCGGCGTCATCAAGACCCGAAGGCCAAGACGGTACCGGTGTAGTATCCATCGGAACAGATACTACACTTTGATCTTGGCCAAAAAGCCAAGAAGCAAAGTTATTATTTATCTACCTCCCACAAGGTAAGAAGTGACACAAGGTCGGGAAAGTGGGATTAGAAAAACCAGCACTCGAGAAGTTGAGCACTCTGGTCATTAAAAATTGCCTGGGCAGCCCCGTCGGCATTCCCCAGTAGGGGCGCCTCAGACAGTAAGCAATAAACTTATTCCTCCCCAAAGAGGGGAGGCGAAGCCTGAGAGGGTGGACCTCCTAGAACTGCACAGGAAAAACCCATAGACCGGCGTAAATCAAGCCCCAAAGGACAAGACAATACCAGTCTATGGGGTGTAGTATCCATCGGAACAGATACTACACTTTGATCTTAGCCAAAAGGCCAAGAAGAAAGGTTTTATTTACTCCTCCCCAGGAGTTAGGCACAAGGCCAGTTTTATCTTACTCCCACAAGTAAGATGTGACCCAAGATCGGGTCGAGAAAGTGGGGTTTGAAAAGCCAGCGCTCGAGAGGTGAGCACTCTGGCCATTTAAAAATTGCCTGGGCAGCCCCGTCGGCATTCCCCGGTAGGGGCGCCTCAGACAGTAAGCAATAAACTTACTCCTCCCCAAAGAGGGGAGGCAAAGCCTGGGAGGGTGGACCTCCTAGAACTGCACAGGACAGGCGTGCAGTATCCATCGGAACAGATACTATATTTTGATCTTAGCCAAAAGGCCAAGAAGAAAGGTGGACACGACCATCCTGCTGAAAAAGTGCCCTGTTGTCCTCAGAGGTCAAACAACGGGCCTTATAATACGGTCAAGACTCTTCTGTAGAAAGACACTGGCCTCTCGGGATGGTTGAGAAAGCATCATGGCGCATGAACTTTCTGAATATTTCACCATTAATTGATGGATGACTCAAGACAAAACAAGATTTTAAAAACGAACAGTTTTACTTTTTTCTGTCAGCACTATCTATCACTCTTAGATATCAACAACAGTTGGACATTTAAATTCTTTTCTCTAAACATGCTATTAGCAGTAGTTTGTTTCTTTCCCTTATCTGGCTCACCTGTCTAAAATTTCAGCAACAATTAGGTTCTAATAAAGTTTCTTTAGGATAAAACCCGCTGAGCAGCAACTATCTGTCTTTCTTTTTCTGTTTCCACCTTTTAAAGACTCTCTCTTGAATTTCAGTAGCAAGTAGAAAGATAAAAAATGTCACTAAATTTAAACCCCGCTTAGCGGCATATTTCTGCCTTGTTTATATATGATCCGCTCTTTAAATACAGTTAGAATTTTAAAATGTTTAAGTTTAAACCTGCCATTATTTATAGTTTTGCCTTTATTTTATCCTGTCTAAAGACATAACTTTCCTCTATTCAATTTCAGCTGCAGTTAGTCTTAACAAAATTATCTTAAGTTAAAACTTGATATTAGCAGCAGCTCTCTTTATTTTTTGTTCCGTCTTATATCTTGTCTTTCTTAAATTTCAGCAGCAATTAGCTAAAGAATGTTCCTTAACTTAAAACCTGTTAATAGCATACTCTCTCTTTCATTCTTTTTCTTTCTCCCATTTAAAAACTTATACCCCTTTCTTGAATTTTAGGATTAGTTAGAAGGTTTTAAAACGTTTTTTTTAATGTTCCTTGAGTTAAAACCTGCTATTAACAACAGCTTTCTTCGAAGTCACTAGAAATTTATAAAGCAGTATTTGACTATTCCCGCCGATAAGCGGAGTCATTTCAATACTGACTCTTTCAGGAAAAAAAGTATTTTAGTTACGACAATTTGAACCACTCAAAACCTACCCCGTTCGATAGTATCATGCTACCAGAAAAACCTCACGCCGACCTCGTTATCAATTTTTTTTTTAACTAATTGATAAATTCAACTCAAATTCAAGCTATCCTTTGACACTTACTCGGTCTAGGATAGGATAACCTACGCCCCCCCCCCGTCAGCAACCACACCCCTTAAAGTCAACCCCTTCATCACAGCGATAGGAGCTGTGAAAACGTGGTAGTATCAGAGATATCCAGGTAACAGGGCTCTGGTAAAAACCTAGGAGGAGTCAACATCCGGATGTGTTGTCCTCTGGTCGTCAAAAACGATGGAAAAAACTATGCTTCGCCAGTGTTCGCACTGCTATTCATATAATATCATAGAATTACGTCAGTAATTTAACTTATCATATATAATTATTATTATCATGTCTGATGACCTAAAGAAAGGAAAACACCCGTTGTCGACTTTTTATTATAGAGTGGATAATTTCTTTTCGAATTCATTTCAGGCGACGCGGCTTGTCTGACTTGCTTGTTAAGTGAGTACAACAACATTGCGTCTGCGCATGTAAAACCCACCATTTCTTTGTGTGTTCTCGATTAAACCTTCCTTGACTTCGTATGCAACCGCTCGACCTTACTGCGTTTGACGTCAGGGGTAAAACTCCGCAATCTTGCAGGTATCACGAATAGTTAGGACCAACGAGATGGACTTCATGTAGACCAAACAATCCTGAGGCACGATCTTGGTGGGCTCTGTGCACAAGTCAACAACAACAAGAACAACAAGAACAACAGCAGCAGCAACAACAGCAGCAACAGCAGCAGCAACGTTTCGAAAAATCCTAGACAGGTGGAACTTTATAAATTCTACCTTTGCCACTTATAAACAGCAATTCTAACTATCAAACAAAAACCAGGGAAAACTTCAAGTGTCGGCAACAACAAAAATATTTTAAAAAATAAAACGGCTGTTGCGAGAGTGGGATTTCGTAGTGATCTATTAGTTCCCTTTAAGACTGTTCAAGTCGCGACTTGAACAACCAGCTTGCGTACGAATTCATGGTTTTCTTGAGGATGTACAGTGTCGAGGCCCCCAACACTCTTCAATCAGGTGTTTTTCTCCGAGACACCATTCTCGCGCAGTACGCAGGCTTTGATCAGGATCACTGACTTGCCTTCTACTCTGGACCCATCGTTGACCAATGGTTTAACGATATCTACTGCCTTCCCACCGCAGAAAGATGCGGCCCTATGCCGGAAAGTGGAGAAAAAAACTTGCAATATTCTGATACCCCTGTGGACTATTCATAAACTTATTAACATTTTAAAAACCTTTATAGAATCACTCCCGTCTTTAATGACCTTAGATTTTACTCGAACAGACCCAAAATGCGTAGGAAAACCCCAATTTGCAGCCCGGTTTGGAGACAGAACTGGTTCGATAAAAAAAATATCATTTTAACATTTAAATATAACATATAAAAAAGTGTAAAAATTGGAAAGCTATGCAAGTCGATAAAAGATTATATTTTCTTGCGTTTGGTAAAAGTTATTTGTTGTAAATTTTTTTTCACTCATTTTTGTTGTTAATTATATAGACACCTCTCTTTATTGACCTTAACTCTTACCGTAACAGCCACAAAATACGTAGAATAAACTCGGTTTGCAGCCCGGTTTGGAGACGAGACTGATTCTATAAAAAAAATACAATTTTAACATTTAAATATCACTAAGAAGAAGAACAACACTTCGGTGCAATCTGTCACAAATAAAAAAGAAATAACTGTCTGCACATGTCATCAATTAATTAACATGACTGTCCGCTTACAACATCACAAAAAAGTGGGCCGGACAACAATACTCACACCATTACAAATAAAGTCTAATAAAATCAATATCCCACGATCACGCAACAGACACACACACAAACAAAATGAATAAATAAATAAACTTACAAAATTAACTCTGACATTTGATCAGAATTCTAACACAAAAAAGTATTTCGTTTTTTTTTATAAGTTCTCAAGCGGCCCCAAATTCAGGTCCCTTATTTATACGTTGACGAAAACTCGACAATCGTCCAAATTTTGCTCTCTTGTTATTTTCTGCTTTATCCTAAGATAGCAATTCATACTGTACGCGCAAGAGCGTGCAAATTCCACTACAGTTCATTCCGTCCCTTATTCATTTTTTACTAACTGCAGTTTGAAATTTCGGCAACGGTGCATTATACTTAAAAAAACATAAAAAAAGGGGTGGAAAAACAAATTTACAACAAGTAACTTTTACCAAACGCAAGAAAATCTAATCTTCTATCGACTTGCATAGATTTTCAGTTTTGACATTTTTAAAAGTATTTTTTTATAGATTTTGTATAGCTTGTGAAAAATAGATTCAAGATGGTGCGACCACGTGAACCTTCACATGAAATAAAATACAGCGCCATCTTGAATCGCCATTTTACAAGCCTCCGAAGCAACGATACAAAATCTAAAAAAGAAAAAAACCCAATAATATTTAAAACAGTGTCAAAACTGAAAAGCTATGCAAGTCGATAGAAGATTAAATTTTCTTGCGTTTGGTAAAAGTTATTGTTAATTTTTTCACCCATTTTTTGTTGTTAACTAAAATGCATTATTGCCAAAAATTCTGATACACTATTTTATTCTGTTTTCTTTTTTTTATTTACTTTTTACCAATGTGCTATTTTCTTTCTTTTTTTCTTTTAAATCTTATGTTTTTTTTCTTTTAAATCTTATTTTTTTTCAATCTTATGTTTTTTTCTTAAATCTTATGTTTTTTTTCTTTTAAATATTATGTTTTTTTTTAAATCTTATGTTTTTTTAAAATCTGATGTTTGTTTTTTTAAATCTTATGTTTTTTTTAAAAATCTTATGTATTTTTTTAATCTTATGTTTTTAAAAAAAATCTTATGTTTTTTTCTTTTAAATCTTATTGTTTTTTCTTTTTAATCTTATTGTTTTTTTCTTTTAAATCTTATGTTTTTTTCTTTTAAATCTTATGTTTTTTATTGTTAAATCTTATGGTTTTCTAAATTCTTATCGTTGAAAAGTGAGAATGTTGAATGAATAAAATTTCACGAATTGTATCTTCTTATTTACATTATTTCGGACTGTTTTACTCGTCTTGGTTCGTTGCCATTGAAGAATGTGAATATTGCATATCCTCATTCTACCAACATAGGAAACTGCGGTTAAGGTATGCAAGCGAACCTCACATATTTGCCAGTACGCACGCGTCTGCAACAAAGGACAACAAAAAGGGTCGGTTAGGGTTAGAGATGGGGTTAAATGAATATGTATTAATTAAAAACAAGATCAAAAACAAAACCGCCCTAACTTCTAAACACATACAAAATCAAAGCAAAAATCTATAACGCATATGTCCTTCCTGTAGTTTTTTTTAAGGACTTGAATGTGTCAACTTGGCTGTAAAATTACATCAGAAAGTAAAAACTTTCCAAAGCCACACCATGCGCTTTATTGCTGATCATAATAATAATACTCTTACGAAACAATATTTTCAAAAATATGTCTACTTCTCTACTGATTCAAAACAGCGTAGCCGCGCTAACAGACACACCGGATTGTTCTTTGTGACACGAAGTCCACTTAACATCGGACGATGAAAAGGAAAAACAAAACACATTCTAATTTTCGAAAGCATAGATTAAAATAAATTTTATTTATTAAAAAAAAAAATACTTTGTTATGGCTTTCTACAGAAAAATACTTCCGTACAGATTCCTGAGTTCGACAGAAGAATTCTAGAGTTCGACAAGATACACCGGAAGAAGGTCGGATGTTACATCGGCCGAAACGTAGTGAGAATAACACTCAAAATAAGAGCAGTAGTCAGAATAATCTAAAAGAATACACTCGATCAATCTTCATCGCAAAAATTCAGAAACAGAGGATACAATCGTTAGTGAGTTCCAGAAACTATGTGAGATTGAACTGCTAGAGAAGCTGAAATATCAAAATCATCTGAAGTAAGCTTTTTCTGGATAAATAAAACTCAACCGTACTTCGAAATGAATAATATCAACTCGATAGTGGGTCTATTATTTGGGTCCCACATGCAGACAAGAGGGAAATCACGAGAGACCCTTACTTATTCCATTTTAAGAGATCATCTTTATACGTGGTTTTGACTTGCTTCTTAATCGCTGACTTATAACTTAGCATTTTTTTCTTACCTTGGTGACGTAATTCCTCATCCGGTTCCATTTCCTTCCCACGTTTTTCTAATCTAATATTTTAAAACCCTGCCAGACAGCTTATCATTTAACGATTATCAGTAAATGCACACGGAAAAT
>OY744546.1:12418425-12453425 GCA_963556195.1 Sepiola atlantica
ATATACATATGTATATATACATGTGTATATATATACATGTGTATATATATATGTATATATACATATGTATATATACATATATATATATATATATATATATATATATATATATATATAAAACTTATTGTCGTCATCTCCTCTGACCGGGATATACATGCGACTGTGGATCGCTTGTGAATTTGATATTCCCGAAAAATGTAATCCTTTTGAGGAAACGGCTCAATCTGGTTAGGGTGAATGCCGCTTTGCTCCGATGAACTTTCTGCTCTGGTGCCCCATCAACATAAATATACTCGACCAACCCGACACTTCGGACTCTGTCACGGTTACTGATCTTGTGGTTTGTATTTATTAAAAGAATTAAAATTCGACTTCGGGCATTTGCACGGTGGGCTATACAGGGACGACGCACTTTTTGTTTGTAGGGAGAGATACAATACAACAACACCATTAAAAATCTACACACCTTTTTAAAAAACTTCGGATTAACCATCACTATAGAACCTTAGAAAAGAATATCTAACTTCCTTGACCTAATATTAGACCTTAACTCCGAATCCTTTAGCCCCTACCACATACCAAATCTAACCCTCTTCTACGTACATAAACTATCTAACCACCCAAAATCTATCATTAATTCAATAGTCCCTTCAGTCTCGAATAGAATTTCAAAGTTATCTGCTAATAAATCTATCTTCGAACAAAATTCCAACTTCTACAATAACGCACTACTTAATTCGGGATACACTGATGAAATTAAATACGAAAATAATCCCTTTATCCAGAAGAACAAACCTTTAAATGTAATTACACACAAAATGGCAATACAGGATAAACAGCGGACTAATACTACACTACACACGAAAACCAAAACATATATAAATAGACTCACAAAAACTATCAATATTGACAAACTAGCTGACCCTCAAGAACATAGTAAAAATAAAAGAATTAGAAGAAAGAATAGTATTTGGTTTAATCCACCCTATAACTGCAATGTGAAAACAAATATCGCTAAGGAATTCTTCAAAATTTTAGATAACTCATTCAAGCACCTATAAATACAGCACTATTTTAAATAAAACTCTATTAAAATTTCCCACTCCACAATACCCAATATAGCACAAACCATCATCACATCTAAGACATCGAGCCAATACAATAACATTAAAAATCTGCACAACTTATTTCAAAACTTTGGATTAACTATTTCTGTAGAACCTGAGAAAAGAATATCTAACTTCCTTGACCTAACATTAGACCTAAACTCCGAATCCTTTAGCCCCTACCACAAACCAAACTTAACCCTCTTCTACGTGCATGAGCTATCTAACCACCCAACATCCACCATTACTTCAATAGTCCCCTCAGTTTCTAATAGAATCTAAAAACTATCTGCTAATAAATCTATCTTCGAACAAAATTCTAATTTCTACAATAACGCACAACTTAATTCGGGCTACAATGATAAATTAAATACAAAAATAATCCTTTTATCCAGGAAAATAAACCTTTAAGTGTAATCACATACAACATGGCAATACAGGATAAAAAACAGATGAATACTACATTACCCAAGAAAAACAAAACATATATAAATAGGCCCACAAAAACTATCAATATTGACAAACTAGCTGACCCTCAGGAACATAGTAAAAATAAAAGACTTAGAAGAAAAAATAGTATTTGGTTTAACCCACCCTATAACTGTGATGTTTAAACCAATATCCCTAAGGAATTCTTAAAAATTATAGAAAACTCCTTCAAGCACCCGCATAGATACAGCACAATTTTAAATAAAAACATATTTGTTTGTTTTTTTGTTTTTTTTGTATTTTTTTTTGTAAAGAAATTGATGAATATATATAGATAAACAATTAAACAAACAATAATACATAGATATGTATATATATATGTATATATGCATTATGTGTATATATGTTGTATATATATACTAATATTGTTATACAGATCTCCACCAAAAAAAAAAAAAAAAATAAATAAATAAATAAAAATTAATTATAAAAAAAATATTTAAAAAAAAAATCCAGAGTTACTCCCCTTTATCTTATAGTAAATATATCAAGTTAATAAGTTAATTCGTTAATCTAATTTGACGAATCTCACAATTAGTAATTAATAACACTTCTTTAATAGATGATAATCGAAATCGATAAGTAGATAGATCTAGAATATTTAAAATATGAGACTAATTACTTTACTTTATATTAAAATTCTTAAATTACGATAGAAAGATAAACAAAATAAAAATACGAAGATAAAACAAAGTAAATATTCAAATATAAAAATAATAAAAAAAATAAAATAAAAAATGATATATATATATTATCAAAACTAACAGTTTATCGAACACCATACACCTAACCAACATTACACTAATATTCTAAACACCAATCATATATTTAACATAATATTAAAATAAAACTTAACTTAATTTATATTCCCTGTGAAACTGCTTTTTTGCTGCGGTCTATATCTGGCAGCCATTTTGTTTTGTATTATTCTCTACACAGTCGGAGAAGAATAAAATATTCTTCTTCTTCTGGTCTAATTATTTTTGAAAAAGGGATGTCTTTTCCCGAAATATCAAATAGTGATTTTTAATCACCCGGACATCACACGAACAGCTAAAACACTCTTGCTGTTATGTAGGAAAAAAAAAAAAGGAAAAAAAAAGGAAAAATAAATAGTAAGTCTTATATCGTATTCGATTTATTGTTATTGTTATTGTTTTTGTTTCTTTCCTTTCAACCCGGAATTGCATTGCCCACAGCCTTTCAAAAACTTACTACTACTATACCCAGCAATGCTTCAAGCAAACTACCATTCTCTACTATATATATATATATATATATATATATATATATATATATATATATATATATATATATATATATATATATAATTATTTATGACAAATAATAATAATAATAATAATAATAAATAAAAACATGGTTATTGGAATATAAAATGAACCTGATTTATATATATATATATATATATATATATATATATATATATATATATATATATATATATATAAAAATAAAATATGATTCTTTTCCATCTTTAAATCTACTTTCACTGTACACCTTATCAACGGACATTTACCAACTGGACAGACCTCATATTTTTTTTACACGCACATTCTCACTCTCCCTTACTTAATATCTTTTCAAATTTTGAATGTTGGCTTTTCCCAACTTATCTATCTATGTAATTCCTCTGATGATAAGATTTTAATCTTTGAAAAGCCTTACCTGTTTTTACCGAGTACACCTTGCATTGAACAATCGAAGTTGAAATAGATTTGTCATTCGTACATGCTTATCCCTCTTCTTTCATCTATCTTATATATATATATATATATATATATATATATATATATATATATATATAGAATAAATATGAAACTAAAAGTAAACTTTTAGTAGAAAGAACCTATAGTGAAATGGTAAAAGCTCAATATACGAGATAGAGCAATTATAAGGATAGATGGACGAAGAGTGATATTTCTTCATTTTAATTCCGTTTAAGTGCGCTCCATCTACGACTAGAACTCAATTTTCACCATTGGATTTACTTCATTTTGAACGCCTTTCTGTAATGCCCCCACGAAACTTTTTCTTCTCCATCGAAACTTTCTTCCATTGGACACCTTATCGGCGGACAATTACCACCTGGACAAACCCAATATCTTTTTACACAAACTTTTTTCACCCATCATTTAAAAAAATATTTTTTCAAATGTTGAATTTTGGCTTTTCTATTGCCAACTTATCTATCTGTATAATTCCTCTGATGATAAGATCTCGATCTTTGAAAAGCCTTGGCTTAAGGAAAGAATAATAAACATAATTTTATTACAGAATATACCTTGCATTGAACAATCGAAGTTTGATATAAATTTAGACATTCGTGCATGTTTATCATCCTTCGTCCATCTATCGTTATATATATATATATATATGGCGGCTGTCTTTCTATTTCGATTTGGCCACTTTTTGCGTACCGATGTGATATTAGTGTAAAACTTCCCCGTGAGAGGCGCAGATATAGCTCTTTAGGCCTGTTAAACTTTTACAGACTATACTAAAGAAGTATCAAGTGTTGTGCTTGATTCTGACGCACATGCACTCGTTGGTGATTCACCAAACCAGCATGTTATATAATAACCAAATTGCAGGCGTGGCATGTTAGCTGTTCCTTATTTCCTCCATGGCTGGAGGTATCACGTCCCATCTCTTCCTTGCTACTCTTGGCCTTTTGGCTAAGATCAAAGTGTAGTATCTGTTCCGATGGATACTGCACCCATAGACTGGTATTGTCTTGGCCTTCGGAGCTTCATTTACGCCGGTCTATGGGTCTGTCCTGTGCAGTTCTAGGAGGTCCACCGTTCCAGGCTTCGCCTCCCCTCTTTGGGGAGGAGTAAGTTTATTGCTTACTGCCTGAGACGCCCCTACCGGGGAATGGCGACGGGGCTGCCCAGGCATTTTTTAATGGCCAGAGTGCTCACCTCTCGGGCGCTGGCTTTTCAAACCCCACTTTCCCGACCCGATCTTGGCTCACATCTTACTTGTGCGAGTAAGATAAAAACTGGCCTTGTGCCTAACTCCTGGAGAGGAGTAAATAAATACTCTTTTCAACTGCTGGTGTTCCGTCATATTCTTTTAAAAAAGCTTGCTACCTTCAGATATCTCTTTGCACCACCTTGACCTATCTACATATTCCAACATCAAGTCCAAAGCACCTCAAATCGTCTTTGAGACAATCTTTGAATCGCTTACACTGTTTGTGCCGTGGACGAGTATTTCCAGCTAGTCCCCCATAAATCACCTGTTTCGGTAATTTGTCATCAGTAAGATGAACAAGATGACCAGCTCAACGCAGTCTGTGTTTACTTATACGAGACTCGATGCTTGGAACAGCAGCTAGCTCCAACACTTTAGTGTCAGGGGTAAAGCTATCCCAACGGATGTTAAGCAAGTGACTTAGGCAATTCTGATAGAAACGCTCTAGCAGGCGAATATGATCTCTGTAAGTTTTATGGTGAGATTGTGATCCACCCTATTTCGTGACTATATGGACTCTTCCAGACATTATATATATATAGAGAGAAGCCTATGACGAAGGCTGGGCTGTCTTTCTTTTACAGTCCTACTGTAAAAGTCAGAGACGTAATTCGTGGCATGTCGAGGATTCGTTCTCGACAATCAGTTCGACGGTGGGCCACTATGAGGGAGGGTGGCCTTTCTTCTGTCGGGCTGAGGTATGGTTCTGGGTAGTCCTAGGAGGTTCACCTTCCCAGGCCTTCCCTCTTTGGGGAGGGGTTAGTTTATTGCTAACTGCCTGAGGCGCTCTGACCGGGAATGCCGAAGGGGGTTGCTCTGGCATTTTTACAGGGACAATGTGCGCTACCTCTTTTATGCTGGCTCAACAAATGCCACTTTCCGACCTTGTGTCACATCTTCATGCGGTGGGAGGGAAGTAAATATCGGTCTATTTTGCAAAGTCTTACTGTGAAAGTCAGAGACGTCATTCGTACCATGTCGAGGATTCGTTGTCGACAATCAATCCGACGGAGGTGAGCCATTATGACGGATGGTGGTTCACCTCATGTTGAGCTGGGGTTAGGGTTCTGGGTAGTCAAAAGAGGCTCACCTTGCCTTTCCTATTTCGAAAAGAGTTAGTTTACTGCAAACTGCCTGAGGCGCCTCGACCGGGGAATGCTGACAGGTCTGGCCAGGCGTTTTGTTTGGAGCCAAAGTAGGCTCCCTCTTGCTCGCTGGACTCACAGATCCCACTTTCCGACCTTGTGTCACATTTTTCCCACAGTGAGAAGAAAGTAAATAATCAGTCTTTCGGTAACATTCTATTCTGTACTTCTGTAAATACACACTCTTGTAAATATACCACCGTGTTGCATTATTTATTATTAGTCCTTCAAGGCCACAACACTGATCTCATCCTTGTCGCCAGTGTTGTGATCTTGAAGGGCCGATAATAAATAAGACAACACGGTGGTATATTTAAAATAGTGTATATTTACACAAGTACAGAATAGTATGTTACAGAAAGACTGCGATCCTTCGTCGTAGGCCCCTGTATACATAATGTCTAGAAGAGTCCATATAGTCTCGAAATAGGGTAGACCACCATCACACCATAGCAGTAAGTGATCCATGTCTCACGAGCATATATATAAGTTGATACAACACATTCCTCACTTAGAGAGATCTTAGTTCCCAGCTTGATATCACGTGGTGTCAACACCTTCTGTTCATAAATGACAAAAATACACACCATCCTGTTCAATGTTTATACTTATGTCAGCATCCAACCACCCGTTCCTCAGCATCACACTACCCAGATACATAAACAGATCCACTACAGACAGTCAGCGGCCCTCAACAAATATATCCAGTTCCTGACACGGGTTGTCAGGGGCCGGGGAAAACAGCGTTTATCTTGTCAAAGATCATTGCGGATCGATCCATGCTATCATGCATATAAGTCTGTGAGTGAGCTACGGGATCCACGCCGTCTGCATAGAGCAAGTCCCTGAACAACGGTAGAGAATATCCTTGCCGAAGTCTTAAAACGCTGTAGGTTATACAGCCGACCAGATGACAAAGTTGCAGCTAAATAGATAGCAAACAAAGTAGACGCAAGAATACACCACCGTTTTTAACATCATTGTCAACCGCAACGGATTCCGATGAGCAACCATTGCAGTCGACACGTGCTTTCATATTATCGTGCAGCTCACGGAGGAGGACATCCCAACCTACCCAGTACCTCTCACAGCGCCCCCTCCCCCGATTAACTGTATCGAACGCTTTTGTCAGATCAACAAAGATATAGATCATGACGATATTCAATACACTTTTTTTTTTGCATTTGACGCGCCATAAAGATCATATCAGTGGTACCCCTACTTCTTTTACAGCCACACTGACTCCCAGGGAGCACAAACGGACAGATGTAAGCACTCATGAGATTCAACAGGATTCTGGCGAATACCTTTCCTGTTCCATTAAAAAGAGAGATGCCTCGATAGTTGCTGCATTCATCTTTCCTCCCCTTGCCCCTGTAAAAAGAGACCATAATGGGGTCACGCCAATATATATATATATATATATATATATATATATATATATATATATATATATATATATATATATATATATATAAAGTATAAAGGTATACTCAAAAAAGAATAAAAGGGAAATACCAGCAGAGTGCTCAATTAAATTAAATTAAGAGCGTAATATTTTTTTATTTTTAAATACAGATTTTAATCAGACATGGACCAGTGGTTTCTGACAAGAAAAAGGGTTTAAATCCCTTTATTTATTTATTTTATTTCCCCTTCTTTCTTTCTTTCTTTCTTTCTTTCTTTCTTTCTCTCTTTTCTTTCTCTCTTTCTTCCTTTCTTTCTCTCTGGTTCTTCACTTCTAAATATAGAATCTCTTACTTAACGGCTATTTTTCTGATCTAGCGCCTCGCCGGCCCCTCATTTCAAATTCTTTGTGCATAGCGTTTTATAACGGTTATAAATGTTTTTTGAAGAAATTCCATCATTTACTATTTCAGACTATGCTGAAGAAGACGGAATCGGGGGTTTAAACCCTTTTTCTGGTCAGAAACCACTGGTCCATGTCTGATATATATATATATATATATATATATATATATATATATATATATATATATTTGTGTAATTAGGCAGCATTCCTTCTCTTATGCATGTTTGGTTAAACAGTAGCGACAGCTTCTGTTTATTTATTTTTTGATTCATTTTTTTCGATTCATCGTACGACCGATTTGGTAGTGTCGTCCATGTTGTATAAAAAATCGCCATATTTTCGCGAACGTTTTCGACCGACGTCGGTCGTCTTCAAGCGGATGAATGAGTATGCAAAATAAAAGATTGGTGAATTTATTAAGAAGACGTTTTAAAAAAAAACATTTCAACTGGCCCGCGGTAGTTGTCATTTTGTATACTTGTCCCGGAACGGGCCGTGGCAGTTCTTGTTAAATACTCGTCATTTTTAAAACATCAAAAATCATATAGTTTGCATACATTTAAATGTATCTCTAGTGTCGTCCAGTGGTTGTCTTCTTTCTTCTCTTCTGAACCGCCGATTGAATATTCGGCGACAGCTCGACCGTTTCCGTAAATCACAAACATTCGGGCCGATATGGGTCCCCTATTTCTTTCGAAATGAGAGTTTAAATGCTTCAAATTCACTTACGAATTTGTATAATTGGGAATGATATTCTCATCTTACTATATGCGACTCCAGAAAAACATTCGACTCTGAGTCAGTTTGGTTCGGTTCAAATTCTGTAGAAGCACCTAATTTTTGTCCACTTCGAGAATTTCGTCGGCAATGTTCTGTACTAGATACGCCATTACTATGTGTAATTTGTTAATAATGTGAATTTGTAATATATTTAAATTAACCAATTTTGTTTTCTTATGTATTAAGATACTTGTGTTTATTATAAATTCCTAGCAGACCCTCATACCAGTTTAAAGTTATTTCTCTTCAACAGTTTAAATGCTTCCAAATTCCTTTCAGATTTCTAAAGGTCACGAAGTAATTCATCCAATGTTTTTGTAAGCAGCTAAAAACCTTTTATTAAAATACTTTTGTAAGTGTAAAACAACAACCATTTTATTTATTTCTTCGTTAAAAAATAAATATTCCTTTCATTCAATTTGACGAAATGTATTTGATTTTTTTCTTTATTTTATTTAACATATAAGCTTACTTATTTTTTAAATACGTATTGACGTTTGAAGTACTTTGCAAAGAGATTTAAGATTTTTCACTTTCCTCTATAAATTTACGTGTTACGTATCCTTAGTTTCGTTTCGATTGTTTATAAAGATGGCGACTATATTTTTCGGACTAAACAACTTCCAAAATTTTCAATGTTTTACTACATGAGGATTTGTCAAGAATCAACATTCTTAGCAAACCTTCATGCCAGTTTAAAGTTCTTTCTCTTCGACAGTTTAAATGCTTCTAAATTCCTTTCAGATTTCTAAGGGTCACGAAGTAATTCATCCAATTTTTTGAACTATTAAATTAAAAAAAAAATTACTGACTGGTTTCTGAAAAAACAAAAATGTAAAACTGATCCCCTAATCTGCATTCTATAATTGGTGTTGTTTTTTTTTCTTTCCGCGAAAGATGAGTAATACAATACATAATTTAAAAAAAAAAGTTTTTTTTTTCGTTTTACCACACAGACTTAGGGTTAGTAGTAAAAAGGGTGAGCGGCAGCACTTTTTGTCGCCACCACATACCGCCACTAGACTCCACTGACCGCCAGGATTTGTCTCACGTGACTCACATGAACCAATCAATCGCAATCATTTAAAAATAGAGAATTGTCTTCATTATTAAAAATAAGCATCGAATTGACATTTTATTCCCCCTTTCTTCCTGAATATAATATTTTTCTTTTCGGTTTATTTTTAGTTTTTTACTTTTCAAAATGGAATTAAGGTTGATTTAAAAAAAAAAAAGTTAAAAAATCAACGGTAATAAATAATTCGCTAGATAGAAAAACAATCTCGCCCCCCCCAAAATAAACACTAGATTTTAAATTCGTACCTGATAGAAAAATTCTGTTTTCTTTTTTTTTTGTATATTGAAGCGGTTAGCTTCCAAAAGGAGGGTATATTTTGTTTTGTAAGAAACAAATCATAAACTCGGTGTTAAATATTGTTTTTTCTTTAATTTATAATAGGTTTCTAAATAATAACGTTAGTTCAGCACGGTCGTTAAACTGCAGAAGTACCGAGAAAAGATTAAGTATAACATAAAATATAATACACTTAATAAAACATCGACAATTAAAAAAAATCAACGTTAACTTTATTTTGAAAAGAAACAAAATAAAGCTTTGGCCTATAAAACTGCATGGGCAGCTCCGTCGGCATTCACCGGTAGGGGCGTCCCTTCTCAAAGGGTTAGAAGGCAAAGCTTGGGAGGTTGGACCTCCTAGAACTGCACAGGGCAATACCTTAGACCGGCGGAATCAAGGCCCGAAGGCTAAGACGATACCAGTCTACAGAGTGTAGTATCCATCGGTATAGATACAATACTCGTATATTAGCCAAAAGTCAAGGTTAATGAAAGGGCCAATGGATCAATGTCACACAATTTGTTACAAATAATTAACTGTACGGTCGTTAGACATAATGTGGCGTTTTGGAAATGAAACTAATTAATTGCCGTAATGAGTGAAACAATCAAAATATGATCCAGTCGAATAAATGATCATTTTCTTTCCACTTATAATATAACGAACAGGTTCTCTGTCTGTCTGTCTGTCGGCGAAGATTTTTGTAAACGGGAGGGGCGGGTAATTACTATTTAATAAATTTCCAAGTCAGAAACATAAGAAATACATTAGGGCACATCTTAACAACTAAATAAACAATAAATAATTTTGACGCCGAAGTCGTGATTTGAACTCGTTACCTTAACGTCATATGGTAATTAGAACGAATTTGTCCGATAAGCTACCACCGAACCACCCTGACAAGTTAAAAAAAACGATTTTGATTTAACTACTTATCGTAGAAAAATGATTTTTTCATTTTTTTACTTAACAATGAATCATCTTAAAACGAGGCTACGTATCAAAACTGGTTCTTCGATATAGTGTGGGATCTGCGTTCGCGCTCGATTTTTTAAAGGGGGGGGGGATATTGGGAGACAATTTAAAAAAAAATTTTTTAACTAAAAATATTTTTGGTCCGAATGTCTCACCACCCAAGAACGCGGCAGCCTAGCAAAAATAGACGACCGTTAGGGAGTCTATTATCGCTAGTCTACTTATAATATAACGGAGGAAATTCTTGGTCAGGATGTTAGGATGTCAGGATTTCTGTCTGTCCGTGAAAGATAATTTTTGTAAACGTAAGAAATACATTAGGGCACATCTTAACCACTAAATAATACATAAATAAACAATAAATAAATTTGACGCCGAGAGGGCGATTCAAACTCGCAATCTTGGATACAATACGTATGGGAAAACATAAAAGTAACGCCCCCCCCCAAAATGAGATTCTACATTTTTAGGCGATTACGTGTGAACACACTGAAAAAAAATTATTATTTTAATTTACAGTAGTGGATTAGTTGTGCATATAAATCAAACGTAAAACGACCCCTCCCCTTTTTTAGGCCATTCTACTTTTTAGGGCAGTTAACTAATTTTTTTTCCACTAACACTAAGTGCGACCGACAAAGTCGTAAAACCACACGTAATCGCTTTAAAAGTAGAAAAATGCATAGAATCTATCTCCCATCGCAAAAGAAAATGGGTTAACGTAAAACAAGACATCTTATTCAAAATCGATCGCTTAGATGTTTAGAAATAAAGCAATGTAATCATGTTATGTATTCTCCCGGAAATGACGTCATTGTGAGAAAAATATTTTTGTTTTATAAGCACCCAAAAATATTTTATTAAAATATATTTGTACGTGTAAAGAAAAGCATTTTATTTATTTCTTCGTTAAAAAAATAAATATTTCTTTCGTTCAATTTGACGGGGTCACGTGACACTTTCAAAATGTAAACATCTTCGATCCGAAGAATTCATAAGATTAGTCCCTACGCTAAAATCGACAGTACTTTAAAGCAAAAAAAAAAAAAATCAAATACATTTCATCAACTTGAATGAAAGAAATATTTATTGTTGGTGCATCTCCAGTTTAACGGATACTTTCGAAAAAAACAAAAAACAACAAAAAAAAAACTGAGGAATATCTGTTTGATGTACGTACCTGTCACGGGCTGAATATATCCTATACCAAAAATCACGTAAAGTAATGAAATAGTTTTTTTTTTTATAAAAGAAAATTAATTTTTAGCGATTTACGAAAAGGAAGTGCAAATATGACAGCCATTTTGGGATTATTCAAAGGGGGATAACCGTAAATGAATTACGCTTATCCCGAAGGCCAAGACGGTACAGGTCTATACACTTATAATATAACAATTTTCTAAACGGAAGAAACTTATTTTACATAAATAAATAAATAAACTTGACGTCGACACTGGGAATCGAAACCGCGAAACTGAGGCCTGCAGGCTTAATCGTTACTGGCTGAACTAACTCACTCGACGAATTAAAGTCTTTCAAATGAACTCACTTAAACAATTCGCTGAACCCGCTCGGTTGACTGTGGAACTCTTCAGTTACAGCAGGAAAAGACGCGGCAGCCTAGCTAAAATATACGACCGTAGGGAGGATATTTTGTCTAGTCTTCATATATAAATGCCAATGTGTGTGCTGCACTTAGCTATTGCTGGCCAATAAAATTGCTTGATTATTTATTTATTTTGTTTTTCAGATTGAAGAATGCTATGTCTGTATCTGGAAACAACCTTTGCTTCACAAACTTGTTGTGATTGTATTGCAATGCAAACCGGTAGACAATCGTCTGCGGATGTCAAAGTTCGAGGGATGGCACAGAGAGAAAGTTAATGCGGAAAACGTGGCTGCAGCGGAATTCGGTATGATCGCTATCAACCGAAAAACAAACTGTTATTACATGAGTCTTATTACAGAAATATGGAGTGTACTAAAAAAAGTGAGTTTCAGTTTGGCTTGTTTCTTTTTTATCCACTAAACAATTTGAGTACATT
This sequence comes from Sepiola atlantica, assembly GCA_963556195.1. Classification (NCBI taxonomy): domain Eukaryota; kingdom Metazoa; phylum Mollusca; class Cephalopoda; order Sepiida; family Sepiolidae; genus Sepiola; species Sepiola atlantica. The sequence continues at coordinate 12,431,133 of OY744546.1, forward strand.
TGTATTATTTCGACTATTCTCACAACGTTTCGGTCGATGTAACGGATAGCAAGCAGATTTAATTCGGATGTGTAACAGAAAATCGAATATATTTATATAGATTCCGTTTTTTTTTCGATACTCAACAACAACAAATCGTGTTAGGTAGTAAGTTACGAAATATTTTTATGCCACAAATATATTTTCATAACTTACTATATATATATATATATATATATATATATATATATATATATATATATGGCATAAATATATTTTCATAACTTACTATATATATATATATATATATATATATATATGGCATAAATATATTTTCGTAACTTACTACCTAGCTCTACTCACTGTTGAAGTAAAAATTGAAAATCTATACATAATATATTATATCTCCTCATAATATTATGTGTGTATACATTAAATAATAATAATAATAATAATAATGTTAATAATAATGATAATAATAATAGTAGTATATATATATATATATATATATATATATATATATATATATATATATATCACCAGTTTAAAAAAAAAGAGTAGACGCATTTTCACGACACGAAATTACTCACCTACAAATAAACCGCTACACATTTTACTTTTCTAACACCAAAAAGAAAAACGCCGTTACGTTGCTGTTACAAAGTGCGCGCTCGAAAAAAAAAAAAGAAAAAAAAATCACTACTGAACGCACGTGCGGAAAATATTCTCCACGCTGTAGTTAACCCTTATATTCCTTTTAAACTGGCCGATAACAAAAAAAAACTCTCTTCACTGATGATGATTCAAATCAACATTATGAACAAGAATATTTTAACCCCGATGACCAGCCACGAGGCGCATCCAGTGAACGACTTCAAATCTCGAAGGATTAACAATTCAAATGTTAAAAGATTGCCGGCAGTAATTGTAAGAATATAAATTTGAATACGCTCAATTTGTGTCAACTTCATATTTCGTCAGCTGACGATACACAAATTTGAATTTACAAAAAGTAGTTACTGGCGAAAAGAACCAAGAAAGATAAACTTTTATCGATTTTTAAGCGAAATCGATCCAGATGAGAATACTGTAGCAGCGATAACATCAACAACAATAACCGCAGGGGACGATGTCTAAAATATTTGCTTTTTCTTCATTGCTTGCTACTGATTGGAGCACACACTTAATTTCGATTGGTTCGCTATATCGGGATTTAACAAATCAGGGGAAAAAATCTCTCCTCGGAGCCGAGCACTTGGTCCACTGATGCTATTTAAGGAAGTGCATCCGCGCTTTTCAATCAATAAACGACAAAAGGGCCAAGCGGCCAAACTAACTCACGTCACCCAGAACAACTACCAAATTCCTTATTCGCGCGCAAACGAAACCTGCCTTTAGCCTTTGGCTATCGGCATCAGCATGTGGATTTAACTTACAAAGATGGTTACACTCCGGCACGTGAACTTCATAATAATAATTATACGAACTCTGCTAGTCTGACAAACTTCCTAAGTCCTAATAATAATAGGAACTGTGATAGTCTCTCACACCTACTCAATACTACCTGCGTACCTGCGTACGCACAATTATAGCATTCTTCTCTTATGGACTTATAATACCACTCTCTTGTCCAGACTCATCGCCTCATAACCTTTTGTTTGACTTGACTCTTGAACTTATACACTTTATACGTCAAGACGCATTGGCGTTTAGCCTCTTAATTACTAGCACCTGTCTTTTACCTGTTGAACGAAGTTGATCAATAAAGTTTATATAAAATGTTACAATATAACTTTGTCATTTAATTTACCTTGTTACTAAATGTCATATCTCAACACACACACACACACACACACACACACACACACACACACACACGTACACACACACACACACCCACACACACACACGCACACACACACACACACACACACACACACTGGTGCTACCAGATCAAGCTGTCTGATGACATCGGCTTCCTGACCCCAAAATGCACCAAACGTTGATGTTTCATTGTTTTTATTCTCTTTGCAAAACCCAATCATTGTCTGCAAAGTCCAAAACAAAACAAAAAAAAAACAATTTACCTCCCTTCCTGGAAACTTTTACCAAAATGACCATATTCAGCATAAAATAACCTAAAAAGGGTTGATATGCCGTAAAACAAAACAACCAAACCAAATACAATGAATAAACATTTGAAGACATAAAGAACTTTAAGCATAAACACTTTTACCACAATAACCGTAAATACTTGAACATATAAAGACTTGAACATATAAAGACTTGAACATATAAATACTTGAACATATAAAGACTTGAACATATAAAGACTTGAACATATAAATACTTGAACATATAAATACTTGAACATATAAAGACTTGAACATATAAAGACTTGAACATATAAAGACTTGAAGCATAATAACTTTTACCAAAATGACATGATTCGGCATTAAATAACTCGAAAAGGGTTGATATGTCGTAAAACAAAACAACAAAACCAAGCACCATGGATAAATATTTGAAGATATAAAGAACTTGAAGCATAAAAACCTTTTCACAATACAACAACTAATGTTTCGGCATTAAATGATCCATAAGAGGTTGATATGCCGTAAAACAAAAAACAAACAAACAAAAACACACTTGAATGTTTATTTACTCCTCTCCAGGAGTTAGGCACAAGGCCAGTTTTATCTTACTCCCACAAGGTAAGATGTGACCCAAGATCGTGTCGAGAAAGTGGGGTTTGGAAAGCCAGCACCCGAGAAAGTGAGAACTCTGGCCATTAAAAAATTGTCTTGGCAGCCCCGTCGGCATTCCCCGGTGGGGGCGTCTCAGGCAGTAAGCAATAAACTTACTCCTCCCCAAAGAGGGGAGGCAAAGCCTGGGAGGGTGGACCTCCTAGAACTGCACAGGACAAACCCACAGACAGGTGGAATCAAGCCCCGAAGGACAAGACGACACCGGTCTATAGGGTGCAATATCCATCGGAGCAGATACTACACTTACTTCATAGCGTGCCAGCTTGAATGCCTACTGGTGAAAACTTGAATGCCTACTAGACACTGTCCTTGAGTGTCTAAGGTCTCTCTGTACAAGGGCTTATCAGGACATCCTGGCATGAGTATACTTCCCCCTACAAGTACACCTTGACCCAATATTCAATACAGGGTGTTTCAAAAGTCTTGGGAACATAACGATTTTTAATAACTCAAAAACTATTAGGAGTTGAAAAATGAAATTGGTACCGTTGGAAAGGTTAAAGTTTCAAGTTTTGTGGGGAATCTTCAAAGTTGCTCAATATGAGCACCATTCGTCACACGGCAGACATCTAGTCGATAGTCCATTTCCTGCCAAACGCGTTCCAGCATCTTGACGTCAATGGTTCCCACAACTGCCGTTACTCGAGCCTTTAGTTCGTCAATATCTCTTGGAAGGGGCGGCACATAGACTTGTTGCTTGACAAAGCCCCAAAGGAAAAAGTCACACGGGGTAAGATCTGGAGACCTAGGAGGCCAGGGCATGAGAACGTCATCACCTCGCCCAGATCTCCCAATCCATCTACCAGGCAGCCTTGTGTTAAGAAACTGCCTTACTCTAAGACTCCAGTGTGGTGGTGCACCATCTTGTTAAAAAATGAAGTCATCAGATTCTGCTTGTTCCAACTGAGCCATTAACCAGTCTTCCAGCAGGTTGAGATAGGATTCACCAGTGATAGTTGCCTCTTCAAAGAAGAACGGTCCATAGACACCTTTCTTGGAAATTGCACAAAACACGTTCACTTTTGGTGAATCTCGCTCGTGCTCAAGAAGTTCATGAGGATTCTCAGTACTCCATATGCGAGTGTTATGCTTGTTAACTTTGCCATTCAGATGGAAGGTCGCCTCATCGCTAAAAACAAGCCGGTCATCAAAGCCGTTATCTTCCAACTTCTCTTGCATTGCAATGCAAAAGTCACAGCGAAGTGGCTTATCAGTGTCCTTCAACTTTTGGACCAACTTGAGCTTGTAAGGTACCATTTGCAGTCGTTTCCTTAAGACACGCCAGACAGTTGCTGGAGCAAGCTGAAGTTCCCTGCTGGCTCTTCTCACTGATTTACGGGGGCTCCGCTGAAAGGCTGTCCGAACTTGCTCAACTGCATCTTCTGAAGTTGAAGGGCGACCTGTTCGCTTACTTGGGCACAAACACCCATCTTTCACAAATTTAGCATGCCATCTGACAATGGATTTCCTTTCAGGGGCTTCTTTTTAAAATTTCCTGCGAAATGCACGCTGAACACATGTCCACGATTCAGTCTTTGCAAATTGGAGGACGCAAAATGCCTTGTCTTGTTTAGAGAACGCCATTACTGCACCTGGAAAGATAACACGAAAATCATTAGTATGACCAAAAACTTGATTAAGCAAGCTTTAAAATGGCACCAGTTTCATTTTTCTACCTGGAATAGTTCATGAGATATACGCATTTATAATGTTCCCAAGACTTTTGAAACACCCTGTATAACATAGTATTCGAAGCCAAATAAGATCCCCTCGGTATGGCTACACACACTGGCTTAAACGAGGAATGGTGCACATTCCCCAAGTGATGATGCCTCTAGTAACATCACTATGATGGATACTCCACCAGACTAGATGAATTCTTGTCCTGGAATCTGGTAAGACAAAGAGACTACAAGAAAGCTATATTATAACATAGTTAACTGGTCAAGGGGGGGGAGGAAAATTAATGTTCTTAACTTCTTTACGAACTCAAAGTTTTGACAGGTAAAGGAGAACTTTAATGGAATATTCGAATATCTATGTATCTCATATATAGATCAAGTGTTAGCCCCAGAGAGGGGCCCATTGATTTCTGAGAACTTCGACCGAAGTAAAATGAAACAAATATATATATATATATATATATATATATATATGATTAAGAATGGAAAAAGTCCTATATATATATATATATATATATATATATATATATATATATATATATATATATATATATATATATATATATGTATATATGTATATATATATATATATACATATACGCTGATTTTTTTTTGTGGTATTTTTGGCGATAGACGGCCGGTGTTTACCGGTGCGTTTTTATTATTTTGTCGCTACCATGAGCGGTTTATTTATTTTTAGTTTTTGAAGAATATGCAGACGACCGCATTTTAATTTTTTTTTAATTCGCCCATAATTAGACGTGTGATCAGTTTTTGTATATATGGATTTTTTAATTAATTAATTTATAAACTAGTTTTTGTATATAGAGATGTCTTTAATTAATTTATAAATTAATTTTTGTATATAGAGATGTCTTTAATTAATTTATAAATTAATTTTTGGGTGTACAAAAGGAAGACATGGACACGTCTTTCTGGCTATAAGCCGTCATCATTATGACTGAGTATAATTAATAAAAACGTCCCCGGTAAACACCGGCCGTCTATCGCTAAAAAAACAATAACAAAAAATAAACGCAACATTATAGGCGGTAAAAATTCGATCACAAAATGTGGCAAGTCATTCTTGTCTAGGGGTAACACGCTAGACTACGAATATTTACATCGAGGGTTCGACCCCTGCCCGGATGAGTCATGCTGATGACGGATTATAGCGAAATCAATCCAGAGGAGAGTACTGTAGCAGCTATAACATCAACAACAATAACCGCAGAGGACGAGGTCTAAAATATTTGCTTTTTCTTCATTGCTTGCTACTGATTGGAGAAAATACTTAATTTTGATTGGTTCGCTATATCGGGATTCAACAAATCAGAAAAATATATCTTCTGCGAGCCGAGCATTTGGTCCACCGATGCTATTTAAGGAAGTGCATCCAGAAACACGTGTCCATGTCTTCCTTTTGTGCACGCAAAAATTAATTTATAAATTAATTAAAGAAATCTATATATACAAAAATTAGTTTATAAATTAATTAATTAAAAAATGTATCTATATATCAGGTTGGAAAGAAAGTAATGTTGCGTTTGTCCAACACATTTATTTCATCTGAAACATTCACATTAGGGCATTTTTAATCTTTACAATAATTTCCCTCATTTTCTATGACTTCTGTCTAACGATCAACTAGCTTCTTGATGCCTTCTTCAAAACATTTCTCTGATTTTTGATAAAAAAAACAAATTTAGGTCATTTTTGAGTTGGTCGTCATTTTCATAAATTTTATGGTTTAAGTGATGCTGCAACGACCGGAAAAGATGGTAGTCGGATGGAGCAATGCCAGGTGAATAAGGCGGATGAGGCAACACTTCCCAATTTAAACTCATGACCTTTTCCTGAATGAGTTTTGCTGTGTGAGGTTTCGCGTTATCATGCTGAAGCACTACACCTTTCGTATTGAGTAATTCTGGTCGTTTTTTTTTGATAGAGCAATTCTTAGATCATCCAGCTGCAAACAATATTTTACTGCTGTGATTGTTTGATTAGGCTTTAGTAACTCATAATGAATCAGCCCTCTCATGTCCCACCATAAAGAGAGCATAAACTTCTTTGGTTGTAGTCCTTGTTTTGGAACAATCTGTGGACTTTGGTTTCGGTCTAACCATTGTTTTTTGCGTTGGGTATTCTTGTAAAGCACCCATTTTGTTTAATCTCCAGTCACAATTCTTTGCAAAAATGGTTCTCGATGATTCCTGGAAAGCAAAGATGTGCAAACAGTCAATCTTTGATTTTGTTGAGCGTCGGTCAAATTGTGGGGAACCCAGAGTTCAAGTTTTGAAACTTTTTAACTCGCGAAGGCATGAAATAATTGTGGTATGGGTTGTATTGAATTGTTGAGCTAATTCTCTGCTGGTTAACTTTGGATTGGCCTACACAGCGCCTTTAATGGCGTTTTTTTCAATTGATTTTGGTCTTCCCGAACGTCGCCGATCTGACAGGTTAAAGTCTCCAGTAGAATATTTTGCAAACCACCGTTAACATTTTCGATCATTCAGAACATTTATCCCAAAGACAGTTTACATATTCCTTGCAGCTTCTGCAGCTGAGTTTCTTTTTTTGAATTCATAGAGCATGCAATGTCTCAGATGCTCCTCACTAATATCCATTTTTTACCGGCTGAGACCGTTAAACTTAATATTTTCCAACTAATTACTATATCTGAAAGGCAAAGCAAGATATTAAGACACCAATTCACCAAAAAATCTAGAACTGTGTACAACTTAGGAGGCTGCAAAGTGATGAAGTAAAAAAAATACGCCATTACTTTCTTTCCAACCTGATATATATAGTATGGCAAGTAAGGTACACTGAGGCGTCCATGTTTCATTTCCGCAGGAAATCATCAGGCTAAATACAGCTTACTTGCCATAGATATATTTTCATACTACTACTACTACTACTACTACTACTACTACTCACGTATTGATCACTGTTGAAATAAATACTGAACATATATATATATTTATATATATATATATATATATATATATATATGTTCAGTATTTATTTCAACAGTGATCAATACGTGGGTAGTAGTAGTAGTAGTAGTAGTCGTAGTAGTAGTATGAAAATATATCTATGGCAAGTAAGCTGTATTTAGCCTGATGATTAATATGATATGATTTATTTATTTAGCCTGATGATTAATATTTATATTTGTCGCACCTCGTAAAAAAGTAGAGCACTGTAATGGTAGTACTAACACAGCATGACGTCACTTGCTTTATAATGCATAATCCCTTCCCTAAACATATATCCCGACGTTGGATTTGAGTTGAAAAATACTTAAAATCCAGGGTTTCGAATCGCATGACCGGTAGTGAATAGTCATATCTCTATTAAAAAAAGATTAAAAAAGGACAAAACGTATACGTACATAAATAATAAACAATAACAAGTATATATATATATATATATATATATATATATATATACTTGTTATTGATTAATGCGATTTAATGAAAAATTAATGCAATTTAATGAAAAAAAGTTTAACATTGAAAATGATTATATTGAAATTCGACTGATAACTTCCAGTTACGTCTACACGCTCATACGTTTATAACTTACCAAGAACTTGGATTACCTTGGAATAAAAAAACAACTCTGCATTGAACGCAATGACTAACGTCGTTTTTCTTTTAATAATTAAATATATACTTAATTTGAAAATTTAATTTGTTGTTCTTGATGATGATGATGATGATGATGATGATGATGACAGCCATTATATTTGCCATAAAAAAGAAAAAAGAAAAGGCCCTCTCCTCTCATCTTTTTAAATTACAGAAAAAAACAAACTCATTTTTAAAAAATCTTCATTACTTTTTTTTTTATTAATTTCATTTATTGAATAATGAAGGCGAAAAACAAGAAGTAACCATTTTAAATTACTCAGGAATATAATCGTTTCATTTGACCAATTTACGCCCCGCTTTTTCGTTTTATAATATAACTAGGAAATTACATTTTTTACGCTCATACAAAATCAAATACTTTGACTTTAAATATCGAAAAGACCCTATAGAATAACCTTTTTGTTGTTTTTCATTGTTCAGACACAGTTAATTTCCTCAAATAACACCATGACAATTATCTTTTTGTTGTTTTTCACCAAATTACTAAAAGGTAAAAGCAAATTGTTTCTTTGTTTGTTTTTGTAAAAAAAAGGCTACAACTACATTAATTAGTTTGTCTTTTCTTATATATATATATATTTTTTTTCATTTAATTTGCAGATTCGTAGATGGACTCATTATATAATTAAAGTTTCAATTATTAAAACCGATTGCAAAAATGTTAAAGCAAACCTCAGAAAGCAGTTTAATCAATGTCACATTAAAGCAAAGGCCCATGTAAGTATACTTTTAGTATCCTCTATATCAGGTGTGGGCCGCATGTAGCCCTATAAAATCACGCGGTTCTATGAAATTGTTATTTTTAATTTGGCCCTATAAAGTCGTGCGGTTCTATAAGATTGTGATTTTTTTTTACTGTGGCCCTATAAAATCACGCGGTTCTATAAAATAGTGATTTCGCCGCCTTGATTTTACCCGAAACGGGTTAGAGAGTAAAAAGTATTCACCACATAGCATATGTCCGGTGAATGTTCTACAGAATGGAGGATAGCTGATTTGTCCAGATATATTTAACCTACCTTGATAGGAAGATAACTACCACTACCCGTGAGTAGAAACTAATGTCGCTAATGTTTTGTACGATGTTACATTTACGGTTTTTATATGTTGTCAACTGTAAATTAATGTGTAAATTGTACTTGGTTTTAATTCTGTCTATTATTCGTTCTGATGATATAAATGTTTGGGATATATGTTTAATACAGGTCTGTATCACTGATCCGTAGATCACTAAGGCTCAGATAAGATTTTGAACATGCTTTACATTGTTACATATCCGAGTCGGTGCACGGAGGTTGTTGATAAAACAGATGCACCTGGCGATTGTCAGTTGATAAGATAATTGTCGGATGACCAAAAAGTTATTTGAAAATAAAATAAAAAAACTCATAACCAGACAAACACCTGCACAGGAAGAGGCAACATATCATCGATTGTCAAAAGATAAGTTTCTTCCGACAAAAAAAAGAATGCACCTGCAAGAATCACTTAAACAGTGATGTCAGAAGAAAACAGAGATGTCGGAAAGGTTAAAGATCATATTGCCAGATGCGGTTGTGTCATGTCAGGAAAAGATGGACAGATTTTAGAAGTGTCAAATAAAGTTCAAGCTGTCATCGAGTGCAATCTCAATGAGGTCGTCCAGGTGGCGACAAAATCGTTATATAATAACAACCGAAAATCAAAAGACAGTCAGTTGACGATCGAACCTCGGAGAGAATCAACCGTCTAGTTCCCTGTGCACAAAGCCTCTCCGACCACCACCCTCATCGTCACCGACAAATAAATATACTGATTATATTTTCCTAAGATACCTGTGTTGTCATTTTTATAAAGCCCTGCACAATACAACAACATGTACGAACCAGCAGAGCCTATTTTCCCTCATTTATCCGTTCAATAAGACTTTGGCTCATCCTTACGTTGTCAAGCGGAGGAATGCAGTCTCACGATTGACTTATGTTCTTGTTCTTTTTTTTATTTCCAGGAAAAAAAATGTGAAATGATAGTAAAGTCTAAGATGATCGGGAAAACTCGTCGCTACAGGCTTGTGTACGACACTTGTAACTAAAGTGTTCACTAAAGGTGAGATTTCAAATATTTCTCTTTTTTTGTTTTACAGTTTTCTAGCCCGGTAAGGAGAGCCTACCTTCTTTGCGGTAGGCTTAACATTATTTTCTATGTTTCCTGAAAATATCAGGACGAGGAGTTTAAACTTGTATTATTTGGATTATTCGGACTACTGTTCTCACCTTGAATGTTATTCTCACAACGTTTTGGCCGATGTAACCTCCCACCTTCTTCAATGAGAATTGATAATTTGTATTATTTGGATTATTCGAACTACTGTTCTCACCTTGAATGTTATTCTCACAACGTTTTGGCCGATGTAACCTCCCACCTTCTTCAATGAGAATTGATAATTTGTATTATTTGGATTATTCGGACTACTGTTCTCACCTTGAATGTTATTCTCACAGCGTTTTGGCCGATGTAACCTCCCACCTTCTTCAATGAGAATTGATAATTTGTATTATTTGGATTATTCGGACTACTGTTCTCATCTTGAATGTTATTCTCACGACGTTTTGACCGATGTAACCTCCCACCTTCTTCAATGAGAATTGATAATTTGTATTATTTGGATTATTCGGACTACTGTTCTCACCTTGAATGTTATTCTCACAGCGTTTTGGCCGATGTAACCTCCCACCTTCTTCAATGAGAATTGATAATTTGTATTATTTGGATTATTCGGACTACTGTTCTCACCTTGAATGTTATTCTCACAGCGTTTTGGCCGATGTAACCTCCCACCTTCTTCAATGAGAATTGATAATTTGTATTATTTGGATTATTCGGACTACTGTTCTCATCTTGAATGTTACTCTCACGACGTTTTGACCGATGTAACCTCCCACCTTCTTCAATGAGAATTGATAATTTGTATTATTTGGATTATTCGGACTACTGTTCTCACCTTGAATGTTATTCTCACAGCGTTTTGGCCGATGTAACCTCCCACCTTCTTCAATGAGAATTGATAATTTGTATTATTTGGATTATTCGGACTACTGTTCTCATCTTTAATGTTATTCTCACAACGTTTTGGCCGATGTAACCTCCCACCTTCTTCAATGAGAATTGATAATTTGTATTATTTGGATTATTCGTACTACTGTTCTCATCTTGAATGTTATTCTCACAACGTTTTGGCCGATGTAACCTCCCACCTTCTTCAATGAGAATTGATAATTTGTATTATTTGGATTATTCGGACTACTGTTCTCATCTTGAATGTTATTCTCACAACGTTTTGGCCGATGTAACCTCCCACCTTCTTCAATGAGAATTGATAATTTGTATTATTTGGATTATTCGGACTACTGTTCTCATCTTGAATGTTATTCTCACAACGTTTTGGCCGATGTAACCTCCCACCTTCTTCAATGAGAATTGATAATTTGTATTATTTGGATTATTCGTACTACTGTTCTCATCTTGAATGTTATTCTCACAACGTTTTGGCCGATGTAACCTCCCACCTTCTTCAATGAGAATTGATAATTTGTATTATTTGGATTATTCGTACTACTGTTCTCATCTTGAATGTTATTCTCACAACGTTTTGGCCGATGTAACCTCCCACCTTCTTCAATGAGAATTGATAATTTGTATTATTTGGATTATTCGTACTACTGTTCTCATCTTGAATGTTATTCTCACAACGTTTTGGCCGATGTAACCTCCCACCTTCTTCAATGAGAATTGATAATTTGTATTATTTGGATTATTCGTACTACTGTTCTCATCTTGAATGTTATTCTCACAACGTTTTGGCCGATGTAACCTCCCACCTTCTTCAATGAGAATTGATAATTTGTATTATTTGGATTATTCGGACTACTGTTCTCATCTTGAATGTTATTCTCACAACGTTTTGGCCGATGTAACCTCCCACCTTCTTCAATGAGAATTGATAATTTGTATTATTTGGATTATTCGTACTACTGTTCTCATCTTGAATGTTATTCTCACAACGTTTTGGCCGATGTAACCTCCCACCTTCTTCAATGAGAATTGATAATTTGTATTATTTGGATTATTCGGACTACTGTTCTCATCTTGAATGTTATTCTCACAACGTTTTGGCCGATGTAACCTCCCACCTTCTTCAATGAGAATTGATAATTTGTATTATTTGGATTATTCGTACTACTGTTCTCATCTTGAATGTTATTCTCTCAACGTTTTGGCCGATGTAACCTCCCACCTTCTTCAATGAGAATTGATAATTTGTATTATTTGGATTATTCGGACTACTGTTCTCATCTTGAATGTTATTCTCACAACGTTTTGGCCGATGTAACCTCCAACCTTCTTCAATGAGAATTGATAATTTGTATTATTTGGATTATTCGGACTACTGTTCTCATCTTGAATGTTATTCTCACAACGTTTTGGCCGATGTAACCTCCCACCTTCTTCAATGAGAATTGATAATTTGTATTATTTGGATTATTCGTACTACTGTTCTCATCTTGAATGTTATTCTCACAACGTTTTGGCCGATGTAACCTCCCACCTTCTTCAATGAGAATTGATAATTTGTATTATTTGGATTATTCGGACTACTGTTCTCATCTTGAATGTTATTCTCACAACGTTTTGGCCGATGTAACCTCCCACCTTCTTCAATGAGAATTGATAATTTGTATTATTTGGATTATTCGTACTACTGTTCTCATCTTGAATGTTATTCTCACAACGTTTTGGCCGATGTAACCTCCCACCTTCTTCAATGAGAATTGATAATTTGTATTATTTGGATTATTCGGACTACTGTTCTCATCTTGAATGTTATTCTCACAACGTTTTGGCCGATGTAACCTCCCACCTTCTTCAATGAGAATTGATAATTTGTATTATTTGGATTATTCGGACTACTGTTCTCACCTTGAATGTTATTCTCACAGCGTTTTGGCCGATGTAACCTCCCACCTTCTTCAATGAGAATTGATAATTTGTATTATTTGGATTATTCGTACTACTGTTCTCATCTTGAATGTTATTCTCACAACGTTTTGGCCGATGTAACCTCCCACCTTCTTCAATGAGAATTGATAATTTGTATTATTTGGATTATTCGGACTACTGTTCTCATCTTGAATGTTATTCTCACAACGTTTTGGCCGATGTAACCTCCCACCTTCTTCAATGAGAATTGATAATTTGTATTATTTGGATTATTCGGACTACTGTTCTCATCTTGAATGTTATTCTCACAACGTTTTGGCCGATGTAACCTCCCACCTTCTTCAATGAGAATTGATAATTTGTATTATTTGGATTATTCGTACTACTGTTCTCATCTTGAATGTTATTCTCACAACGTTTTGGCCGATGTAACCTCCCACCTTCTTCAATGAGAATTGATAATTTGTATTATTTGGATTATTCGGACTACTGTTCTCATCTTGAATGTTATTCTCACAACGTTTTGGCCGATGTAACCTCCCACCTTCTTCAATGAGAATTGATAATTTGTATTATTTGGATTATTCGGACTACTGTTCTCATCTTGAATGTTATTCTCACAACGTTTTGGCCGATGTAACCTCCCACCTTCTTCAATGAGAATTGATAATTTGTATTATTTGGATTATTCGGACTACTGTTCTCATCTTGAATGTTATTCTCACAACGTTTTGGCCGATGTAACCTCCCACCTTCTTCAATGAGAATTGATAATTTGTATTATTTGGATTATTCGTACTACTGTTCTCATCTTGAATGTTATTCTCACAACGTTTTGGCCGATGTAACCTCCCACCTTCTTCAATGAGAATTGATAATTTGTATTATTTGGATTATTCGGACTACTGTTCTCATCTTGAATGTTATTCTCACAACGTTTTGGCCGATGTAACCTCCCACCTTCTTCAATGAGAATTGATAATTTGTATTATTTGGATTATTCGTACTACTGTTCTCATCTTGAATGTTATTCTCACAACGTTTTGGCCGATGTAACCTCCCACCTTCTTCAATGAGAATTGATAATTTGTATTATTTGGATTATTCGGACTACTGTTCTCATCTTGAATGTTATTCTCACAACGTTTTGGCCGATGTAACCTCCCACCTTCTTCAATGAGAATTGATAATTTGTATTATTTGGATTATTCGGACTACTGTTCTCACCTTGAATGTTATTCTCACAACGTTTTGGCCGATGTAACCTCCCACCTTCTTCAATGAGAATTGATAATTTGTATTATTTGGATTATTCGGACTACTGTTCTCACCTTGAATGTTATTCTCACAACGTTTTGGCCGATGTAACCTCCCACCTTCTTCAATGAGAATTGATAATTTGTATTATTTGGATTATTCGGACTACTGTTCTCACCTTGAATGTTATTCTCACAACGTTTTGGCCGATGTAACCTCCCACCTTCTTCAATGAGAATTGATAATTTGTATTATTTGGATTATTCGGACTACTGTTCTCACCTTGAATGTTATTCTCACAACGTTTTGGCCGATGTAACCTCCCACCTTCTTCAATGAGAATTGATAATTTGTATTATTTGGATTATTCGGACTACTGTTCTCACCTTGAATGTTATTCTCACAACGTTTTGGCCGATGTAACCTCCCACCTTCTTCAATGAGAATTGATAATTTGTATTATTTGGATTATTCGGACTACTGTTCTCACCTTGAATGTTATTCTCACAACGTTTTGGCCGATGTAACCTCCCACCTTCTTCAATGAGAATTGATAATTTGTATTATTTGGATTATTCGGACTACTGTTCTCACCTTGAATGTTATTCTCACAACGTTTTGGCCGATGTAACCTCCCACCTTCTTCAATGAGAATTGATAATTTGTATTATTTGGATTATTCGGACTACTGTTCTCACCTTGAATGTTATTCTCACAACGTTTTGGCCGATGTAACCTCCCACCTTCTTCAATGAGAATTGATAATTTGTATTATTTGGATTATTCGGACTACTGTTCTCACCTTGAATGTTATTCTCACAACGTTTTGGCCGATGTAACCTCCCACCTTCTTCAATGAGAATTGATAATTTGTATTATTTGGATTATTCGGACTACTGTTCTCACCTTGAATGTTATTCTCACAACGTTTTGGCCGATGTAACCTCCCACCTTCTTCAATGAGAATTGATAATTTGTATTATTTGGATTATTCGGACTACTGTTCTCACCTTGAATGTTATTCTCACAACGTTTTGGCCGATGTAACCTCCCACCTTCTTCAATGAGAATTGATAATTTGTATTATTTGGATTATTCGGACTACTGTTCTCACCTTGAATGTTATTCTCACAACGTTTTGGCCGATGTAACCTCCCACCTTCTTCAATGAGAATTGATAATTTGTATTATTTGGATTATTCGGACTACTGTTCTCACCTTGAATGTTATTCTCACAACGTTTTGGCCGATGTAACCTCCCACCTTCTTCAATGAGAATTGATAATTTGTATTATTTGGATTATTCGGACTACTGTTCTCACCTTGAATGTTATTCTCACAGCGTTTTGGCCGATGTAACCTCCCACCTTCTTCAATGAAAATTGATAATTTATATTATTTGGATTATTCGAACTACTGTTCTCACCTTGAATGTTATTCTCACAACGTTTTGGCCGATGTAACCTCCCACCTTCTTCAATGAGAATTGATAATTTGTATTATTTGGATTATTCGGACTACTGTTCTCACCTTGAATGTTATTCTCACAACGTTTTGGCCGATGTAACCTCCCACCTTCTTCAATGAGAATTGATAATTTGTATTATTTGGATTATTCGGACTACTGTTCTCACCTTGAATGTTATTCTCACGACGTTTTGGCCGATGTAACCTCCCACCTTCTTCAATGAGAATTGATAATTTGTATTATTTGGATTATTCGAACTACTGTTCTCACCTTGAATGTTATTCTCACAACGTTTTGGCCGATGTAACCTCCCACCTTCTTCAATGAGAATTGATAATTTATATTATTTGGATTATTCGGACTACTGTTCTCACCTTGAATGTTATTCTCACAACGTTTTGGCCGATGTAACCTCCCACCTTCTTCAATGAGAATTGATAATTTGTATTATTTGGATTATTCGGACTACTGTTCTCACCTTGAATGTTATTCTCACAACGTTTTGGCCGATGTAACCTCCCACCTTCTTCAATGAGAATTGATAATTTGTATTATTTGGATTATTCGGACTACTGTTCTCACCTTGAATGTTATTCTCACAACGTTTTGGCCGATGTAACCTCCCACCTTCTTCAATGAGAATTGATAATTTGTATTATTTGGATTATTCGAACTACTGTTCTCACCTTGAATGTTATTCTCACAACGTTTTGGCCGATGTAACCTCCCACCTTCTTCAATGAGAATTGATAATTTGTATTATTTGGATTATTCGAACTACTGTTCTTACCTTGAATGTTATTCTGACAACGTTTTGGCCGATGTAACCTCCCACCTTCTTCAATGAGAATTGATAATTTGTATTATTTGGATTATTCGGACTACTGTTCTCACCTTGAATGTTATTCTCACAACGTTTTGGCCGATGTAACCTCCCACCTTCTTCAATGAGAATTGATAATTTGTATTATTTGGATTATTCGAACTACTGTTCTCACCTTGAATGTTATTCTGACAACGTTTTGGCCGATGTAACCTCCCACCTTCTTCAATGAGAATTGATAATTTGTATTATTTGGATTATTCGGACTACTGTTCTCATCTTGATAGTTATTCTCACGATGTATCTTGTCGAACTCGGGAATCTTTCTGTCGAACTCGGAAAATCTGTACGGAATTTCGAACGGAACTTTTTATTTAATTCATGGGGGTAGATTGTTCTCGTTCTGTCAGCCATGAACGGATAAAAGTCTTCATTAATTCGTAATTGTATTTTTAGTATCGCCCGCACCGAGGATTGAACCTTCCACCTTCAGAAGACTGTCACTTAGAACTGAAGTTTACTTCGTACTTTATCCGTTACATTACATATTCCTTGTGGAGTTTAAACGTCGGACTATCGAGAAGGCTGTTATCAGCCATGTTACATTTTGGCTACAAAGTAATTTATTTTTGGAAGCAGTTTCCAGATCAGATTAAGGAGAGTAATCGCGTTTACCATTTCCAAGATGAAATTGGATGAATTAAAAAATAATGGTAAAAAAAGAAGACATTAAGAAGGCATTTTGGAATAGTAAACAGAATCTGATCAACAGAGTGTTCGATAAAGAAAGTTATTTTTTTATATTCTTTCATTTTAAAATGATTTGGCATATTTGGTAGCGGTAAAGTGCATCGGATAGCTGCTTCTGTATACCATTGGTGTTTTTGAGAGCTATATATATATATATATATATATATATATATATATATATATACAGGGTGTTCCAAAAGAAACAGTGCACTGAACATTTTCATAGGTATACATAAAGAAACAGTGCACTGAACACAAGAAAGGATATTTATAGTTGAAAATGTTTTCCCAAAAGATTTTAAATATTATATTTAGATAATTTAGATATCTAAATTTTAGATATTTATATTAAATATTCTTTTGTTTCAGGGACCCTTTGAAAATGGTGTTTTGTTTCTTTTGGGTTATTAGCATATTCCTACTGCACTGTTTCTGTATAAATTTGGAAAAGTTCATTTTTTTAAGCATCTTTAAAATTTAAAACTTAAAGATAGAGACAAAATACCTTCAAAAAAACATGTGTTAGATGCAGATATTTTTTTAATTAAAATCAAAATACTATTTTTTTTCATCTTGACTTTTTTTTCGAAAACGTCAAAAGTCAAAAGTCAAAAGTCAAAAGTCAAGATGAAAAAAAAATAGTATTTTGATTTTTATAAAAATATAACGCAGAAAATGTAATGCAAATGTAATGGAAACCGATCCGGTGCAGGAATCCTTCCTGACTGTGAACACCTTTTCTTTGGCTCGTGATTTCGTCTGTAGTGGCTGCAAAAAGAAAGATGGCTCGAATCTCCCCCGGGTCTGATGAATGACGACTTCGTGATTCTGTGAAGGCAAGATTACTTAGCAGGACAACTCGATAACAGAATAACTCGACAAACGGCTAGGTCTTTTCACAACAATAATTATTTAATAAAAATGAACGGTGGGTTTTTAACCCAAAGTCTATTCTTCGATAATGGCTTTTTTCTAACTATCTTATCTTCCTTCTCTCTGTGTGTGTGTGTGTGAATCTCTTTACGACTGCAAATCCTTAATCGAGACGTTAATCTCTGTTGGAAAACGATGGTGGGGCCCCGGGGCAACGGCTCCCTCGGGATCCGAGGGGATCACGACCAGCTCGGCCGAGATCTCGGGTCTAACTCTTTTGCGATCGCCTTCTCATCTCAAATAACAAAGACGAAAAACGTATAACTCATACTCTCTCTCTCTCTCTCTCTCTCTCTCTCTCTCTCTTCTCGTCGTGTGGTACGCGCGATGCTGACTTACTCTCTTTCTTTCCCCCACCCCTTTTTCTGTGTCCCCACTCCTCCTCCGGAGTGGGGTGGTACGCTTCTCAACGGACAATTTGGAATTTATCTCTTAGTCTTTATCTCCCTAGAGACCAATTATTCCCTCTCCCTCTGTCCTGAAGTGTTGACACCTCTGATAAGATTTTGCCAAAACTTTTGGCAGCGTGTGCTCAATGTATCCCATTGTTGTTCCCTAATTGCCAATGACACCCCAAGAGCCAATCTCAGAATTCACGGCGCCCCCAGCGATCAGGGCCCGGACGGTCGAAAATATGTACTAGCTCCCAGATCTCCACTTGTCTCTACGTGGGGCCTGATCTCCCCGATGCATTCCAGTGCACCCCGGGGTGCAGACTCCGTCGCTGAAACCACTGTTTCACATCCGCCCAATCCTTATTTCGTGTCAATTGGTCGAAATTGACACCTCCCAGACCGTCACGTTTCTCTACGTGGGAGGCTGATCTCTCTGACGCATATTGGTGCGCCGTAAAGGGGGCAGATACGTCGGATGAAATCACTGTTTCACATCCGTCCACCCCTATTTCGTGTCACTTGGTTGCAATTGACATCTCCCAGACCGTTACCTTTCCCCACACACAGAGAGAACAACGGGTAATACAATCAAAACAATAATAATCAAAAATTAAGAAAAAACTGTAGCTAAACAATGGAACAAAAAGTTTTCTTTTTCTGTTCTGTTTTCTTTTTCTGTTCTGTTTTCTTTTGGTCTGTCCTTCTTTTTCTCTTTCCAGTCTATTAAAACATCAGGACTACGTATGTATGTGTGTATGTGCGTATGCATTTTGTGGTTTCTGTGTTGGGAGGTGGGTAGGTGACAAAATGAATTATTATGCATGCAATTAAAAGTTTGTTAATACAGATTGGAGCTCGCAACGCCCCTTACAAATTACGTCACCATCACCCTCTCCTCGGAATCAATCTCTACTTCTTCACTGGTCATCCACCCGGATTTCCGACACGGGCAGCGATTCCTGCTCCCGCTCGCGATCTGGGTGAAGTGTACTCAAGGGTAACCCTCCCTCGCTCATGCACTCGGCCGTCGGTGTGCTCGCGCCGTCCAATTTCTCCCTATGTCTTTCTCGCGCCCTTTGTCTTTTCTGCAAAAGCTAACCCTATTATTTATGTGCACAATTCTCACTAACATCGACCAAGCCCTATCGTGCCCGTGTCTAGTTCTACCTTTTAACGTGAATTTTCCCTTCCTGACGGGGTTAATCGAACCCTCAATCTCTCTAAAGCTAACAGCTTGTTACCTTCTGGTTATGCAACGCATTTTAACACATTATAATACTTTCATAACTGTTCGATGGGGTCGACCGGTAATCGCAAACGATTTGGTAATTCGGCTTTAATCTGCCGAGATGATTATATTCGGCGACAAGTGTCTTAGCGATTGCATATCCAACTGTGCACCTGTGCACTCACTCGTCAGTATCAACAACTGAAATTCTCTTGGTACGGACCTGTCTGGTTCGCATACCGTCACTATCATTGCGTCGGCCACCTCGGCCAGATTCTCTTCCGTTCCCTTCTCTGGGAAAACAATCCTCTCAGACTAACACCTTCTTGGCTCACTTCGGCCCGGTGACATTCGATATCGATGCGCCTTCTCTGACTGCATGCGACAGTAACCCTTTTGGTTCTTCCCTATAACTTCCAATTTCTTCATAATCATTCTCTCATCGCTTCCCGACACTGTCCCTAATTACTCATCGAGTGCCTCTCCCAGCAACGGGGGGCCACCGATTTCTTCTGCTTCGTCTGTATCAACACTATCTATCTTAGATAGGATCTCATATCCTTCTCTTCGCTTATCATTACTTCTGTGCCCTTTCGTAAGGCGCACCACAATCTGTCATATTCACGGTGGTTCGAACATCTGTCGATTACTTCAACTTTCCTTTGCTTTTACAACTCACTATATATCTGCCTGGTCGTTCGGCAACAGCCCATCCAGCTGCAGGTATATTACTACTTGTGATCGATCATTTGGATCTAACCACGACGACCCTCCATCGGTCCCAGTTATGCATCTCTTTCTATCCTTATATGTCCGTTTATCTCGGGGGGGGGGGGCATCCAAGACAACTGTCCGCGCCACAACCACCAGCACCGCACACGCATGGGGGCCCTCCCTGCGCGCGGTGGAGCCAACGAATGCGACACAGCACAACCTCGGCCTCTCCCCCAGGTCCTTGACTATCTTTGGCTTGGCTTTCCTGCTATTCTGTGGTGGGGCGTTCTGCTCCCCTCTACCGTAACTTCATAGGTAATTCCTCTACCTTTTTGGCTAACCGATTTTCTCTCAGTCTCTTCTGGAGCTGGGCAGGGGGGTATTTTGCCGCTCTCCTCCCACTCGCTGGACTGGTCAACCGACCCAGCAGTCGCGTTTAATTCGATCTCTCTCTACGGGGGGGTTCATTGCTTCTTGCCGTTTCTCATAAACCGGCGAACAAAACCCAAGCCCGTCTTCTTCCCATTTAATTTCGCTATCTTTCACTAAACTTATCATTCTGGGGGCCACCCTACTTTTTATACTCTGTGGGATGGCCTCTGGGCGCTTCCCTGGTTCTTTACCCTAGCGTCAGGTGGCGCACTAAGGTTCGGAATCCTAATTCCTCACATCCGATCTATGCTGCTGTGCACCACCGACTCTCATGTCCGAACCGACCACACCTAGTGCAGTTCGGTCTGACCGAGCCGCGTGGGCGCCCATAATTTGTGGGACACTCTGCTGCTCTATGCCCCTCACCCCTGCAGGTCCAGCGGACTGATACCTGCCTGGCCGGTGCGGGCCTATCGTACTCATTTTGAAGGTCCCATGCCTTCCTTCTAGGATCGGAGTCTGCCTCCCGATCCTCTCCGCCCCCTCTCTCCATTCGGGGCCCCGGGCTCGCCCTGCCCCCCACCGCTTTCCTTCTCCCAGGCATTTCCTCGCCATTGCCACTATCTACACGTTCCCCTAGTCTTATACTGTCTCTCGCTAATCTCTGGGCCTCCGCTAGTGTGAGCGGGCGACCCCTCAGTACCTCCCTCTGGGTCTCTCTAGCACCTAGCCCGTCTACGAGGGCATCCACCAGGATTGCCTGGATGGGACCCGTATTTCGGATCGCCCCATCCGGGAAGGCCTGAACCGCCAATCCCTGGATTCGTTCGACTAACTCGTCGAGTCCCTCGCCGTTGTTTAACCTTAGCCGGGTCAACTTGCGTACGGCCTCAATCGCGGTTCGCTCGCTGGCGTATTGCCTCACTAGCTGCTCGCGGAGCTCCGTCCAAGTGATCCCCGGGTTCTCTACATACCTCCCCTCAATGAATCTCGACACTGGGCCCCTCGCTCCCTCTAGAGCGAGCAGCACCATCTCGTGATTTTCTAAGCCGTAAATAAAACTTTTCTTTTCGATTACCGCCAACCACTCTCTTAGATCGGCGGAATGGCCTCTGAAGGAAGGCACGCGTATTCCTCCAATCGGTCTCTCTAGTTTTCTGGTCTCATCTCCCCCCATATCTGTCATACTATTTACTAGGTCCTCCTCCGAACCCATTCCCCTTGCGTTCTAGCTTACCACCCCTAACAACAGAACTACCCAAACTGTGTGCAAAGTTTGGACAACAAT
>OY744546.1:12463425-12475925 GCA_963556195.1 Sepiola atlantica
ACTCGTGCCATTTTTATCTGTGCTATTTTTACCGAGTCATTTTTACCTCAATTCGTTATTATGATCTATAGATTTTATAAACTGGTAGTTTAAAACCTATGTAATATGTGCATATGTTTTCGCAAATTTAAAAATACCCTAGTATCTGGGGTGGGGTGGGGTGGGGAGGATGGTGATCTATATATTTTATTTTTACTGGTAATTTAAAATCAATAAATATTTGTCATTTAATCATCAGTACAAGAAATGGAAAATTATGTTTAAAAAAAATTTCGGAATCAGAAATTAGACTCAAATATTCCGATTCTGATACCGATTCCGTTATCTTAAAAAGTTCCGATTTTTTCGATTCCGATTAACTATTCCAACACTAGTCATAATCTATCTCTGCACAAATAATTAAAAGTGCCCGTTGATAAGTGAATGTAAACTGCACATAAAACTGTCAACTTATTTTGGTTTAGATATTGTTAGACTGGATCAGTATTCAGAAGAACTGGAAAAACATACAGGATTATAGGTAATTAGGGTCCTCCATAAGTAAAAAAAAGTGCTCTTTATAAATAAATACTTGTAGAGGTGGATTAACATGATCGAAAAAGGATCGCTCAGTCAGATCTTCTCGGCTATCTAATCTATCATATAAAGGGCAAACGTATGTATGTGTGTGTGTGTGTGTGTGTGTGTGTGTGTGTATGTCCAGCTAAAATTTGAAACATACGATCAAAGTTGATATTTTCTTGATCAGCTTTGCTCGGAATGAACAATATGTAAAATTTAGAAAAAAATATCCATTCTTTGACCCTAAACGGCCGCCGATTTCGTCATGGGGGTGTCGATTTTCCAGTATTTTCATGTACTAACTAAAGGGAAGTAACTCTGATTTTTTTTCAAAGAGTTATTTTCCTTACACCGACTCAAGTAATCTATAAAAAGTGTATGTCTAGAGAGAGGAATCGGCTGGGCAGAGAAGAAAGAGGGGGAGAGGTAAGGGGGAGAGGTAAAGGGGAGAGGTAAGGGGGGGGGGCGGGGAAGAGAGAGAGGTAGAAGTTTTAATAGAAATATGTTACACTTCTGCAGCGGGCAACGTCGGGTAGCACTGCTAGTCTTATATAAATAGAGGGAACTACAGGGAAGTAACTCTGATTTTTTTCAAAGAGTTATTTTCCTCACACCGACTCAAGTAATCTATAAAAAGTGTATGTCCAGAGAAAAGAATGGGCTGGGTGGAGAAGAAAGAAGGAGGTGGGGAGGGGGAGGGGTACAACCGTGGAAGAGAGAGATAGTTTTAATAGGAGCATGTTACACTTTTGTCCGGGGCAACGCCGGGTAGCCCAGCTAATATTAAAGATTATACCTTAGTACGGTACACATTATTACATACCGGTAGGAATTATACGCCACTGACACTGCTATTTGAATTAAAAAATAAATAAAATAAATAAATAAATGTCAGATAAAAAAAATAATAAATTAAAAAAAAACAAATTCATTGACACAGGAAATATTAGGCGAAAAAGACTTATTTGAATGATAAAAGTGTCTTCAATTATCCATTGGTTAAACTTTGACCTGATATTATTAAATAGTTCAAGTTGCTATTTTAAAATGGTAGTCTTTGTGTTCTAGAATTGACATCTTGAAAATGTCACGCTTTTATTAGAAGCAGTTATTGAGATGATGGCATGCTCCCATATGGGAATTATACCCAGTTATGGACAAAACATTGCGTAAGTGATTAAGTAATTTACATTTCAACGATGAACATTTTTTTTCTCGAATGAATATGAATTTGATACTTAGAAAATTCTTTAAAACTGTTTAAAAATAAAATTTATAATTAATTAGTTTGTACCCCAGGGGAGTAAACGAGAATCCTATGTGCTTCTGTTCTCAACCCTGAACACCGTATTATCAATTTTATCTTATTTTTTGTTTTATTTCTAAAATAAAGTAAGATGTTATCTTTACTGTTTATGGATATCTAGCACGAATGTTGACCCCCCCCCCCCCACAAAACCCTAATACAAAATTAACATGGCTTCCTTTTGAGTTTCTAAATTTTGCGTACGGATAACAAAGGTGATGGTATTCAGTACTTCTTTAAAGTCCAACCTTTCCTTAGAAGCGGTGGCAATGTAGTAGTGCCAGAGCTACACCGGCTGTAACTCTGCATAATGCTCAGGAAGATCGTGCCTCAGGGTTGTTTGGTCTGCATGAAGTACTCCTCGTTAGTCGCAGTTATTCGTTAAACCTTCAAGATTGCAGGTTTATACCCGCGACACCGAGAGCAGCAAATCATGTTCCGAATAAAAAGTATACACAAAGCTATCAAAGTTGTTTACAGCTGTTTCAAGGCAATGTTTATTTATAGTCATACAATGAATCATAATTTTTTTTAAATTGATATATATATATATATATATATATCTTATGCATGTTTGGTTAAACATTAGTGACAGCTTCTGTTTATTTCGATTCGTCGCACGACCGATTTGGTATTGTCGTCCATGTTGTATAAAAAATGCTCGTTATGAGGGGGGCGAAGGTATGTTGAAGTGTTGTAGAAGTGGTATTGAAATGTTTTTAAAAACGTCTTCTTAATAAATTCACCAATCTTTTACTTTGCATACTCATTCATTCGCCTGAAGATGACCGACGTCGGTCGAAAACGTCCGCGAAAATATGGCGATTTTTTTAATACAACATGGACGACAATACCAAATCGGTCGTGCGACGAATCGAAAAAACGAATCACAAATTAAATAAACAGAAGCTGGCGCTAATATTTAACCAAACATGAATAAGAGAAGGTATGCTGCCTAATTACACAAATTTCAATATATATATAAATAGATGGATAGATAAATATAGATATAGATCATTTTGTATCAAAAATAGATTTTAGCTAAAACTAGAATAACATTTAAAAGTCAGAAAGAATAGTTATCAGATCAAAGAAAGTCAAAGTATATCTCAATACTGAAAAAAAAAACGATCATTTTTTGTTTTGTAAAACCGAAATTATTAGTAAAATATTAAAAGATCACAAAATGTTAGAATTACAAAATATACATAAACCCCAATCGTTTTTCTTGGAATTAAAGAATTTCCGTTTTAATCGCAGGATTCGAACCATATGAGACGATGTTGCACAGTTAAGAGGAAAGCCCCCCACCACCCCCGAAAAAAAGCAACTTTAATCTTGACAACATACAAAAGAAATTTAAAAACAAAAAATAAATTGACACATCTTTTCAAATTCCATATTCTGAATTCGAGCCGTCATCACCGGTAAGTGTTTGGTAGATGCAGATCACAATGAGCGAACTGTCTGTTATGTGTTTGTTGTATTTGCAGGTTGGTACCAGTCTTTTGCTCGCAAAGCCACTGGTATCGAAATGTACACACAAAACACAGCATTCCCAAATCGTATATGTGTTGACACACACACACACACACACACACACACACACACACACACATATATATATATATATATATATATATATATATATATATATATATATATATATATATATATATATAAATATTGAAGCAGTAGATATATTTGCTCTTGAGAATTGCCGGCAGACTTTAAGAAACAATAATAGATAAAAAGCAACAATTGAAATGTTATCTTTATATATATATATATATATATATATATATATATATATATATATATATATATATATATATAATAACATATATATATATATAATAACATATATAAACATTCAATGAATTAAAACATTACAATTGTTCCAAGAATTAGAACATCAAGTCCAGTATGGCGTACGATCGTTTCCAAAACATTTTGGAAATACTTTATTTTATTTTATAAATTAATAAAGCTAATCCAAAAACGTCTGTCATCAGCGCCTTCAGCAACACGTCTTACAGAAAGTCAGAAAAAAAAATATATATACTTCCACAATCAGACAATGCCGCAGCCCACACACACCATGAAAGCTACAGACCAGAAGCCATAGACTCGAGTTTCGGACTCCTTTGGGCTCTACAGTAGGACACATATGAACTCAGAATTTTAAACCACTTGTATGCGAGGCAGGAGAGTACTCTGCCACTTGAGCCACCACACCACATACGAAAACGTCTATTGACTAACACAGATCAAGCAAACCGGAGCGAAGGCTGATTGTGGAATGTCCGTACTCTTCTCAACAAGGGGTGTAGTCATCCAACTACAAAGAACCCAGGCCGATGTCTCACAAGTAGGACGATGTCATCCAACAAATATATATATATATATGGGAAATGAAAAAGGAAAAAAAAAACAGAGATTTTTTTTATATATTCATCAACGTTTCGTCTTTATTGTAAGACTTCCTCGGGATGATAACACACAGAGTCTCCCCTTCCCTCCTCTTTCCCCAGCCTCTCAAAATCCATGCCACACCTCACCACAACAAAAATCTCAGCCCCCCCCCCCCTTTTCATCTCTCCCACCCTAAGGCAAATTCACTAATATTCTCACCCCTCCTTATTTCACTGCTGCCTTAATTGGTACCCACTCAAAGCTTTCCATATTCATTTCATTCTTCGCCACTACTGACTTCTCGCAGCCTGGACTCTCCTCCAGCGCTCACAGTAGCCACGGCTACTACTTTTCCTTTATCACTCCATCATGTCAACCCAAAATTTCGATGTACTTGCATGAGATTTTTCTTCAAATTATCATCCTGAGGAAGTCTTGCAATAAAGTAAAGGACGCTGATGAAGAGAAGGTTTTTAGTTATCTAAAGTATAACACAAAATACAAATTTTCCAAATTGTCTTGGAAATGATCGTACGCCAAATAATCGTTGTGTTTGAATTCTTGGAACTGATATCGATAATGTTCTAATTTTATTGACCTCAACTCACTTTATATATATATATATATATATATATATATATATATATATATATATATATATATATATATATTAGTATTCCTATTCCATGTGTAGTTTTGTTTATGTTGTTTTATAAAAAAATCTACAAATCTTAGTGTGCTAATAAAAAACTGCTCAATAACAAGTAAAGCAGTATGATAATTTAGTATGAATGTTTATTTATACAAAAAATTCGGCTACATATGTGCATACATGTTTCGGCTAAAGCCTGAATTAATAGTTTGAGTGGCTGGGGTAAGTCTAGTTTTATTCAAGCTGGCACTCATTTTTGATTAAATGTTTGTCTGATCGGGGCTTCAGCTGTCCTGGGCTTTAGCCGAAGCATGTATGCACATATGTAGCCATAAATGTTTGTATGAATAAAAAATTATACTAAATAAATAGATGAATAAATATATAAACATATATATATATATATCCTTCCTTTTATGACTAATCAGAGAGATCGTTTAGATGTACGTTGCCCAATTTTTTTGGTATTTGTAATGAACCCAGATGACGTGAGCATGTACGAAGTCAGTTCTGAGTATTGACGGAGATTACTGTTACATGTTTGCCAGATGATACGAAATTTGAAAGCTGTGAAAAAAATGTAGAATGGCAGACAACACTGAAGCATACGAATGCAAAACCAGGGTACGTTAAGGTTAAGGTTAGGGTTTGGGTCAGGGTTAAAAAAAATTCCACCACCCCCCTCCTAAAAAAGTTGAAAAAATACAAAATAAATAAAGTTGATTCACTTATTTGAAGAAAATTATGAAAGCCATTCTTGACACGGAGTGTGGGGTGGTAAGGTTAATTGACCCTAACCTTAATTAAACACTTAAAAACATTGACCTCTTCTGGCAAACAAGAACAAATAATCAGTTTTCGTTAAATAAATTCTTTGCAAAAACAAAAAACCAAAAAACAAAAGCGAAAAGGTTTGTTCTCTGTTCGTTGAGCTTTTACGTCAAGACTCGGGAATCTCCGTCGATATCTGTGACTGAAATCTTCTGGATGCCCATTCATTACAAGTACCGAATTCTTTTCTTTAATGATTAAAAAACGTTGGTACTTCTGCAGTTTACGGACCGTGCTGAAATAATAACGTTATTATTTAGAAACCCATTTTTAACAAAAGGGAGAGTGAGAGGGAGAGGTAGAGGGAGAGGGAGGCTTTGTTAACTATTCTGTACTTTCACCTAAGAATTTAATAAACAAAAGATACCGTTAAAATTGAATGTAACTTGAAAATCCTATCTAAAAAAAATAGCACGGTTCGTAAACTGCTAAAGTACAAAAAACGTCTTTATTTAGTTTAGTGGGAAATGAGTTTATTTACCTCCTCTCCAAGAGGTTAGACACAAAGTCAGGTGTGGTTTTGAAAAGCCAACGCACTAGGATAAGTGCAGTCTGGCCTACAAAAAATGCCTGAGCAGCCCCGTCGGCATTTCTGGTAGGGGCGCCTCAGGCGATTAGCAATAAACTAACCACTTCTCAGAGAGAAGGTACAGTCTGGGAGGGTAGACCCCCTAGGATTGAACAGAACCATACCTCAGCCCAACAGCAATGACGTCACTGTTGGACTGATTGTCGTTGGGGGGGGGGGGGGGGATAGTCTTATAAAAAAAAAAAAAAAAAAAAAAAAGGGATATATACGTGAAGCACGAAAAGGGCGGGAAATGATGATTCTCTGTACATTCAAACAAATAATATACAAATATACCAGCCAATGATTAATGTCAAAAAAAAAAAAAAAAAATGAAAGTTTTCAAAGCGTTACAAAGTTTTCTCTTTGATATAAATAATTATTAAAAGGTATTGGGATATTTGACGGCTCCCTGTACATCTGTTGAGATATCCTAGGGACGTGGTCAGGGCTGTGTTTGAAATGTTCTTTCTCTACGAGGTAAGTGTTCGTGGGTTCCTCTTCTTTTTCAACCTTTAGCGAGCAGTATTGTTCGTGGGTGGTTAAAAGCTGAATTAGTTGCGCTTTTTCCTTTTCAAGTTTGTCGGTTCGACACTTGAGAAGGCGGAGGTCTTTGTTAAGGTCCTTGACAGTCTGAAAATGAGAGAGAGAAAAAAAAATTAGAGATTCAATCTTAAAGACTATATATTTTATATTTTTTTATATATTTTTTAAATTATTATTATTATTATTATTATTATTATTATTATTATTATTATTATTATTATTATTATTATTATTATTATTTCGGCGTCGTCTCAACTTTTTGGATGTTTTTAGTTGGAGTTTTCTTTTTTGAACATCAAGTCAATTCCCTTGACTTTAGACGTTCAAGCTGTACCTTAACACTTTCACCGTTCCTAACAGGCAAGCCTTTTGCAGAATCGTCTCGTCAATTAAAGCCATTTATGGTGGCTTTTTGTTCTGGTTCAAAGCATTCCAATTACAACGGGAATCACCTTGACTTCTTTACATTTCCATAGTCTAACTAATTCACATTTTAGGTCTTGATATTTTTTTTTCGTGTTCTTTCTCGTGCAATCACACTACCACCACCTCCTCCTCCTCCTCCTCCTCCTCCTCCTCCTCCCTGTGGTCCAATGGCATTACCAAGGTAACAAAACTTCTGAACAACTTCAATAGCCTCACCATCCCTAATATACTTTCTCCACATCTTCAAACCAAACCAAATCTAACCAAATCAAACCTAACATAACCAAACTAAACCTAACCTAATCAAACCTAAGATAAAAATAATTAAACTTAATCTAACAAAACCTAACCAAATTACACCTAATAAAACCAAACCAAACCCAATAAAACCAAACCAAACCTAACATAACCAAACTAAACTTAACCTAACCAAATCACACTTCACAAAACCAAACCAAATCAAACCTAACAAAACCAAACCAAACCTAATCAAACCAAATCAAACCTAACAAAACCAAACCTAACCAAACCAACTTCACTCTGTTACTCTGTTGACAGTACTTATCAAGTATAAAAATATTCTTTAAGAATAAAAATAATCAGATTTTGATTCCTTACATTTTCAAGATCTCGTATTTTTTCTTTTTTCTTTTCTCTGCACTTTTGGGCAGCCTTTCGGTTCTTCTCTCGTCGGCGCAGAAGAATGTAGCCATTTTCTTCATCGCTGGGATGCAACTGAAAGATACAAAAGAGATAATTAAAGAAATCTGAGTTTCAAAAACAAAACTTTTTCATGCTTATTTAATCAACTTGTACGATAAAACTTTTCCTCAGTTGTTTTCCCCCTCAACAATATAATAAAACACATATTTGTTTTAATGTATTTCCGGGCAACGCCGAGTTTCTTTTCTCCACCCTCACCTCTTCCTCAACAATATAATGAAACACATATTTGTTTTAATGTAGCTGTTTATTACCACTAAAAGATACCAAAGATAACAATAATAAAAAATCAGTTTTAAAAACAAAATTTTTCCAATCAAGTTGGATGCACAATAATACTTTCCCTCAATTATGGAAGGCCCAAACAGCAAATAATAAATTGACCGCTACCTTAGTCTAATAATAATCTCTACAAACGTCTGTTATCATGCTAAACCTGAGTCAATTAACATTTGTTTTCCCCAAGGCTTTCCCCTATATATCCTCTACTTTAATCACACAAAATACATGCTTAGTTCTGGGATTGAGTTTTGTTTGAAAAAATATTTTAATTGTTCGAATTAGTTGTAATTTATAATTAACTGAATAAGTTACTTATATCTCTCATCTATCCACATATTCCTCTTGCCCCTATCACTCTATGTTGATTCAACCACCTTCTAATAGTCCTTAATGTCTCTGTAAACAATTAGAGAAAGAATGACTTCATATATATATATGTCACTTTACTTTTAACGGCAAAAAAAAATTTGGTTAACCTATGGGTTCCTCTCTCAGCGGAGTATTTGCATGTGTTTTCCAGAAATCCATATGTTAACAAAAAATTCAAATTAATACTGGTTAAATTAATACTGGTTAAATTTTAATGGTGTCATTAAATTCCTTGAAAAAGGTAGATAAAAGAAAGATTTATTTAATGGGTTTTTGAAATGATATCAGACAAATGGCCGCCATTGTGTTCCATACATTGATGGAGTCGTTCCTGGAAGTTCTCCAAGACTAATATGGAATTGCATTAATGTTTTCTTTGATCTTTTATTTCAAATCCTCAAGAGTTCGAGGAGGATTTTTGAAAACCTTTTCCTTCAAGTAGACTCCAAAGAGAAATAAAAGTAGTCAACCATAGTTGAGGGCGATTCGAAGAAGCCCTTTTTATTAGCTACTATACCGAGATGTAGGGGAGAGCGCCACTCCTTCCACAGGATTATTCCACTTACCCTTTATCCTTCACCTTATAATGCTAAGTGTTCAGCAAGGGGAAATCAAGTACCATTTTTTTAATCTTTGGTATGACTCGACCGAGAATTGAACGCGAGTCCTCCGGCCTCCTCTTATGATTATGCCAATTGGGCCGGTATAAAGAGAAACAGACCAACTTAATTTTATATATTAACTTGAAAAAGATTTATTAAAAAAAAAAAAAATGACTACCGCTTAATAATGACACAAAGATTTTGAGATATTTTTTGTTCGGGTGATTTTTTATTTATTTTTAAGGAAGTCGCTCCAGACAAGACATGAAGCCACTTGATATAAGGAGCTAAGAAGAACGAAAGATGATTAAGTTCCATTATAACAAAAAGGGAGGGGAAAGTAGAATCACTTTAACACAGGGAAGTCTTTTAACTTACGCTGAAAAATTTAGAGGCAAAATAATCGAATCTAAAGCCGACACATTAGCATGGCAGTTACGGAGCCAGTCATCCATGCCAGAAATACCTCAAGGGACACACATCCATGCGCAACATGTCACTTGAGAATACCGCGATATTTAGCGAGTGCTGATAGAGAAGGAGTTACCCCTGGGTGGAGGGGGTCAATTTTAATAGAATCAAACTTCTTGAATTTTAAAAAAGTTAGTGATACCAATTCTTTATGCTATAAATTTGTTCTGCCTTTGTCCCCACAGCCCTGGGAACTGGTGCTCTGGTGGTCCTGGCCCCACTCTTGAAAACAGTGGATCAATTCTACAAGATGATATTCAGTTGGACTGAAGAGGTAGGAGGGAACATTATAGTAGCGGTGAGAGTAACACTCATTTAAGCATTCAACACATTTTATAACTTGCTTAATTGCAATCCTTGTTGCCCAACTCCCCACCCAGGTTGCTCTTATAAATCTGGCCCTTATCATAGTAGCCCCTTACACTTCAGACTTGTTTGGGACGAATAAAAGTATTATTATTATTATTATTATTATTATTATTATTATTATTATTATTATTATTATAATAATAATAATAATAATAATAATAATAATAATAATAATAGTGCAGAGAATGCTGGGACCTTGGGGAGGCTTATTGCCACCCAAATCCCAGAGAAGACCAATTGTCCTTACCAGCGAGAAATCAATGGTAAGAGGCTGTTGCGATACCGCATCGTTATCGAAAAGAGGTGAAGAATACTGGAAATCTGGGGAGGCTTGCTGTCACTCAGACTCCAGGAAATACCACTGGTTGTTGTCGGTGAGCAATCACTGACGAAGATCTGTGTGAGAACTCCTAGTGAGTACAAATAATAATAATAAAAATTCACAATGGTTTAAATCTGGTGAGCTTAATGGACACGCCACATCTCTCTTTAAAGAGATCAGACTCACAGAAAACATTTCCCTTATTAGTTGCCGATTATTGATAAAGAATGATTGAGAAAATGTTGTTAGAGAATCAAAATGGTAGAGCCTACCGATTTAGACTGTAGAGAGAAAGGTAATATCAAAAAGAAATTAATTAATTTGATTCGACAACTTGTTAAGAAAATTAAAAATGAAGAGTTGGTAAAGATTGAAAGTTCAAAGAGTCCAAGAACGTTCTGGTGAAAAAGCTGTCTTTTGTCTAAGGAGAAATCGAGTACACATGTTTATTTCGGTTAGCGCCATGTGCGTTCACATGTGCGTAAATGAATAAATATGTGTGCGTGTATTAGCAAGCCTTTGTTTAGTTAGTTGAGAGAGTGTGCATAAGTTTAGCGAACAGTGTGTATGTTTCATTTGGGGTGGTGTTTAGAAGTCCGTGAAAGTCTCTTGTTGAGTGTCTACTGTTTACCGAAAGGGCCTTTCTCTCCTCCCCCAAGGGCTAGGTTGGATTGTGAAGTACGCACGTGTGTTGTCTGAAAGAAAAGAGAGAACAACGCTGTGTTTGGGGTTTTATACTACGTGTGCAGGTTGGAACTGAATATTTCTTGCATTGTTATTTGTCCAAAGAAACTGCTGATTGGAGACTTTGTCCAAAGAAACTGCTGATTGGAGACTTTGTCCAAAGAAACTGCTGATTGGAGACTTTGTCCAAAGAAACTGCTGATTGGAGACTTTGTCCAAAGAAACTGCTGATTGGAGACTTTGTCCAAAGAAACTGCTGATTGGAGACTTTGTCCAAAGAAACTGCTGATTGGAGACTTTGTCCAAAGAAACTGCTGATTGGAGATTTTGTCCAAAGAAACTGCTGATTGGAGATTTTGTCCAAAGAAACTGCTGATTGGAGATTTTGTCCAAAGAAACTGCTGATTGGAGACTTTGTCCAAAGAAACTGCTGATTGGAGATTTTGTCCAAAGAAACTGCTGATTGGAGATTTTGTCCAAAGAAACTGCTGATTGGAGACTTTGTCCAAAGAAACTGCTGATTGGAGACTTTGTCCAAAGAAACTGCTGATTGGAGACTTTGTCCAAAGAAACTGCTGATTGGAGATTTTGTCCAAAGAAACTGCTGATTGGAGATTTTGTCCAAAGAAACTGCTGATTGGAGATTTTGTCCAAAGAAACTGCTGATTGGAGACTTTGTCCAAAGAAACTGCTGATTGGAGATTTTGTCCAAAGAAACTGCTGATTGGAGATTTTGTCCAAAGAAACTGCTGATTGGAGACTTTGTCCAAAGAAACTGCTGATTGGAGACTTTGTCCAAAGAAAGTGCTGATTGGAGACTTTGTCCAAAGAAACTGCTGATTGGAGATTTTGTCCAAAGAAAGTGCTGATTGGAGATTTTGTCCAAAGAAACTGCTGATTGGAGACTTTGTCCAAAGAAACTGCTGATTGGAGATTTTGTCCAAAGAAACTGCTGATTGGAGACTTTGTCCAAAGAAACTGCTGATTGGAGATTTTGTCCAAAGAAACTGCTGATTGGAGATTTTGTCCAAAGAAACTGCTGATTGGAGACTTTGTCCAAAGAAACTGCTGATTGGAGATTTTGTCCAAAGAAACTGCTGATTGGAGACTTTGTCCAAAGAAACTGCTGATTGGAGACTTTGTCCAAAGAAACTGCTGATTGGAGACTTTGTCCAAAGAAACTGCTGATTGGAGATTTTGTCCAAAGAAACTGCTGATTGGAGATTTTGTCCAAAGAAACTGCTGATTGGAGACTTTGTCCAAAGAAACTGCTGATTGGAGACTTTGTCCAAAGAAACTGCTGATTGGAGATTTTGTCCAAAGAAACTGCTGATTGGAGATTTTGTCCAAAGAAACTGCTGATTGGAGACTTT
>OY744546.1:12480925-12495925 GCA_963556195.1 Sepiola atlantica
TTACTTTCAAAAATGTAATCATCTAAATTGGATGTTTGACAATACCACAAGGTTGAAATAAATTATTGCATCGATGATTATGTAATTTCGTGTTACTATATTTTATTTTATACATTTTATATATATATATATATATATATATATATATATATATATATATATATATATATATATATATATATAATGGTGTATTAGTGGGTTCCCCCACGTGTGAGTTTTTGCTCTCTTTTTATTTGTTTTTTATTTGTTTTCACCCAAAAATGAACCACTGTATAGTGTAGGTTTTTTCAAGACACTTTAATCCAAGAACTTTTTACTCTTTGCGAATTTTTTCTGATGATTTTGTAGTGTTGCAGAGACGATATTGACATAAAAATGTTGTTTGGCACAAGATAAATGAAACGGACCGTAAAAAATATATCTCACAGAAATATTTTGGAAATGTGAAAGAATAAAAATAATAAAATAAAACCATGGTTATTGGAATATAATATGAACTGACTTATATATATATATATATATATATATATATATATATATATATATATAGTTAGTTAGTTATGTTTATATTTATATTTAGTTTTATGCAAAAAGGGTAAAACTTTTGTGAAATTTTAACGATTAGTATTAAAAATATTCCCCAAATTTCTGATTGTTTGGAATATTTTAAAGTTTTTTTTTCAGCGGCGCATAATATGAGCAAAACCTCCTATTTGAAAATTTAAAATATTTCAGATTTACATCAAATTTGATCCATGGTTATTAGACAGAAATTAAGCAAGATACCCTGAATTTCAATTTCTTTTGAAAACTACTTAAATGTTAGACATTTTCTAGAATATAAATCATGTAATGGACTTTGATTAAAATTGAGATAAAGATTAGGGGCCAGAAATTAAAAGGGGGCATTCTAAGTGAAGAGTTATGCAGCGAGATATTTGCTCACATTACACTTTAATTTCTGCATATCGGTAGAGTCAGGGAAACAATGAGTAGCAAAGTAGCTCAAATTGGAAACATCTGCACTCTTAATATGCAGACACAAACTGGAGTCAGAAGTGGAAAATTAAAATCACAAAATCCTCTGTGAAATGGAGGTCTAAACAAAGAAACTCATCCAAGCAAGGAGACCGGACGTGATAATAATTAATAAGAAGGAAAAAAAACTGCCAAATTGTTGATCTTGACGTCCCAGTAATTCACTGGGTGAAGATAAAAGGGGAGGGAGCAGAAAAATGAAGCAAATATCTGGGAAAAAAAAGACATTGGAGTCAAAGGAAGGATTGACACCATACAATGTAGAGCACAGATAAAAACGGCTGAAACCTTAAGGAAAATCCTTGAGTGCGGAAACCAAGATACATAACCAGGTAACACTGACCAACCAACCACAGGTAAGTTGAGATAGAAATAGAAGAAAAAATATGGAAAGCGCGTTACACGAAACCGATGGAACTGAAACTGCCAGAAATGGTTGTGAATGTTCAAGGAGGTTGGAAACACAAAAAAAAGGAAGAGCACCACCCAGACCTCCGTTGGAAACACGAGGAGAGCATTGCAATCATGGTTAGGCTTATTGCTACTCAAATTCCAGAGAAGCCAACGGCCGTTATCAGAAAGAAATCAATGGTAAACAGCTTTTGCGATAATGCAAAGTGATTTACAACAATTATCGAAATTAGCGAAGAATGTTGGCAATCTGGGAAAACTTGTTGTCACTCAGATTCCAGAAAAACACCACTCCGGCAGTACATGTACTAAAATTGGAACGATACAGAGAAGATTAGTATAGCCCCTGCACAAGGATGACACGCAAAGTCGTGGAAGGTTCCATATTTTTATTCCATAAACTACTCCCCGCCCCTCAACACACATATAGGCAGGTACCACATAAAGTGATCATGACGGGGCAAGGAGGATGGAAAGACTTAGGAGGGAGAGCACTAAGCAGACCTCCACTGGAAGTGTGCGGGGAGTACTAGCACCTAGGGGGGGGGCTTATTGCCATCCAAATCCCAAAGAAAACGAATGGTCTTTGCCAGTGAGAAATCAATGGTAATCGGTTGTTGTGATAATGCAAAATCAATAGATATGGTTATCGAAAGAGGTGGAGAGTAACTGGTAATCTGGAGAAACTTTTTGTCACTCAGATTCCAGGGAACACGACCGGTTATGGTCAATGAGCAATTACTGATGATGACCAGTGTGAAAACTTCTAGTGAGTAAATAATAATAATAATCATAATAATAATAATAATAAAAATGATAATAATAATAATAATAATGATAATAATAATAAAAATAATAATAACAATAATAATAATAATAATAATAATAATAAAAAATAGTAATAATACTACTACTACTACTACTACTACTACTACTACTACTACTACTAATAATAATAATAAAAATAATAAAAATAATAATAACATTAATAATAATAATGATGTTAATAATAATACCTTCTATCCCCCCATTGCCCCCCCCCCCAAAAGAAAATTCAAAATTTTTTTTTTTTCAAATTAATTAAAATTATTATTTTTCTTTTTTTAAATGGTGCCGGCCTAGGCTTACACCAGACAAAATATTTGTAGAGGGTCGAGGAGGATGAGAAGACCGAGGAGGGACAGCACAAACCAGGCCTCCACTGGAAAAGTGCGGAGAATGCTGAGACCTTGGGGAGGCTTATTGTCACTCAAATCCCAAAGAAGACCAATTGTCCTTACCAGCGAGAAATCAATGGTAAGAGGCTGTTGCAATACCGCATCGTTATCGAAAAGAGGTGAAGAATACTGGAAATCTGGGGAGGCTTGTTGTCACTCGGACTCCAGGAAATACCACTGGTTGTTGTCGGTGAGCAATCACTGACGATGATCTGTGTGAGAACTCCTAGTGAGTACAAATAATAATAATAATAATAAACTTGTGCGCACGCATACATACATACACATACATATGCAGTGGCACCAGCCTCAGCTGTTATTAAGCAAAAATGGTCGTGAAATGTCAAGGAGAATGGAAATACTGAGGTGGAAGAGCACCTTCCAGACCTCTACTAGAAGTGCACGGATATAACTGGAATCCTGATGAGGCTTATTGCTACCCGAATTCCAGAGAAAGCCAACGGCCGTTATGAGTGAAAAATCACTGATAAACAGCTGTTGTGAGAATGCAAATTGATTTGCAACGAGTATCGAAAGAAGTGGAGAGTACTGGAAATATGGGGAGGTTAATTGTCACTCCGACTCCAGGGAACATCACCTGTTGTTGTTAATGAGCGATCACTGATACTGACATGTGTGAGAACGCTTAGTAAGTAAATAATACAGCTCATTTATAAGACAGGAGCTTCGCCACATGATTGGGAATAGAACTTCCACCCAGGGCTCAGTTTTTTCGCCGTCCCCCCACATACATACATCACTTGGTATTCCCAAATCGTCACCCATCTATTACTGCCCAGGCTAAACGTCGCTTAACTTCGGTGATCTAACGATAATCAGCGTGTTGTACATTAAATGTAAGAAAAAAAGGAAGGATAAAGTCCAGAATAGTTAACAGCCGAGAACTCGTAAACAAAAAATAAAAACAACAAATACTTTCTAGCAAACGCAGTAGAATTAAATTCTCTACCGACCTGTATACTTTTAATGTGTGGAAACTCTTTGTAAGATTTTTTTTTATTTCAGTATTTTGGCAGCCGAGATAATAACTTAATTGCGCTGAACTCAGGTGATTAAATGTGATTTTACGAGGGATTTTATTTTTGGGGGGTCCACTCGGACTTAGGGTTAGTGGTAGATAAGTATTTTGTTATTATCTTTTCCGTATGAAGTTAATTAAAGCTAAGCGCTCACTTCGACCCCCATTTTGGTTTTTGTGTGTTGATAAGTTACATGAACATCAAAATAAAATTCTGAAATAATAAGAAAATCCCACAAACAGTTTCCACACGTTACAAGTATACAGGTCGGTAGAGAATTTAATTCTACTTCGTTTTTTATACATTATTTGTTGTTTTTATTTTTTGTTTACGAATTCTCGACTTTTAACTATTCTCGATGTTTACAGAAAATAGAAAGAGGGAAAATGTCAGACATGATACAATAGAAATATATGTTTTAGAGAAAGTTAAGAAAAAGAGTGACTTGTTAATATTACTACGAATATTAATAACACGGTGGACATATCGGAAAGGAACGAAAAGAAAAAAAAAAATTGAACGCAAAAAAGAAAGAAAAACAGAAAAGAAGAATAGCAGACGAGATACGCTAGAAATGGTTGCGCGGAGGGCATTTTAACGAGAAAATAAGACCTGTTGATAATAATAATAATAATTATATTTACCTGAGACAGACCGTCCGATCCAACCAGTGAAGATGTCTCTGAAAACATTTCGGTGGAATCGCAGCTGTTTGCCGACGCGGACATCACAGAGGAATCGGGAAGCCGGAAATCTTTACCAATTTCCAGGGCTACAGAAATGCTGTGATGGCCATTGTCCCCTTCTCGTGGAGTACAGTGACTCTGGTGATGTACGGGTTCGTTTATATGCATCGTGATATAAATTTAAATTTTCCAAAAATATTGAAGTCTCCAACGATTTCGGTAATTATAAAAGAAGTTTTTTGTTTTTGTTTGTTTGTTTAGTTTTCCAAAATACGAAGTTTCAATTCTAAAGTTTCGACCGCTCTCTTGTACGATAAATAAAGTAATAAATAAACAAATAAATAAATAAAGGTAAATTTGAATTTAAATTAAAATCGTTTAAAATATATATCGTTCGTTCTGTTAAAGTTCACTTTCTTTTAAATGTTTATCAAAATAGTGTCGTTGTAGCGGGTCTCAAGTCGTAGCGACTGGGTACCGGTCTTTCGCGTTTTGTGTCGGGATCGACAGAGTCGCGTTCTTTTACAGTCGGCCTCTTGAAAACGATTTAATAAACCTGAAGGCACGCAAAGCAGAACCTTTTAAAAAGAGAGAGAGAAAGTGAAAAGAAAAGAAAAAACCCTGAATGATTTCCCAAGTTAAAAAAAAAGCAACAACAAAAATGGGAATTCCCCAGACAGAAACGACCAATCAGAAAATACTTTTAGTTCCGTTTTCTTCAGATATTTTAAGAAAAGCAAAAAAAAAAAACGTAACAAAAGACCCCCCCCCCCATCTCCACATCTAGAAAACAAACCAGTCACGACTACTAGACGTCAAACAAAACCAACACACCTATTTTTTTTATTTTTTATTTTTTTTAGTATATACAAGTGAGTGACACTGTTTAAACCAATTTAGACGAAGCGGAACGCGTAAAAAAACATTACTGCTGTTTTTAGAAAGTAAACGAGGCATCGCATGACACAACCATCGTATTGGCCGTGGCCCCATAATGTGTTGGGTCAAGCGTATACCGATTGTGAAGATTTCAATGCAAAAAAACACGATAAATCCAATTTGTTTAAATTGAGACCTTCAACAATAAAAAAGGACATATATATTAAATCTAAACTTCGAATAAAAGTTTATTTTAAGTGAAAGTTAAAAGAAATTATGCCTGTATCATATTATGTAAAACATGATTTTGGGGCGTGGCCGAATGCAACACTTTCTGTAGTGATAACTTGGTAATTTGGCGATTTTGCCGTTTCGCAGCCAAAATGCCAGACAATAAACCGTCTGCTAATTTCCGAATTACCAAATGAGTAAGTAAACTCAAATAAATTGGGTAAATTTATAGAAGTGCACCTTTCGTATTTCGACCCCTAAAAAAAAAAAGTTTCTACTTTTTGGGGCAAATTACATATAAACAGCCTCAACAAATATCCGCTATGAAAAAAAATTATGAAAATTTTTATTATTTTAGATGTTAGGAGGGGTGGGGGATCACTTTCCTATATAAGTTATACGTAAAGTGAGCACGCCTTTGTTGGCCACCGAATCTCACCACTCGTATTTCGACCCCTAAAAAAAAAAGTTTCTACTTTTTGGGACAAATTACATGTAAACAGCCTCAACAAATATCTGCGCGCGCGGATATTTGTTGAGGCTGTTTACATGTAATTTGTCCCAAAAAGTAGAAACTTTTTTTAGGGGTCGAAACACGAGAGGTGAGATTCGGTGGCCAAGAAATGGGTGCTCACTTTACGTATAACTTATATAGGAAAGTGACCCCCCCTCCTAAAATCTAAAATAATAAAAATTTTCATAATTTCTGTTCATAGCGGATATTTGTTGAGGCTGTTTACATGTAATTTGCCCCAAAAAGTAGGATACTTTTTTTTTTAGGGGTCGAAATACGAAAGTTGCACTTCTATAAATTTACCATAAATTGTTTTGGATTAATTTCAAATCTATTTGAAATTATTTTAAAGGAAATACAGTTGTGAAATTAGTTCCAAACAATTTATTTGGGTTTACTTACACATTTGCGAGGTCGGAAAAAATATAAAAAATAGCAAACGATGAACGTCCGCCATTTTGGCTGCGAAACAACAAAATCGTCAGTAATTTAAATAATGGCGTTTATCGCGTTTTGCATTCGAAATCTACACACACACATATCTTCTCTTTACATGGCTTGTTGCACTTTGCTATTTTTTGCTATATAAATTTGATTTGAAATTATGTGTATATATAAGTGAAATTCTTTTTTTTTACTGATATGACACCACTTATGAAGGCCCGGGGGGGGGGGTGCGCTCGAGGATAAGGGGTAAGATTGTCAGTTGGATCATGCTCGCCATCACTGGAGGATTTAGAATTAGGAGATGGAATGGGAAGATGATTACTTCAGAAGGATTGTCTTTTTTG
Source organism: Sepiola atlantica (assembly GCA_963556195.1). Classification (NCBI taxonomy): domain Eukaryota; kingdom Metazoa; phylum Mollusca; class Cephalopoda; order Sepiida; family Sepiolidae; genus Sepiola; species Sepiola atlantica. Next base: position 12,487,733 of record OY744546.1, read on the forward strand.
CTTTTTTTTGCTTTTTCTGCTTTTTTTTGTTGCTTTTGTTGCTTTTTTTGCTTTTCTTTTGCTTTTTTTGCTTTTTTTGTTGCTTTTTTTGCTTCTTTTTGCTTTTTTTGTGCTTTTTTTGCTTTTTCTTTTTTTCTTTTTTAGCTTTTTCTGGCTTTTTTTTTTGCTTTTTCTTAGCTTTTCTTGCTTTTTTTTTTGCTTTTTATTGCTTTTTATTTGCTATTTCTGCTTTTTTTGTGCTTTTTTTTATGGAAATCGCTCCAGACAAGGCATAAAGCCACTTGATGTAAGGAGCTAAAAAAAAAAACTTCACACTTCAAGGTCAAAAACAAGCCAACGATAAGTGTTAGATGGATAGATTTTGACCCAGAAAACAGCAATTCTTCCCCCTTTGTCAGAAACATCACTCATGAAATGTGAGGACTAAAGGACAAAATAAGGGAAGCGAGAGTTCTGAGGCTGCCGAAAGTAAACCTAAGGTCCACTTTCTACTCTCCTATTTTCAAAGAGGACGATTAAACAAGTATTAGTACTTGAAGACGACCATGTTGTAGTCGGCTGGTATCTTCTTCTACAGACGCGGTGTTCTAGGAAAGAAACTCTGTTCATGGAAGCTCCGTTTGGGTTTTTGGTACAGAGAGAAAGAACATAAAGTTCTTTGATGTGGTTGTAGCTAGGCGAGTTCCTGCTGTGAATGTTTTACAGGTGGAGGGGGGGGGGGGAGTCAGAGATTAGAGCTCAGTCGATTTATTTACCTCCTCCCCAGGAGGTTAGGCACAAGGCCAGTTTTTTCTTACTCCCACAAGATAAGATGTGACCCAAGGTCGGGTCGGGAAAGTGGGGCTTGAAAAGCCAGCGCCCGAGAAGGTGAGCACTCTGGCCATTAAAAATTGCCTGGACAGCCCCGTCGGCATTCCCCGGTAGGGGCGCCTCAGGCAGTAAGCAATAAACTTACTCCTCCCCAAAGAGGGGAGGAAAATCCTGGGAGGGTGGACCTCCTAGAACTGCACAGGACAGACCCATAGACCGGCGTAAATCAAGCCCCGAAGGCCAAGACAATACCAGTTTATGGAGTGTAGTATCCATCGGAACAGATACTACACTTTGATCCCGGCCGAACTACTCTGTCAAGGCAAGCGAGAATGCTCCGAACAGCGCCGACTCAGGTATGGCAGTAGTACTCCTTCTTATTGTAATGTTATCAGAGAAATAACCAGAGTGCTCAATTATTTGTGCAGGAGTAATTCTAAATATTTGATTTTCTGTTTCAAAAGTAGCTTCACTGCTATTATTTTTTTTTGGAACTGACTGGCTGAATAATATACGGTTGCATAATTAGAGGTTATGCCTCGGATATTGTCTGAATATATGTCTTTTTTTTCAAATAGTACTGAAATATGATTTTTTTCTTAAATAACTATGTGATGTTGTAAAGGGCGCTGACGAAGAGACGGTTTGGAGTCATCAGAACTATAATACAAAATAAAATGTTTCCAAATGGTCTTGGAAACGATCGTACACCAAATAATCGTTGGGTATGAATTCTTGGAACTCATATGAATAATGTTAAAATTTTGTTGATCTCAACTCACTTTATATATATATATATATATATATATATATATATATATATATTCAATTGATAGAATATATATATACATACATTATATATATATATATATATATATATATATATATTCAATTGATAGAATATATATATACATACATTATATATATATATATATATATATATATTCAATTAACACTATATATATATATATATATATATATATATATATATATATATATATATATATATATATATTCAATTAATTGAATATATCAAAGGAGGCGCGAGAGCGCTCTATCCCTTAATGGACTTCAAAAACGGCCTATGCTAGAAATCTTATTTCTTTGATCAATCATAACTCAAAAACCAATAAACCAAATTAGTTAAAACTTTGCACAACATTTTTTTTTGATAGGTTCTATAAGTGTGTAGAATTTCAGCATCATTAGTCAAGGCAACCCAGAAATCCAGAAAGTTCAATCATGAAATCATGTTATCTGTGTGTACGTATGTACGTACGTACGTATGTGCCACCCTGTATGTCATCAACTATTTGATGGATTCAGCTGGTTTTTGGTAGAGATAGAGGTTCTAGGGTCTAGTTGATGGCATTTAAATTTCAGTTTACCATATACCTTAGTTTTCCAGAAAATTCCAAAAAACCTTAAAAATGACCATTGTATTGAGGCATAGGCTTTACAAAAGTAGTGACATTCCATGATAAATGCCAGTATACTGAAATCATGTGCCCTTAATAGGGTTAAGATGAAAATTCATATACACTAAATGTACAAAAGCAAGAAAATTCCCAAATTTTTACACTTTTATTGTCATTAAGGGTATGCGAGCACAACAGGGCTATGTATTTTACTGGTAGGAATTTTTCTTCAGCGCACCTCACACACTTCATCCACTCATGCATAGAGATTTATACTGTAGTGATGTGATAATGAAATGGTTTGGTTAATATGTAGTCATACCCTTAATGACAATAAAAGTGTAAAAATTTGGGAATTTCCTTGCTTTTATACATTTAGTGTATATGAATTTTCATCTTAACCCTATTAAGGGCATATGATTTTAGTATACTGGCATTTTTCATGAAATATATATATATATATATATATATATATATATATATATATATATATATATATTCAATTAATACCATACATTAATTTGATCCTCCATCGATACCTTCGGTTTCACAGAAACACTGGAAACTCAGTTCACAGGTCTAAATATATCGAATGTAACCAATTCTGCGTGCTGAGTTTCTAGCATTTCTGTGAAACCGAAGGTATCGATGGAAGATCATACTAATAGTGGTGTCAATTGAAATAAAACCATCCTCCCAGGCAGAAGCGCGTAGAGTGGGGTGGGGAGGAATGGTGAGGTGGCCCCAGGCATCAAAATTGGAAGGGGGCATCCAATCACATCCAAACTATCTCCCTCTCTCATAATATTTCTCAGTACTATGACTTATACTTGAGTCTTTAGGGCATTCAATCAAGGAGTTTGCCCCCAGGGTATCACCAGGGCATCACCAGACCTCTGCACATCACTGCATGCCCACACATTACCCCTTCCTTTGAGGAGGATAGTGTAGTGTCTGTTTTGTTGTCATGAGATCATCCTCCCAGGCATCACTTCTTATTTAGGGGTGGGGCTAGTTAGAGTAAGCTAGGGTTAGTGTTGGTGGAAGTGTAGTAACAAAATTTGGTTATATTGAACTTTTTAGCTCTGTAATGGCTGCCAAATTTTCGCGATTAGTTTTGTCTCACATTTCAACCGATGTATACGCAAAATAATATGTTGTACTATTTACCCCGTTTCTTTTTTGTTTGTTTTTAATAATTTGTTTTCTGATTTTTGCAATAACAAATAAAATCAAACAGTGTTTAATAAAAACGGAATTTAAATATATTACAATTTTTTATAAAGATTGAATTAAAATATATTACAATTTTTTTTCATTAAATGGAAGTGAAATATATTACCATTTCTTTTACATAAAAATGGAATTGAAATATATTACAAATTTCTGTTTTCATAAAAATAGAATTTTAATATACTACACATTTTTCTTTCATAAAAAAGAATTGAAATATATTAAAATTTCTTTTACATAAAAATGGAATTGAAATATATTACAATTTTTTTTTTCATAAAAAAGAATTGAAACATAACAATTTTTATTTTATAAAATGAAACTTAATTATATTTCAAATTTTTTTCATAAAAAAGAATTGAAATATATTACAATTTTTATTTTATGAAATGAAACTTAATTATATTTAAAAAAATTTTCATAAAAAAGAATTGATATATATTACAATTTTTATTTTATGAAATGAAACTTAATTATATTTCAAATTTTTTTCATAAAAAATAATTGATATATATTACAATTTTTATTTTATAAAATGAAACTTAATTATATTTCAAATTTTTTTCATGATAAAGAATTGAAATATATTACAGTTTTTATTTTATAAAATGAAACTTAATTATATTTCAAATTTTTTTCATGAAAAAGAATTGAAATATATTACAATTTTTATTTTATGAAATGAAACTTAATTATATTAAAAAATTTTTTCATAAAAAAGAATTGAAATATATTAGAATTTTTATTTTATGTAATGAAACTTAATTATATTTCAAATTTTTTTCATAAAAAAGAATTGATATATATTACAATTTTTATTTTATAAAATGAAACTTAATTATATTTCAAATTTTTTCATAAAAAAGAATTGAAATATATTACAATTTTGATTTAGTAAAATAAAACTTAATTATATTTCTAAATTTTTCATAAAAAAGAATTGAAATATATTACAGTTTTTATTTTATAAAATGAAACTTAATTATATTTAAAATTTTGTTCATGAAAAAGAATTGAAATATATTACAATTTTTATTTTATGAAATGAAACTTTATTATATTACAAATTTTTTTCATAAAATTTATAATTTTTTTCATAAAAATGGGTTGAAATATATTACAATTTTTTTTTCATGAAAATAGAGTGAAATATACTATAATTCTTTTTATAAAAATCGAATTGGAATATATCATAATTTTTTAAATAAAAATGGAATTGAAATATATTACAATTTTTTTCATAAAAATGGAACTGAAATATATTATATTTTTTTTTCATAAAAATGGAACTGAAATATATTACAAATTTTTTTCATAAAATTTATAATTTATTTTTTCATAAAATTTATAATTTGTTTTCATAAAAATGAAACTGAAATATATTACAATTTTTTTATGAAAATAGAGTGAAGTATACAACAATTCTTTTTTTTATAAAAATGGAATTGAAATATATTATATTTTTTTAAATAAAAATTGAATTGAAATATATTACAATTATTTTCATAAAAATGGATTTAAATATATGATAATTTTTTTCGTAAAAATGGAACTGAAATTTATTACATTTTTATTTATGAAAATAGAGTGAAATATACTATCATTCTTTTTTATAAAAATGGAATTGAAATATATTATAATTCTTTTCATAAAAATGAAACTGAAATATATTATATATTTTTTCACAAAAATGGAACTGAAATATATTACAAATTTTTTTTTCTATGAAAATAGATTGAAATATATTATAATTCTTTTTTATAAAAATGGAATTTAAATATGTTATAATTTAAAAAAATAAAAATTGAATTGAAATATATTACAATGTTTTTTCATAAAAATGTAACTGAAATATATTATCATTTTTTTTTATAATAATGGAATTTAAATATATTACAAATTTCTTTATTTATCCCTCTTTCTCTCAAGTCCATATTTATCACTTCCTTCCATGTTTTCCTAGGCCTTCCCCTGTGGACTGACCCTGCTACCTTAACTGTTCTACGTCTACTAATCCAATAACTCTCATTCTTTCAACGTGACCAAACCATCTAAGTCTGCTCTTCTGCACATATCTCCCTATACTGTCCAGATTTAGTCTTCCTCTGAGGTCATCAGATATAAGCATTTCTCTCCATGCAACGCATGTCCTCAACTTTCACTGGCTTAGTTTCCATTCCATACATTATCACACTGCACACACATGGCTAATACACTCTTCTCTTGGTCGACAGTGGTAATGCTCTGCTGGTTAGTAATGGCAGAAGTTCCCTGAACTTACTCCATCCACTCCTAATTCTTGCAATCACACTAGCACCTGCTTCACCCTGTGCTCCAATGGTGTATCACCACGGTAACAAAACTTCTCGACAATCTCAAAAGATTTGCCATCCAGATATACTTTCTCCACATCTGAGTTTTCATCCATCTTCATTGTCTTACACTTCTTGCACACAAATTGCTTATCTTCTCTCACCATACCAGTAATTCCACTGCATTTCTTGTGTAACTAATGCTTACAGGTACCACAAAAAATTGAATTGCATCCGAGTCCCTTTCCACAAACTGAGCAGGGGAACTTTCTTTTTGGGGGGCGCTTTCCAACACTACAATCACTGATAAACACTTTTGTCTTGGAGACATTCACTCTCAGATCTTTACTTTCGATAGCATTCCTCCAAGTTTTTAACTTAACAAGTAGGTCATCCTTGTCTCATAGGCAAGTACTAAATCATCAGAATACAGCATCTCTTCAGGAGAACCCGTATGGAACATCTCTGGACACAAATGTTTCTAAGACACAAATGAAAAGCAACGGATTCAGTACAGAACCCTGATGTACTCCTACTTTAACATTAAAGCTGTCACTAATAGTGCTGTTACTTCTAACACAACTTTGAGCATTTCTGTACATTGCTTGAACAACCTTCACCAACCACTCATTTAACCCTAGTTTACGCAAAGCCCACCAGACAACCAGCTTTCTCCAGATCCACAAAGGCAAGATACAGGTTCTTTTTCTGACCAAGGTACTTCGCTTGCATTTATCTCAGGATAAATATGGCACCGGTGATCAGTTGAAGGAATATTTGCATTTCAAAATATTGTTGATTAAATGATTTAAAATCTGAGGTATCTTGTTGAAAAATAAATGAACTCCAATCATCGGTTCTTCCTTTTAAGACATTCACAGCAAGAATTCGTCTTACTACCACAACTGCAAATAACTTTCTTTTCTTCCACCGTTTGCCAAACATCAAACGGAATTCCGATGAGCAAAGTTTCTTTCCAAGAACTTACAATCTATGGGACACATAACAACGGGAATTCTTCCCTGCGGACTACAACATGGTCGTCTTCAAATACAATGTAAGAAAATATTTGTCATAAACCGTACTAATAAGGAATGAAATTTTTTTTCATTCCATTCCTCATTTTCAATCCTCTCATAATATTCTTCATCATTCAATTGACAATCCATCCATCTCATTAACCGTTACAATTGAGTGGCTTTTGGCCTTGATATGAAGTGACTGATTAGTAAAAAAAAAAAAAAAAAAGAAAAAGAAAAGCAAAGAAAAAAAGAAAAAGCCTTTGTTCATTCCACTCCTGTTAAGACTCAGCTCATGTCTTTCGATCGTAGGCGTGTCCCTTTTCTTCCTGAGAGTCTCATGGATGGCTCTACTCTTGAGGAGAAATCGACTCTGAAACTTCCTGGTCTTTATTTCTCATAAAATCTGGAGTTCATACATTAGCTCCATTGCATTGAAAGACAGATTCCCATATTTCACCTAATTAATTTTTATTTTATTTAGCATACAATTGTTTCGGCATACACCAAAATATATGTGAATGTTTTTATGCATTTATTTCTTGGAGTGTGGCCATCCTACGCATACATAACTTTATAAACATAGAGAACATAGAAAAATAAATGTTCCACAACATGTGGTACACACTTTAAATAGGTATGGAATTTTACTTAATCGAATTAATGGCACATGCCACATACATTTTTAAAGATGATATAATAATTTAAAAAAACTATGAAAGAATTCAATATTTAAAAAAAGAATTTCAAAGTTGTAAAAGATTTTAAGGAATTTAATTTTATTTGTTAGTTTCTGTATTGTGATGGGAAAATATTTATACCAGTTAAATATTTGTAACAAAATGGTTTTGCATATATATATATATATATATATATATATATATATATATATATATATATATATATAGTAAGCAATGAAAATATATATGGCAATCAAGCTACACAGAGGCTCCCGTGTTTCATCCCCGGGGGGAATCGTCAGGCTAATATATATATATATATATATATATTTCATGATTTTTGGGGAGTACAACATTTTTTTATTCGCAAGCATGAAGGGAAGACGAATTCTATCGTTCATGATTAAAAGTTAATCAAGAAAAAAAAATGCCAGCCGACCGGTTTCACCCTCTCTTAACAAAGGCTGTATCGAGGGATTTAAAAAAAAACGAGGGATTTAAAAAAGGGGGTAAAAAGAGAGTACAGAAAATAAAATAGCGTTATGTTATATGTATAATGGAGGATGAATCTTAGAGACTGATCACATCTAGTCCCAATAGACATTTCCTTTGCTTACAAAGGGAGGGACGTTTTAGACGAACGTGGATCGTCTCCAAGATTTTTAGATGGTATAATGAGTGAGCATGACTGAGAATGGTGAAGGAGTCCATGCTAAAATTC
>OY744546.1:12500925-12540925 GCA_963556195.1 Sepiola atlantica
ATTACATGTTGTACATTCTAGCACATAGACAACGTTCCTGGAGGTGCAGTTAAGGTCTTTTTTTATTGTGAATGTTTGTGTTGGGTTTTTAAATGTGTATGAGTTCCCCTCCATTATTATGTCACAGACCCCACATCTTTCTTTGTTGCATTTTGTGACCCCTTGTATTGTGTGTTGGTTGAGTTTAGATGAGGTTAAAATTTGTTTGAGGTTTTTCGGTTGGCGTTTGCTTTTTATTATTTTTGTTGTTTTTAAAATGTCGTTTAGTTTGTTGTTATGGTTGAGTAGGGTTAGGTTTCTTGTTATTTCTGTGAATAATTCTGGATTGTTTTTGTTGTGTGTAGAGATGTATGCCAATATTTGTTCTTTGTTTCGTTTTTTTGGGATTCGTAATTGTTCTAATGGAATGTTTTCTGCTAGTTCTATACCTTTATGTATTATTTGTAGCGGGTATCCTCTTCTTTTTAAAGTTTTCCGTAGTTCCTCCAGTCGGACAATCCGGAGGTCTTTGTCACTGACTATAGTACAGATCCTGCGTGCTAGGGAGTAGGGTATAGATTTTAGGCAGCTTTTGGGGTGATGGCTTCTAAAATGGAGATATTGTTGGGTGTCTGTGGGTTTGTGGTAGATGTCTGTGATTATGTGAGTGTTTTTAATTTTAATCAATACATCTAAGAAGGGTAGTTCTGTTTGACTGTGTTCAATGGTGAATTTAATCTTGGGGTGTAGGTTCTGTAGTATGTTGTGTAATTTATTGATGTCCCCCCATGTGGGTTCCCAGAGGATAAAACAATCATCCAGGTATCTTTTCCAAGATTTTATGAAGAGAGTTTGAATATTCTGTCCATATATGTCTTCTATCTTTTCATATAAGATCTTCTCTAGGTAGGCTAGTGTTAGGGTGGCATATGTTGGTGCCATTTTGGTTCCCATTGCTGTACCTAGAATCTGGATGTAGTTTTTGTTATTAAACTCAAAGGAGTTGTTGTTGAGAATAATGTCTATGCTGTCGAGGATGAATTGTTTGGTGAATCTGTGGTGTAGTATTTGTGGGTGTTTGTCCATCCAGTGTGATATTGCGTGTTTACCTAAGTCATGGGGAATGTTGCTATATAAGCTGCTGACGTCAAATGTAACTAATTTAGTCCCGGGATTTACTATTTGTGGTAAGGAGCCTAGGAAGTGTATGTCGTCTCTTATGTAGCTTTTGACTTGATCGGTGAATGGTTGTAGTAATATGTCAATTAAGTTACTCAGTCTGCTTGTTGGGCATGATGGTCCTGCTACTATGGGTCTAAATGTAAGGTCACTAGGACTCGGGACACTAATATATTCTGATGCCTGTGTGTTGATGGCATTCCTTATCTCATTTGATTTATGTATCTTAGGTAGTCCGTAGAAGTTGTTTGTTTTAATCATGAAGTTTGTTAGGAAATCTTTTTCTTTTTTTGTTAGTATATTATTGTATGTTGTGCAAAGTTTTGTGATTTTTGAAATGGTGTTGTTATCAATGTTGGTGCTAATTGATTTGTAGTAATCATTGTTTTCTAGTACCTCTGTAATTTTCGATTTATAGTAATGTTTGTCCATGATGACTACCGCACTGCCTTTGTCAGCTTCTTTTATAATTATGTTATTATTATTTAGGATGTTATCTAGTGCTTGGTTTTGTTTAGATGTTAGGTTACTGGTAGGTTTAGTTTTACTCTGAGGGTTGATGTTCCATCGGTTTTCAAAGTAGGTGTTTAGTTCTTTCGTATTGTTGTGTTTGTTAGGGAAATATGTTGATTTGTTTCTCACTAATGACTGATCTGTTTTGTTATCTTTATTGTTTAGTTTTTCTATTAGTCTAAATTTGCGTTCAAATTCTTTAAGGTCCTTCCTCAGTTCCGTGATATTACTTTTGGGAGTCGGGCAGAATTTGAGGCCTAATTTTAGTATTTCTATTTAGTATTTTTATTTCACAAAACAGAGGTAAGAAGAAAAACACATACCACACACAAACATACTTACACAACAGATCCAGTTACTCACAAGGAAACAACATAAATATACCCACATCACTTACCCACCCCTCTCAACAGTCTCAATCCAAATCTTCATTAAACTCACCCCGCAACCACACTCACACACATACACACAACAGATACAACATAAACACACATACTCCTCAACCATACACTAACCCATACGAATACGGGCCAACATAATACAAACCTAAATACTTTCACCCACACCAACCAATACAATAAAAAAAAACTATCATACACCCTACACCACACCAACAAACCACCACAAAATACCCTTACTCAACAACCCCTACCAAAATCACCCAAGTAAACCTTACAACAATTACCCACACCCACCACACCAACAGATGAAACCTTCATACAACAACCTCCCACCCTACCACACACAACAAAACAGACCCTACAACCACCCAACACACCAATGGATACAATCGAAATACTCCAAACACTACCCACATCATCAAACAAAACAACCATATAACAATTCCTACAGACATAAACTTACACAACAATACAGACCCCACAACTACGTCCACCATCAAGAACCTCTACCAAGATACCCCAACCCGAAACAACTAACTCACAACAATAACACATTCAAATATACCAAAATAAACCCTTATAACAACACACACAACGCCAATTATAACAACACGCACGACACCAATTTTGCCAGAAACCAACACAATCCTCTAAAACACACACAATATATAGAAAGCAATCACTCTTCAACAACTCCTCAAATCAACGAAACAAACAACACTCATCCTCATTTTTTAGAAACCCCTCCCCGGACAACAATCCCAGATTAGACAATTTAAAACCCAAAATTATCAATTTATCCACATACACATTTACAAAGGAGGAAATAGAAATACTAAAATTAGGCCTCAAATTCTGCCCGACTCCCAAAAGTAATATCACGGAACTGAGGAAGGACCTTAAAGAATTTGAACGCAAATTTAGACTAATAGAAACACTAAACAATAAAGATAACAAAACAGATCAGTCATTAGTGAGAAACAAATCAACATATTTCCCTAACAAACACAACAATACGAAAGAACTAAACACCTACTTTGAAAACCTATGGAACATCAACCCTCAGAGTAAAACTAAACCTACCAGTAACCTAACATCTAAACAAAACCAAGCACTAGATAACATCCTAAATAATAATAACATAATTATAAAAGAAGCTGACAAAGGCAGTGCGGTAGTCATCATGGACAAACATTACTATAAATCGAAAATTACAGAGGTACTAGAAAACAATGATTACTACAAATCAATTAGCACCAACATTGATAACAACACCATTTCAAAAATCACAAAACTTTGCACAACATACAATAATATACTAACAAAAAAAGAAAAAGATTTCCTAACAAACTTCATGATTAAAACAAACAACTTCTACGGACTACCTAAGATACATAAATCAAATGAGATAAGGAATGCCATCAACACACAGGCATCAGAATATATTAGTGTCCCGAGTCCTAGTGACCTTACATTTAGACCCATAGTAGCAGGACCATCATGCCCAACAAGCAGACTGAGTAACTTAATTGACATATTACTACAACCATTCACCGATCAAGTCAAAAGCTACATAAGAGACGACATACACTTCCTAGGCTCCTTACCACAAATAGTAAATCCCGGGACTAAATTAGTTACATTTGACGTCAGCAGCTTATATAGCAACATTCCCCATGACTTAGGTAAACACGCAATATCACACTGGATGGACAAACACCCACAAATACTACACCACAGATTCACCAAACAATTCATCCTCGACAGCATAGACATTATTCTCAACAACAACTCCTTTGAGTTTAATAACAAAAACTACATCCAGATTCTAGGTACAGCAATGGGAACCAAAATGGCACCAACATATGCCACCCTAACACTAGCCTACCTAGAGAAGATCTTATATGAAAAGATAGAAGACATATATGGACAGAATATTCAAACTCTCTTCATAAAATCTTGGAAAAGATACCTGGATGATTGTTTTATCCTCTGGGAACCCACATGGGGGGACATCAATAAATTACACAACATACTACAGAACCTACACCCCAAGATTAAATTCACCATTGAACACAGTCAAACAGAACTACCCTTCTTAGATGTATTGATTAAAATTAAAAACACTCACATAATCACAGACATCTACCACAAACCCACAGACACCCAACAATATCTCCATTTTAGAAGCCATCACCCCAAAAGCTGCCTAAAATCTATACCCTACTCCCTAGCACGCAGGATCTGTACTATAGTCAGTGACAAAGACCTCCGGATTGTCCGACTGGAGGAACTACGGAAAACTTTAAAAAGAAGAGGATACCCGCTACAAATAATACATAAAGGTATAGAACTAGCAGAAAACATTCCATTAGAACAATTACGAATCCCAAAAAAACGAAACAAAGAACAAATATTGGCATACATCTCTACACACAACAAAAACAATCCAGAATTATTCACAGAAATAACAAGAAACCTAACCCTACTCAACCATAACAACAAACTAAACGACATTTTAAAAACAACAAAAATAATAAAAAGCAAACGCCAACCGAAAAACCTCAAACAAATTTTAACCTCATCTAAACTCAACCAACACACAATACAAGGGGTCACAAAATGCAACAAAGAAAGATGTGGGGTCTGTGACATAATAATGGAGGGGAACTCATACACATTTAAAAACCCAACACAAACATTCACAATAAAAAAAGACCTTAACTGCACCTCCAGGAACGTTGTCTATGTGCTAGAATGTACAACATGTAATGAAGCTTATATAGGTGCGACGAAAACATTTAACAATAGAGTATCTTTACATAAAAGCAACATTAAAATCAAAGAAAACCGTAAATTATTCGTCTCCCAACATGTGCACTCATGCAGCGGAGGAAAATTCAAAATAATGCCAATTTTCCAAAGCCAAGACTACACATACTTACTAACACAAGAAAAAAACTTCATACTTAAATTTAATCCAACATTAAACAGATCATAACTCTAACAACACACACTTTGATCACACTTTACCCACCTCTAGTTAAGTACAAACATAAATAACTATTTATAGTTATCTATAGACTGGAAAATTCTTATTCAAGGAAGATAATATTAGTACATAACTTCTTATTGCGCACTTCTACACAGCTATGAGTCAAATAGCAACTTGTGTTAAATGAATCATTTACAATAGACATTAAATTTGCACATAAAATACCGAACTATGAAATCGGCCAAACCAAGTTCAAATCTATTTGGACCGTTTGCATTAATTTATCTTTTGCAAATATGTGTGTATATGTATGTGTGTGTGTGTGTATGTATGTATGTATGTATGTATGTATGTATGTATGTGTATATATATATATATATATATATATATGTGTATATATATATATATGTGTGTGTGTGTGTGTGTATGTGTATATAATTCAACCTTTATCCCCCTCTCTGTCACTATAACCACACGCCTGTGGGTGCGCGCGCATGGGTGTGTGTGTGCGTGTTTGTGTGTGTGTGTGTGTATGTATCGCCCACCGATTCACAAGACTCAAGATCAGACCACACATGCGGACACACACGCGCGCAGACACCACTTCAACTTTTGGAGACAAAAAGCAATAAAAAGTATCAAATTTCAAAAGAAAATCTCCCGCACCCTAGAAAGCTAGGATGACCGATGGATCATGGATGGGTAACACGCACTTGACCAAGAGAAACAGGAAAAATGACAAATAAAAAATAAAAATAAAAATCAAAGATACCCACACACCCGCAAACCCACGCATGCGCAAAAACAAATAAAACAACATTTGCTCGAATCGAAAGACATTTCTTCAAATGGATTTTCATATCTGATGAAAGCGGGCCACCGCTTGAAACGCGTTATATATAAAATCATAAAATGGTAAAATAATAAATAAATGTTGAAAAAAACAACAAAATAATAAATAAATGTTGAAAAAAACATTCTACAAATGTTGGTAGCCTTACTCCTTTACATATATATATATATATATATATATATATTTCAAGACTTATTATATCATTATCTAATAATTTATACCCAAAGCAAGACATGAATTAAATATTATTTAAAAAAAAAAAATATAGTAAACACAGAATCTAGGTAGTTTACCATTAAAAAAACAGATTCTTATCATAAGAATCATGGAACGAAAATGCAAACAGAAGAAATTGAAATTCGTCAACTGGGGAGAGCAATAATTTTTCAAAATTTTCAAAATGTTTGATTGTTTAGTGTTATTTATGTATAAATGAACACAAAAAAATACTGCTCGCATGAATCTGAAATTTTCACCCATTACGTCCCACCCCTAATACAAGTGGACCTGGACTTGAAGCGGGCAGCCTTCACGATGTCTTTTGAAAGACGCCTGTATCACCAGTTTTATCTTGGTAATCAGTCGTCTGTGGTGTTTCAGGTGGTATGATTGGTGTCTTTCTCAATCGTGTCTCACACATAATAGTCCATGGTGTTGCAATAAGGCGAGTTGGGGATCAGATGTTGGGACTGGCAAAGTCATGGAAGTTTTCAGACTTCCACTTCTGGGTTTTCTCAGAGGTGCGACACGCAGTTGAGTCCTACTGCTAGACGTATAGCCTTCCCACAACCACCCTCTCCAACCAGCGCTTGATAACATTTGACAGCAATTCAATGTAACTACATGAATTGAGTCTGAGTCCCTTTTCGAAGATTTGGAATGTCATTAAAGCATGCCTGCCTTAACTAGTCTCCACTGCCTCTGTAATCATTCAAGGGAAGTAACCCACTGTAATCTGGCATTACGACTAAAACCGGTCTGTTAATACGCATGTAAAGTATGATGAATAATGGATTAGAATGTATGAGATATTGGAAAGATTCTTATGTATAGTTCATGGCTACTTGAAATATCATTTTTGTTCGGCCTTCATGCTTGAGTTTCAAATAGCATTTTCGTGGGTCAACTATACATATGCTCAAAATAGAATTTTCACTGGTCTATCACACTTAAGTTCAAAATAGCATTTTTATTAGCCTGGCATGCTTGATTTTTAAATGTAAATTTCCTTAGTCTGGCACGCTTAAGTTTAACATAGCATTTTTGTTAGCCTGTAATTTTAAGTGTAAAATAACATTTTTTTAGCCTACCATGAAGTGCAAAATAGGATTTTCGTTAGCCTGCCACACTTAAGTTGATAATAACATTTTCGTTAGCCTGCCACGTTTAAGTTGAAAATAGCATTTTCATTAGCCTGCCACGCTTAAGTTGAAAATAGCATTTTCGTTAGCCTGCCATGCTTCAGTTGATAATAGCATTTTCGTTAGCCTGCCATGCTTAAGTTGATAATAGCATTTTCGTTAGCCTGCCACGCTTAAATTGAAAATATAATTTTCGTTAGCCTGCCACGTTTAAGTTGAAAATAGCATTTTCGTTAGCCTGCCACGCTAAAGTTGAAAATAGCATTTTCGTTAGCCTGCCATGCTTAAGTTGATAATAGCATTTTCGTTAGTCTGCCATGCTTAAGTTAAAAATAGCATCTCGTTAGCCTGCCATGCTTAAGTTGATAATAGCATTTTCGTTAGCCTGCCACGCTTAAGTTGAAAATAGCATTTTCGTTAGCCTGCCATGCTTCAGTTGATAATAGCATTTTCGTTAGCCTGCCATGCTTAAGTTGATAATAGCATTTTCGTTAGCCTGCCACGCTTAAATTGAAAATATAATTTTCGTTAGCCTGCCACGTTTAAGTTGAAAATAGCATTTTCGTTAGCCTGCCACGCTAAAGTTGAAAATAGCATTTTCGTTAGCCTGCCATGCTTAAGTTGATAATAGCATTTTCGTTAGTCTGCCACGCTTAAGTTAAAAATAGCATCTCGTTAGCCTGCCATGCTTAAGTTGATAATAGCATTTTCGTTAGCCTGCCACGCTTAAGTTGAAAATAGCATTTTCGTTAGCCTGCCATGCTTCAGTTGATAATAGCATTTTCGTTAGCCTGCCATGCTTAAGTTGATAATAGCATTTTCGTTAGCCTGCCACGCTTAAATTGAAAATATAATTTTCGTTAGCCTGCCACGTTTAAGTTGAAAATAGCATTTTCGTTAGCCTGCCACGCTAAAGTTGAAAATAGCATTTTCGTTAGCCTGCCATGCTTAAGTTGATAATAGCATTTTCGTTAGTCTGCCACGCTTAAGTTAAAAATAGCATCTCGTTAGCCTGCCATGCTTAAGTTGATAATAGCATTTTCGTTAGCCTGCCACGCTTAAGTTGAAAATAGCATTTTCGTTAGCCTGCCATGCTTCAGTTGATAATAGCATTTTCGTTAGCCTGCCATGCTTAAGTTGATAATAGCATTTTCGTTAGCCTGCCACGCTTAAATTGAAAATATAATTTTCGTTAGCCTGCCACGTTTAAGTTGAAAATAGCATTTTCGTTAGCCTGCCACGCTAAAGTTGAAAATAGCATTTTCGTTAGCCTGCCATGCTTAAGTTGATAATAGCATTTTCGTTAGTCTGCCACGCTTAAGTTAAAAATAGCATTTTCGTTAGCCTGCCATGCTTAAGTTGATAATAGCATTTTCGTTAGCCTGCCACGCTTAAGTTGAAAATAGCATTTTCGTTAGCCTGCCACGCTTAAGTTGAAAATAGCATTTTCGTTAGCCTGCCACGTTTAAGTTGAAAATAGCATTTTCGTTAGTCTGCCACGCTTAAGTTGAAAATAGCATTTTCGTTAGCCTACCACGCTTAAGTTGAAAATAGCATTTTCGTTAGCCTGCTATGCTTAAGTTGAAAATAGCATTTTCGTTAGCCTGCCATGCTTAAGTTGATAATAGCATTTTCGTTAGCCTGCCACGCTAAAGTTGAAAATAGCATTTTCGTTAGCCTGCCACGCTTAAGTTGAAAATAGCATTTTCGTTAGCCTGCCACGCTTAAGTTGAAAATAGCATTTTCGTTAGCCTGCCACGCTTAAGTTGAAAATAGCATTTTCGTTAGCCTGCCACGTTTAAGTTGAAAATAGCATTTTCGTTAGCCTGCCACGCTTAAGTTGAAAATAGCATTTTCGTTAGCCTGCCACGCTTAAGTTGAAAATAGGATTTTCGTTAGCCTGCCATGCTTAAGTTGATAATAGCATTTTCGTTAGCCTGCCACGCTTAAGTTGATAATAGCATTTTCGTTAGCCTGCCATGCTTAAGTTGATAATAGCATTTTCGTTAGCCTGCCATGCTTAAGTTGAAAATAGCATTTTCGTTAGCCTGCCATGCTTAAGTTGATAATAGCATTTTCGTTAGCCTGCCACGCTTAAGTCGATAATAGCATTTTCGTTAGCCTGCCATGCTTAAGTTGATAATAGCATTTTCGTTAGCCGTGCACATTCGATTTTATAATATAATTTTCGTTAAGTGTAAAGTTGCATTTTTGTTAGTTTTTTACACTTACGCATAAAATATAATTTTTGTTATCTCGACATTCTTTATTTTAAAATACATTTTTACATTAGTATTAACTATAAAATAGTATTTTTGTTAACCCGGACGCATGATTTATAAATATAATTTCTGTTAGCTAGGTATGTTTAAGTTTAAGATAGTGTTTTTGCTAGCCTGGTATGCTTGATTTTAAAATATAATTTTCGTTAGCCTGGAACGCTTAAGTGCAAAATAGCATTTTCGTTACAATTGCTTGTTTAAGTTTTAAATGCTTAAAAAAAAATGGAAATCGCTCCAGACAAGGCATGAAACCACTTGATATAAGGAGCTAACAAGAACAAATATGAGTATCGCAAAGACAGGAGATGCCTATTGATCTTAGTCTTGAAGAGACCAAGATTATAGGTAGGTAGAAAACAGTCAGCAGGAAGACAGTTCTACAAGTCTGCGGTTCTTGGAAAGAAGCTACTGGAATAGGAAGCTGTATTACAATGAGATATCAAAACAGTGAATTGATGGAGACCACTAGACCAACGAGTCAAACGAGCTGGAACAAAAGAAGCGAGGAATAGATCACATAATTCTGAAGAACACATATAATTTTTGATAGCCTGGCAAAACACAATGAGAAAATTGTGTTTTGACCTCATTCAGTACGCTGACGAGTCCCTTGGGTATAGACTTTTTAAAATATAAAAAGTCAACCCATCTGGATGAAACCGCGGTACGATTCTGAAATATGTTACATATAGTTTTCAAATAAATTATTTGTATTAGTATTCACTCTTCTGCGATCGAGCACTTTATTGATTTCTTTTCAATATAACTTGACACACACACTATATATATATATATATATATATATATATATGATAAAAAATGTAAATAATATTCCAACGTAATAGAAAATGAAAAAAAGGAATACTAAAATTATTATTTATGTATTCATCAACGTTTTGTCTTCATTTCAAGACTTCCTCGGGATGATTGGTGTGAAGAAATAACACACAAGTACACACTTTTTAAAATATTTGTACTTGTGTTATTTCTTCGCACCAATCATCCTGAGGAAGTCTTGAAATAAAGACGAAACGTTGAAACGTTGATGAATAAATTAATAATTTTGGTTTTCCTTTTTGATTTTCCATATATATATATATATATATATATATATATATATATATATATATATATATATATATATATATATAATAAAATGTAGTAACACGAAATTACATAATCATCCATGCAATAATTTATTTCAACCTTATGGTATTTTCAAGCATCCAATTTAGATGATTACATTTTTGAAACTGAAAAAAAAGGGGAAATTCACACTCGACAATTCAAATATAATTAGAGAGAGAGGGAGTGACAACCTATTTAATAAATATTTAGAGAGAGGGGGAAATTTGAAGCATATTTAATCTATAATCATGTAGTGAGAGGGGAATTATATAATTTATTACAGAGGGAAGAAGAGGCCATATATATAAATAGAAATTGTAAAAGTAGGCATGGGGGGGGGTTATTCAATGTCTCTCAAGAAACCAGGTCGTGTCAAAAATCACCAGTTCTCACCCTGCCCCTGCCATTTGAAAAATGACATCTATAGTCTGGCGATTAAAGTATATTGGGGTTGGGGAGGGACCTAAGAAAAGATTTGAAAATAGACACTTGACATCCCAGGTCAGAGACCACATCACGCACATACACATACACATACACAGGCATGCATATACACGTACACACCATATGTACATACATATATACATACATACACACCCACACACATATATATATATATGTATATATATATGCAAAAATTGTTAAAACTAACAGAAATTCGTCTGCTTAATTATACCTTTTTTTATTTTTTCAATTTTTCTGATGTTAAAATTTTTAAAAAAATTAATAAATGTTCCATAGGTTTCACGAACGTTTCGATTCTTCGTCGAATCATCCTGAGGTGTCAAAAGCAAATGAACAAAAAAGCTGGAGAAAGAAGAGAATTTTAAAAAGACGGTGGAGAAACGCACATAGAACGTTTTTTCGCATTGTTCCAGGAAGTCGTTGACGATTCAAATTCAGCAACGCTGGATGGCATCACAGAACAAAATCTGAATTACGTTAAGCATTTTAAAATGTTTTCACTGGTTTCATATGTGATGTTGTTAATTTTAGTGTGTTGTGTTTTTATGTAGATAGCTTCCAGTATTTTAATTTTTTAAAATTATTTACGGAATGTATGATTTTAGTGTTATTAACTAGAATTTGTTTTAAATCAGAGGGGGGGGGGCAGTTATGATTTTGTAGATGTTGATAAATTGAGCTAGAGTTTACAAGATGCATGGTGTATATATATATGCATAAGATCGAACGCACATATATATATATATATACACCATGCATCTTGTAAACTCTAGCTCAATTTACCAACATCTACAAAATCATAACTGCCCTTCCTCTGATTTAAAACAAATTCTAGTTAATAACACTAAAATCATACATTCCGAAACCAATTTAAAAAATAAAAAAATACTGGAAGTTATCTACATTAAAAACATAACAATCTTAAATTAACAACATCACATATGAAACCAGGAAAAATTGAAATAGTCCATTATAGAAAAGGGAATATCCCCTCAGGCAATAATACTATTCACTCCTTAGTTAGAGAGGAAAAACGAGAGAAAGATAGAGAGAAAGTGAATGAGAGGGATAGAGGAAAAGTGAGAGAGCAAAAAGAGGCTAATTTTGTATTTTTATTTAAAAAACTAACTGACTTTGCAAACTCACCTTTTCCTGGTTCAAATAATTTAACCCGAGCTCAGTGGGTGGCCTAGTGGGTCACATTTTTTCTAGTGGTTTTATATATAAAAAAAAGGTGTATTATTTTGGTGTCAGGGATTTAAAACAAAAAAGAGGGAAAAAATGGCTCCAGATATATTTCTGTCTGCCAACATTTATGTTTGACAGATCGTCATATAAACAATAGTTCTTTATTTGGATTTGAATAAGGATAAGGAATGTAGACACAATATGAGTGAATTCAAATTAGTAAAGGTCTTCAAATACTTTCCAGTAATTCTTATTAAAGACTACAAGCCATAAATATTTGAACAAACACGAATTGAATTTTATACAGATACAAGAAGAATACCCGACCCATTAACATTAATCCTAACAAAAACAGAACAGTTTTGCACCACTTTTATGTGTTTTTTTAAAAAACATACTTCACCCCAAACAAGGCCAGTTGCCAGTGTAGACGTAAGGGGCTACTAAGAATTAGGGTGAAAGTTTTGGGAGTCATTCTAAATTGGGAGTTGTGTAGCGAGATGCTGCGTGTCGGTACAGTCGGAGAAAACAGGGAGCAGTGAGGGAGTTTTAAAGGCCGGCAGTACGAGGAAAGAAGCTATTGGAGTAGAAGGCTCTCCGGCATCTGGGAAACTCCACAGATAATGGATGGGATTTAGTTCATTGTCGGGTTGGTCGAGTGTATTTACGTCGATGGGGCACCAGAGCGGCAAGTTCATCGGACCAAAGCGGCCTTCACCCTAGGCAGGTTGAGCCATTTCCTCAAAAGGATGAAGGTTTTCGGGAAAAATAATGTAAGCTCACCAATAAAATAAACGCAGTCATTTCATAATCGGTTTTCACCCCGAACTGTGAGAAATCACTTGTATACGGTTGGTGCGAGAACACCAAGTAAGCTACAATAATGATAAAAAGTAGTGCAAAGTACTAGAAATCTGGGGAGACTTCTGTCACTCAGAGTTTAAAGAAAACTACCAATACTAGAGAGTAAGATATTATTTAAATAATAAAGATTATGCATCTGTCTATCTGAAGCTGAAACTATACTATTTAAGACTATTGTACTTAGTATTAAATAGTACAGGTGTGAAATAGTCTGGTATAGACTGAAATAGTTTGTGGTGGGGAGTAATTACTCCTTAACATATTAATATTTTTGGGGATGTAGTGTAGTATCTGTGATGTTGCCATTCTACCATATTCCCAGGCATTACCTCTTTTATTTTGCGGGGGTTGTGTAGTATCTGTTCAGTTGTTACTAGATACCCTTCCCATGCATTACACCCTTTCTTGGGGGAGGGTAATGCAGAACTTGTTTGTTATTAAACTATCATCTCAAGAAGTATCTCCACATTTTGGGGAGTAGTGTAGTATACGTGCGTTCGTTATGATACCATCCTCCCAGGAATTATCACCTACTTTTGCAGGTGCAGTGTACCCTACCTACCTGGTACGGGATTTACCCTGGGTTGTTTGAACCGTCTTCCATCCAAAGGAGGAAGTTTCTAGGGAATATCAAATTCACACGCGGTCCCCAGTCACGTGTACATCACGGTCAGGGGAGATGACACTAAGTTTTTCACTTCTTGCAGATAGGTGTCGGCGTTCTTCCACATACAACTCCTAGTATTCCCAAATGGTCACCCATATGATACTGACCAGGCTTAACGTCACTTAACTTTTGTGATCTAACGAGAACCGGTGTGTCTACGTGATTACGCCCCCCCCCACCTTACAAACATAAAAATCAAGACATAATGCTACTAACCCATATATCTAGAATCCTTATTCCAACCAATTTGGATCAAACTCCATTACATAGTTTTGACTCTAAAAAATGTCTAAAATTTAAAGCTTAAGAGGGTCTTAAAAAGAAATTAAAATTCAGGGAATCTTGCTTAATCGGTGTCTAGTGACTATGGATCAAATTTAATGTAAATCTGAAATATTTAAATTTTCGAATGGGCGTTTGTGCCTGTATTGTGACTTCTAAAAAAAACTCTTTGAAATCCTATACAAGATACTGAAATTTGATTAGTATTTCTTAACCGATGTTAAATACCTATTGTTAAAATTTTACAAAAATCGAAGGTCTCTGAATTTTTACGAAAGGCTTCTTACCCCCCCTTTTTTACCCCCTTTGCATAGAACAAAATAAAACCAAATATAGCTCACATTTGAACCCCTTAAACCTAGCAGATGTGCTCCAAAATTCATAATGATCGGTTAATTAGTTTAGGAGTGAATCCTGTACATACAAATATATAAAACATATAAACCTACCTAACTTTATACAGATACTAGAAGAATACCCGTCCCAGGACAGGTAAAATTAATTCCCTAAACACAACAGCGTTGCACCACTTTTTATGTCCCCCTTACGAAGATTAAAATCAACATATAATGATACTAAACCTTATGTTTAGAATACTTATTCTTATTTTGATCAAAATCCATTAGATAATTTGGATTCTAGAAAATGTCTAAAATTTAAGACTTAAGTTTAAGGGGTTTGAGATATATACGAGAAGAGTACCCGTCCCAGGGCGGGTAAAATGAATTTCTTAAACATAAGAATTTGGCACCACTTTTATGTCTCCTTACGAAGATTAAAATCAAGATATTACACCTTAATACACTAGGAAATATTTACTGGATTTTCAATAAATGTATATTCTTGTTTATAATTATTAAAGTAATTCCTTGTCTGGTAGTCCATTCGAATCCCTTGTATATGGATGTGATTTTCGTATCTATTGATTTATTCTGAATCACAATTGTATTTGGTTCTGGTAGAGTTTATTTGTGCGTTTTCAAATTGTATATATATATATATATTTTCAAAAATGTAATCATCTCACTTGGATGCTTGACAATACCACAAGGTTGAAATAAATTATTGCATCGATGATTATGTAATTTCGTGTTACTATATTTTATTTTATTCTTGCTCTGTTTATTACATTGAGCTCTCATAGCCGGATTTCCTCCTGGATTTTATTTCATTATAACACACACTATATATATATATATTATATATATATATATATATATTTTTTTTTTCGTTTTAAATTTTCTTATCTTTTTGTTTTTGCTGAGGATGGGGAATCCTTCCAGATGCCAGACATTCACCCGCTATTTCAGACCCTCCAGCCGAGTGATCTTTTTAAGATTTTAACTGTCCCTTTAAGTGCAATTGTTTGTATCTTTGTTGCACTTGGTTCACCGGGTATATTCGCCAGGTAGTTTTTGAAATTCTTTTTCATGAGTCCGGTTGTTCCTATAATTACTGGGATGATGGAGATCTTCCTAAGATTCCAGTTTCTTTTCATGTCGTACATAAGACCTTGGTATTTAGTTATTTTTTCCCTTTCTGTTCTGTTTAAACCAGCCTCATTCAACTAGGGTTGCTACTTTCTCCCTTTTGTCCCATATCATTATGTCAGGTTTAACAGCTCGGTTTTCTAGATATGTAGCTGTAGGGATTGCATAGTCATAGTGGATGGTACATGACTTATTTCCAACCGTTCTTTCTGGTATATGCTCCCAGGACTTGCTGCTACACTGGATATTTGACTTTTTACATATAGTCCAGTGAAGATATTTGCACACTCCGTTTTGTCGCATTGTATAGTAGCCGTCCCCCAGCAGAACCGAAAACTGGATGTCATAGGGGCTCACATTCTCCATTTCTGTGTGGGAGAACCTACAGTTGTTGTTTCTGACACCACTCATCTTTATGCCAAAGTGCTTTCTACTCCAAAAGCTTCTTTCCTCGTGCTGCTGGACTCTGGAACTCCCTCCCTGCTCCCTGCTCCCTGCTCCATGCTCCCTGCTTTCCTGACGTTACTGACATGCAGAAATTTAAAACTAATGTAAAGAGACATCTCGCTGCGCAGCTCCTAATTTAGGTTGACCCCCCCCCCCCCCCCGCAAACCTTCACCCTTTTTTCTCTGTAGCCCCTTACGGCTACAGTGGCGGCCTGCCTTGTTTGGGGGTGAACTATGATAAAAAAAAAATAGTCATCAAGCCTTGATCTTGTGCAGCCATTATGTGTGTGCATGTATGTATGTGCATATGCATGTGTCTGTTTAGTGTGTATGTTCTATTTGCATGTGTCTGTTTAGTGTGTATGTTCTATTTGCTGAGGAGTGCACAATTTCCGCATGTTGTAGTATATTGATTTCTAATTGTTGTTTTGTTATTGTTTTATTGTTTTGTTTTTTGTATTTTGTATGTTTTTCTTTTCTTTTTCTTTACTTTTTAATTATTATGAAAAAATAATTAAATTAGGGAGTGTGGCGGAAGAGTATTTTATAGATATGTTCCCGCTCTCGCTAACACTTGTATATTTTGGTATTTGATTTGAAAATTATTAAATAAAGACTTTTTTCTTTTTTTTTCAAATTTTATTATTATTATTATTATTATTATTATTATTATTATTATTATTATTATTATTATTATTATTATTAGTAGTAGTAGTAGTAGTACTCACTAGGAGTTCTCACACAGGGCATCATCAGTGATTGCTCACTGATAATCACCGGTGGTGTTCCCTGGAGTCTGAGTGACAAAAAGTCTTCCCAGATTTCTAGTATTCTCCACCTCTTTCGATAACTATTGCAAATGACTTTGCGTTATCACAACAGCCGCTTACCATCGATTTCTCACTGGCAACGGTCATTGGTCTTCTCTGGGATTTGGATAGCAATAAGCCTTCCCAAAGTCCTAGCCCTCTTCACACTCTTCCAGTGGAGGTCTGCCTAGTGCTCTCCCTCCTCGGTCTTTCCATCCCCCTTAACCCTTCACGACTATTTTAGTGTGGTATCAGCCAAGGCTGCTTCCATCAGTTTTCTTTTGGAGGGTTATTATTATTATCATTATTATTATTATCATTATTATTATTATCATTATTATTATTATTATTATTATTATTATTATTATTATCATTATCATCATTATTATTATTATTATCATTATCATCATTATTATTATTATTATCATCATTATTATTATTATTATCATTATCATCATCATTATTATTATTATTATCATCATTATTATTATTATTATTATCATTATCATCATTATTATTATTATCATTATCATCATTATTATTATTATTATTATAATAATAAGTTCATTATTATTATTATTATTATTATTATTATTATTATTATCATTATTATTATTATTATCATTATTATTATTATTATTATTATTATTATTATTATCATTATCATCATTATTATTATTATTATTATTATTATTATTATTATTATTATTATTATTATTATTATTATTATTATTATTTGTACTCACTAGGAGTTATCACACAAGTCATCGTCAGTGATTGCTCACCGACAAGAACCGATTGTGTTCCCTGAAGTCTGAGTGACAACAAGCCTCCCCAGATTTCCAGTACTCTCCATCTCTTTTCGATCACCACCGCAAATATCCTTGCGGTATCACAACAGCCGTCTACGATTGATTTCTCGCTGGTAACGACCATTGGTCTCCTCTGGGATTTGGGTGGCAATAACTCTTCCCAAGGTCTTAGTACTCTCTGCACTCTTCTGGTGGAGGTCTGCTTAGTGCTCGCCTTCCTCGGTCTTCCCATCCTCCTTGACCCTTCACGACTATTTTGTGTGGTATCAGAATTTAGAAAATGTCGCAAATTTAAGGCTTAAGCTTAAGGGGGCTTGAGAAAGAAGGAAATTCAGGGAATCTTGCTTAATTGGTGTTTAATAACTATAGATCAAATTTAATGCAAATCTGAAATATTCTGCACTCTAAACCCCTTTAAATACTCATAAAAAACTGGGGAATAATTATTTTAATTGAGGGCTAATACCTTTTGTTAACATTTCACAAACATCGGACGTATTTGAAATTTCATGAAGGGCTTCTACTCTCTTTTTGGCCCCTTTACATAAAACTTAATTAAACTAAATAAAGCCTACATTACCCTCGTTTACGCCTAGCAGCTGTGTTCCAAACTTAATAAAGATCAGTTAATTAGTTTAGGAGTGAATCCTATAGATAGAAATATACAAGCATATACACATGCCTGACGTTATATAAATAGTGATTAACTGAACCAAACTATTATAAAATTATGACTAATTTTATTTATATAATGTTGTTTGAATCTGTGTGTGCAATTATTGAATATCAACAGCTTACCAAACATTTTATATTTTTATACATGATGATTCGGTAAGTATTTTACAGCCAGAAATAACTTTCTATTGAAGAGATTGAATGCTCAAACAAACACGACATAATCCAATTGTATTCGAAAACTATTAATGTAATCTTTAAATAGCTGATGACTGTTGTATAAAATATTAGTTTTTTTTTTAAATTTTTGTTTTCATTCATTTGCTGGGGACGGGGCATTCTTCCAAATGCCATACGATCACCCACTATTTACAGACTCCAACCGAGAGCTCTTTTCAGGATTCTGGCTGTTCCCTTGAGTGCAGTTGTTTGGATTTCTCTTGCACTTGGTTCACCAGGTATACTTGCTAAATACTTTTTCAAGTTCTTCTTCATGAGTCCAGTGGCTCCTATGATAACTGGAATGATGGGGATCTCTTTGAGGTTCCAGTTTCTTTTCATATCATACATTAGACCCTGATATTTTGTTATTTTCTCCCTTTCAGCTCTGTTTAGGCCCCCATCATTAGGGACACTGACCTCAACCAAAGTTGCCACTCTCTCTCTCTCTCTTGTTCCATATGACAATGTCAGGTTTGACAGCTGCGTTTTCCAGATATGTAGCTGTGGGGATTTCATGGTCATAATGGATGGTGTATGTCTCATTCCCCACAGTTCTCTCAGGTAGATGTTCCCAGTGGCTGCTGCTACACCTGATATTCAGTTTCTTACAGATATTAGTAAATATGTTTTGAAAGATGATATCTAAGAATAGTGTTTTCTTTTACGATGTAGCATTTTAGATTGAAATAAGTATTCGATTCAGAAAACAGCAGAGAAACACACACGTGAAGCTGCATAATTTTTTAAAGGTTAGATTGTTAAGATTAAAAAAAAAAACAACAACAAATGTGTGTGGTGTCTCCCGAAAGCAGGGAGAGAGAGAGAGAGGGAAGAGTAAAGAAAAAGAAAGAGAGAGATAGGTAAATAAAGAGAAAGAGAGCCTTTATCAAAATAACATAAATAATGAACGGTCCCTTGTATATTTAAAATTAACAAAACAACAGAGAAACACACACGTGAGATTCTATGTATTTTTTTTTTTAAATGCGAGTCTTTGGACTCTTTTTCTTCATTCTAGAGCTTGTGCTCGAGATAACTTCCATTTAGCTCAGCGCATTTCTTGAAACGCAGCACAGATTTGTTCATGATATCCTTACAAACCGATCGAGAAATGTCTCTGATTTCATTCCAGAGAGATTCCTTGAGTCATGCGTACACCCTGTCTTTAAGGAAGACCCAGAGAAAAAATATCTTAGGGTTAATGTCTGGTTGATTTTATCTCCCCACTCAAATTTAGTCTTAAGACTGATAACAAGTCTCCAAAGTTCTCCTTCAGCCAATCCCGGGACAGATTTGAGGTGTGAGAGCTTGGTCTATCTTACTGTAACTAGAACTTCACAATAAGTGACGGATACAGGGTCTGCATCTCATTCTTGCACACGTGTCTGCAGAAAGTATATATATATATATATTAAATTCCCGAAACAGTTTTTCATGGTAAACAACTGATGATCCCTTAAAATAGTGTTAGAAATAAACTAATATAATAACTGTAAAAAATAAATTGACTTACATGAGTGTTTTTCCACTGGAAGACTTGGGACTATAAGTTTTTTTGTTTTTTTTAATATAGTTTTAATGGTTGAGAAACTTCCGAGACTATATATATATATATATATATATATATAATATTTGTTATTGTTTATTATCTATGTACGTATACGTTTCGTCCTTTTTAAATCGGGACTCATAAGCATAGAGATATGACTATTCACTACCGGTCATGCGATTCGAAACCTCGGACTACAAGTATTTTTCAACTCAAATCCGACGTCCTTAACCACTCGGCCAATTATAAATAGCGAATAAACGATGACAATTTTAACACTTTATCGACGGGCTTAACGTCTAAGCATTCTACTTCTTTTAAGGGAAGGAACGATGCATTATAAAGTATTATATATATATATATATATATATATATATATATATATATATATATATATATATATATATATATATATATATATATATATATATATATATAGTTCGTCAGCAAGTCATTTATTATACACGCGTCGTTAAAGACCACAGAGTTTTCTCTCTTTGCTATCTTTCTTGTTAATTTCTCGATGCGGCGAGTGATTCGTCGGTTTTCTGGTGTTAATTGGTGGAGTATGGCACCTAACGTTGTATCGTGGGCCATTTCTCTAGCGCTTTCGATCTCTTGACCATCTTGTTACTAAGAGCCAATCGTTGGGCTTCTCATGAACAAAGGTCCGGTTAGTTTTACTTCCTATTTCCTGTTCTATTGTTCTGTTTTCCATAGAATGGCCTAGAGTGTCAATATAATGGGTGAACTTATTTTAACACGCGGTTTCTTGTATTTCTATTTAAGGTTTTAGTTTTTAAATTGTTAGGTTTTAGTTTAGTTTAGTTTTTTTTACTTATTTGTTTGTTTATTTATTTATTTATGTATTGTTAGACTAAGGTAAATTTTATTCTGTGCAGGTAGCTGTTTGCTATATCACTTTTACAGTTTAATAGATTTCGAGCGTCTTTAAAATTTAGGATTTCAAATTTTTCATTGAGGCATAATCTACACGTGTCGTCTAAATTTCTACATGTACTGGCCTGTCGTATTATTTTCCATTCAATTATTGGTGAGCGTCCATTTTCTTTGAGCTCCCAATAGTGGTTTGCTAGTGTGTTTTAATTCGACGTTCACTGTTTTTAAATGTGCTTTTGTGGTCATAATATCTGGTTTAAAAATTTGGAGAGGTCATACTCACGAAGTACTTCTTGTTATTCGGTCTTTCCTTGGCAAATATTGTGGCTTGAAAAACAATACTTTTGGTTAGGCGGTGTTAGTCTTGCTGTCTTTACAAATATGTCTTTACTTTGGAGTTTTTTTTATTTTATTATAACCACTAGTAATTTACAACTTAAAAAAGAGCGTCTATAATATTGAGATGTTATATGCGAGCGTGATTACGTTCTAAGAGCGTGCAAGATTCAAAAGTGTGATTGCTTAATGGCTAAGAATTTGATTACGGTCTAAGCACATTCAAGATTCAAACATATGATTGCTTAACGGCTAAGAATTTGGTAACGTTAGTTACTATGCTAGACACTTTAAAATGTTGTGACTAGTTTCATAATTAACATTATTTATTGTAGGATGTTTAGTTTTTATGTAGAGGGCTTCAAGAATTTTTAATTTTTTGATGTTGGTATCGTGGTGTATTATTTTAGTATTGTTCACTAGGGTGTGTATCTCTATATATACTTAGATACATATGATAGCTGTCAGTTGACCCAAGGAAGGTTCAACCGCTCTTTTTAATGTTGTTAAACCCGGGAATAGAATTCCATTAATTGCTGAAAGACTTGACCATGTGGTAGACCGTGCTGAGTTACATGGTACCAATGGCACAAAGTGACTTTACATACGTTTATCAATATTAAGACGACTAAATTTTATTTTAATTTTTTTTAAACATAGTTCACCCTAAACAAGACAGGCCACCACTGTAGACGTAAGGGGCTACTGAGAAAAAAGAAAAGGGAGAAGGTTGGGGGGGGGGTCAACTTAAATTGGGATCTGCGCAGCGAGATGTCTGTTAACATTAGTTTTAAATTTCTGCATGTCAGTACTTTCAGGGAAACAGGGGGCAGGGAAGGAGTTCCAGAGGCCAGCAGCACGAGGAAAGAAGCTAGCAAAATCTGATTTTTATCTGGAGTGATTTCATATATATAGAATGTTTACAAAATCGATGGCATGGCTTCGGAATTACGTTCTATATTGTTAAATAATAATAAAAATAAAACACATACCACAAACTATAGGTCCGGAAATATTTCGATTTCGAGTTTAGCCCATTCAAACAAATACTGATCAACATTCTTTATTGTACACATTCAATATGTATGCTGTATGTGATAGTGCACTATTATTTTTAAATATGGGATAGATAAAGATGACAGGATCACAGGTAATATAAGCCTGGGCCTGGTGTTGCCACATGCACTCAGAAAACAATGAAAAAAAAATGACACTAAACAAATATAAAAAATGTGGGACCCAGAAGAAAGCTCTGAGCATCATGATCTGGAGGGGTTCCTTTGATCGCCAACATTTAAGGAGAGTAGAAAGTGGACCTTGTGTTTACTTTCGACAGCCTCGTAACTCTCGCTTCTCTTATTTTGTCCTTTAGTCCTCACATTCCATGAACGATGTTTCTGACAAAGGGGGAAAAATTGCTGCTTTCTGTGTCGGAATCTATCCATCTAACACTTATCGTTGGCTAATTTTTGACCTTGAAGTAGTATATTTTTAAGCTCCTTACATCAAGTGGCTTCATGCCATGTCTGGAGCGAATACCATAAAAATTTTTTTTTTTAAAGTATAGGACCCGGTCGGCATCCTGCGAATGTTGTTTTTTTTCTTATTTCAGGCAACAAGATCCAACAGACCAAATACACGTAAATAAATATGATCAGAACGAACCATGGACCACGTAGAGGAAGAAATGGACCACAAAGGAAATGAGACTAGTAATGGAGTACTATTACAGCAGCACCCCCCACCAAAGAGTATTTTACACATATAGAACATAATCCCGAAGTTACGGCATCGATTTTCCAAACGCCGGTGTGCCTCAAGGATCCATTCTACGCCCAACCCTCTTCCTGACATTCATCAATGATCTCCTAAATTATATTCTGAGAGTATTGGGTCCTTTTGGCTAGGAAGAAAGTGTAGTATCTGTTCCGATGGATACTGCACCCTATAGTCCGATGTGGATTCCACCGGTCTGTGGGTTTGTCCTGTGCAGTTCTAGGAGGTCCACTCTCCCAGGCGTTGCCTCCCCTCTTTGGGGAGGAGTAAGTTTATTGCTTACTGCCTGAGGCGCCCCTACCGGGAAATGCCGATGGGGCTGTCCAGGCAATTTTTAATGGCCAGAGTGCTCACCTTCTCGGGCGCTGGCTTTTCAAGCCCCACTTTCCCGACCCGACCTTAGGTCACATCTTACCTTGTGGGAGTAAGATAAAACTGGCCTTGTGCCTAACTCCTGGAGAGGAGTAAATCAATACTCTATCGTTATTTTCATGGTAGGTGCTCGACTAAGCTCCAATTTTTGGTCGTCATTTGTAAAACAAAAACTCGTCTAGCTACAACCATTGTAAATAATTTTCCTTTCTTCTTTTGTGTACCTAAAACTAAATGGAACCTCCATAAAGAAAGTTTGGATCTTTTTAAGAAGATCCCCGCCCAAAAATAAAGCCCCGCTATTCAAGGGAGACCACTTTTCAGTCACTTTTGCTTAAAAATTTAACAAAATAAGAATGTATAAGGCATGTTTTGTTTTTTTTATTGAGGGGGATAAAATTGTGTTAAATCAGTTATGATTTGCGCGAATAGGTCAGTTCCCCGGTATCGTTGCCTCCACATGAACTCGCAGAGGTAGCTGTCAACAAGCGTGCGATGGGTGCCAATCTAGGGTCGTTGGGGCAGACATGGACAGCTCCTCGGAACAGAATTTCATGGATGTAAGGTTTTTGGTCCAGCAGTAAATAAATAGAACCACTGTTTTTAATTCCACCTTTGACCACTCCAGCCACGTTCCGTTTCGGAGAGCAAATTCTGTGTGAAAAGGATTAACGCGTAAAGAATTTAGCAAGCTGAAAAGTTGTCTCCCTTGGCAGCGGGGTTATTCTTAGAGGCCGACTAACTTTAGCACTAGTGGCGGGGATCTTCTTAAAAAGATCCGAAAGTTTATTTCCAAACACTTCCCATCTGTGGAATACGATACCACAGGGCTGCTTCCCAGCTGACTACAACATGGCCGTTTTGAGTCCGGTGTTAACAAATTCTTGTCGAGCCGTCCACTTAAATAAACATTTTCACCCATCGTTTCAAATCCTCTCAAGGTGTTGTTTATCGCTAACTGACAATCTCATTCACATTTATCCTCGAGTGGCCTTGGAGTCTTGATAAGCGGCGACACATTAACAATAATAAAAAAAACAACAACCTTGTATTATTTACTCCTCTCCAGGAGTTAGGCACAAGGCCAGTTTTATCCTACTCCCACAAGTAAGATATGACCCAAGGTCGGGTCGGAAAGTGGGGGTTGAAAAGCCAGCGCTCGAGAGGTGAGAACCTTGTATGTAATTGAATATACAGGGACGGTATTCATACGTTTGTCAACGAAGATAAGTTATGGTGAAATTGGTTTCGGTAAAATAGTTTAATAATCTTGTTTAATGGAGAATTGGATTTGTTGTTGGTGGTGGTGGTGGTGGTGGTGGTGTTGTTGTTGTTGTTGTTGTTGTTGTTGTTAGCATTATTTTTAAATAACATGAGTTGTCGGTTATTTTTAATAATATGTGCCTTAGAGAAAAAATGCTGCCTCGATACACATATATATATTTATCCTCGAGTGGCCTTGGAGCCTTGATAAGCGGCGACACATTAACAATAATTAAAAAAACCAACAACCTTGTATGCAATTGAGTATACAGGGACGGTATTCGTACGTTTGTCAACGTGGATAAGTAGTTTTGTTGAACGGAGGAGGTAGGTACTTGTAACAACAAGAACTCCCTTTTATTGTTGTCGTCATAATTCCCATCCTGTTTCCGACTGTTCAAAAGACCCGTCGTTTCTTCACCTCTTGTGTGATCCCCGGAACCTAAATATCAGCAGAATCTAGCGAACGAATCACACCTTTTTTTTTAAACACTTCACTACGAAGCAAAGCCTTATCCGTTTTTTTTCTTCTCTACTTCTTTTTCTTCCCCGGTTATCGGTTATATTAGAAAAGGTTGGGTTCTTATTAACGTCATTTGTCTTTTGTTTTTCTTCTTGTTCTTCCATTTGAGCCACTTTTCACCCCCCCCCTTTTCTATCGTTTTCGTCATCACAATACAAAGTGATGGAAATGTTTGTTTGTTTTGAGCTAGTTTTAGTTTACCGGTACGAAATGTCGGTAACATCTTAATCATTAGTCGGAAATTATTTATTGACAAGCAGGGATACTCGGTGTTGCCCGGAGGAGTAGTAAGTAATATATTTTGCCAATCATGCAGTATAGTTAACGGCCGAGAAAAAAACAAAAAATAAAACAAAACAAAATATATCCACAAATAACTTTTTACCAAACGCAATGAAATTGAATTTTATACGGACCTGCATAGTTTTACAGTTCTGAAACTTTTTGTAAGTATTTTTTTTTTCTTCAGAGTTTGTTTTCGAGCCTCGTAAACATTATATAGAAAATGTCTTCAATAAACCGAGATACTGCAACTTATATTGAAAAAAAAAATCAACAACTTTAACACAGTTTCGATAAGTTAAAAATATACAGATCGGTTGAAAATAACATTTTAATGCGTTTGGCTACAGTTATTAGTTGTAATTTGCTTTAAATTTCGATTTCTCGGCTGTTACTACAAGACATAGAAGCTGAAAGCAAGAAATTGCGGCGGCCATGTTGGATTCTTACTGGTTAAAAAGGCAGGTTTCGACAAAAACATATGTTGAAATAAAAAAAAACTTACAGAAAGTGTCAATACTTTAAAACTATGCAGGTCGGTAGAAAATTAAATCTTCTTGCGTTCAGTAACAGTTATTTGTTGTACTTTTATGTCTCTGCTGTTAACATGACTGCATATATTTTTTGTCAATAACAATTGGTTTCCTGCTGTTGTCACACGCGAGGTAAATCTTACGAAAAAATGAATCGCGGTAAAACTTACCCCAACCAAAAAAAACCCCAAATACATAAAAAACAAATACAGGAGTAAAGTTTTCAAAAGATAATTTTTACAAAAAAAAAAAAAAATAGAAAAATAAATAAACTAACCCTAACCTCTCTCTCTCTCTCTCTCTCTTTCTCTCTCTCTATCTATCTATTTTTCTATATTTCTATCTTTCTATCTCTATCTCTCTCTCTGTGCTGAACCTGAAAATAAAGCTTCCGTTTGGCCATAGATTAATTCCTAGTTACCAAAATATTAAGAACTAGGGAATATTTGTTTTGTGTCTATTAAAAGCGTAATAAATTATTTCCTTGATTTCTACTATCAGTTATTAAGATTAAGATTTCTTTGCCCATGAAAATAAAATATACATACATGATTATTAAAGCGAGCCGGACACACGTACGTTTACTTTTATTATATAGATTATACTAATGATTCACCAGTTACCATGGCCAAAGGCCACTCGAGGATAATAGCTCATGAAATTGTCAGTTTAATGATGAACAATACAATGAGAGGATTGAAAACGATGAATAGGATGGACAAAGTATGATTACTTAAGAAGGCAGCTCAACACATATTTATTGACATTGGACTTTAAAACGACCATGATGTAATCTGCAGGGAAGACGTCCCGTGGTAACGTGTTCCACAGATGGGAAGTTCTTGGAAATAAACTCTGTTCATGGAAATTCCGTTTGGTTTTAGGTACACAGAGCAATAAAAGAAAAAAGTCTGCAATGATGGTAGCCTGACGAGTTATTGCTGTGAATGTTTAACAGGGAGGAACCAAAGATTGAAGACCCCTGACACTAACCATGCTCTCTGGGGCACACCAGCCACATACAAACGTCTTTATCGACAAAAAAAGATAGCTATAGTTGACAACTTTTCATACTTCGGAATCTCCTTAAACAAGGAAGACAAAATGGCGCACGAATTGCAATGTGGGATAGGAAAAGACTCAGCAGTATTTAATCAGCTCTGCAAGATCTGGAAAAAAACAGACCGATCACCCTCAGACATAAATTAAGAATCTTAAAACAAACATCTTTTGTCCACACTGCTATATGGAAAAACAAACCGTTCACCCTCAGACATAAATTAAGAATCTTAAAACAAACATCTTTTGTCCACACTGCTATATGGAAAAACAAACCGTTCACCCTCAGACATAAATTAAGAATCTTAAAACAAACATCTTTTGTCCACACTGCTATATAGAAAAACAAACCGTTCACCCTCAGACATAAATTAAGAATCTTAAAACAAACATCTTTTGTCCACACTGCTATATGGAAAAACAAACCGTTCACCCTCAGACATAAATTAAGAATCTTAAAACAAACATCTTTTGTCCACACTGCTATATAGAAAAACAAACCGTTCACCCTCAGACATAAATTAAGAATCTTAAAACAAACATCTTTTGTCCACACTGCTATATGGAAAAACAAACCGTTCACCCTCAGACATAAATTAAGAATCTTAAAACAAACATCTTTTGTCCACACTGCTATATGGAAAAACAAACCGTTCACCCTCAGACATAAATTAAGAATCTTAAAACAAACATCTTTTGTCCACACTGCTATATGGAAAAACAAACCGTTCACCCTCAGACATAAATTAAGAATCTTAAAGCAAACATCTTTTGTCCACACTGCTATATGGAAAAACAAACCGTTCACCCTCAGACATAAATTAAGAATCTTAAAACAAACATCTTTTGTCCACACTGCTATATAGAAAAACAAACCGTTCACCCTCAGACATAAATTAAGAATCTTAAAACAAACATCTTTTGTCCACACTGCTATATAGAAAAACAAACCGTTCACCCTCAGACATAAATTAAGAATCTTAAAACAAACATCTTTTGTCCACACTGCTATATGGAAAAACAAACCGTTCACCCTCAGACATAAATTAAGAATCTTAAAACAAACATCTTTTGTCCACACTGCTATATGGAAAAACAAACCGTTCACCCTCAGACATAAATTAAGAATCTTAAAACAAACATCTTTTGTCCACACTGCTATATGGAAAAACAAACCGTTCACCCTCAGACATAAATTAAGAATCTTAAAGCAAACATCTTTTGTCCACACTGCTATATGGAAAAACAAACCGTTCACCCTCAGACATAAATTAAGAATCTTAAAGCAAACATCTTTTGTCCACACTGCTATATGGAAAAACAAACCGTTCACCCTCAGACATAAATTAAGAATCTTAAAGCAAACATCTTTTGTCCACACTGCTATATGGAAAAACAAACCGTTCACCCTTAGACATAAATTAAGAATCTTAAAACAAACATCTTTTGTCCACACTGCTATATGGAAAAACAAACCGTTCACCCTCAGACATAAATTAAGAATCTTAAAACAAACATCTTTTGTCCACACTGCTATATGGAAAAACAAACCGTTCACCCTCAGACATAAATTAAGAATCTTAAAACAAACATCTTTTGTCCACACTGCTATATGGAAAAACAAACCGTTCACCCTCAGACATAAATTAAGAATCTTAAAACAAACATCTTTTGTCCACACTGCTATATGGAAAAACAAACCGTTCACCCTCAGACATAAATTAAGAATCTTAAAACAAACATCTTTTGTCCACACTGCTATATGGAAAAACAAACCGTTCACCCTCAGACATAAATTAAGAATCTTAAAACAAACATCTTTTGTCCACACTGCTATATGGAAAAACAAACCGTTCACCCTCAGACATAAATTGAGAATCTTAAAGCAAACATCTTTTGTCCACACTGCTATATGGAAAAACAAACCGTTCACCCTCAGACATAAATTAAGAATCTTAAAGCAAACATCTTTTGTCCACACTGCTATATGGAAAAACAAACCGTTCACCCTCAGACATAAATTAAGAATCTTAAAGCAAACATCTTTTGTCCACACTGCTATATGGAAAAACAAACCGTTCACCCTCAGACATAAATTAAGAATCTTAAAGCAAACATCTTTTGTCCACACTGCTATATGGAAAAACAAACCGTTCACCCTTAGACATAAATTAAGAATCTTAAAACAAACATCTTTTGTCCACACTGCTATATGGAAAAACAAACCGTTCACCCTTAGACATAAATTAAGAATCTTAAAACAAACATCTTTTGTCCACACTGCTATATGGAAAAACAAACCGTTCACCCTCAGACATAAATTAAGAATCTTAAAACAAACATCTTTTGTCCACACTGCTATATGGAAAAACAAACCGTTCACCCTCAGACATAAATTAAGAATCTTAAAACAAACATCTTTTGTCCACACTGCTATATGGAAAAACAAACCGTTCACCCTCAGACATAAATTAAGAATCTTAAAACAAACATCTTTTGTCCACACTGCTATATGGAAAAACAAACCGTTCACCCTCAGACATAAATTAAGAATCTTAAAACAAACATCTTTTGTCCACACTGCTATATGGAAAAACAAACCGTTCACCCTCAGACATAAATTAAGAATCTTAAAACAAACATCTTTTGTCCACACTGCTATATGGAAAAACAAACCGTTCACCCTCAGACATAAATTGAGAATCTTAAAGCAAACATCTTTTGTCCACACTGCTATATGGAAAAACAAACCGTTCACCCTCAGACATAAATTAAGAATCTTAAAGCAAACATCTTTTGTCCACACTGCTATATGGAAAAACAAACCGTTCACCCTCAGACATAAATTAAGAATCTTAAAGCAAACATCTTTTGTCCACACTGCTATATGGAAAAACAAACCGTTCACCCTCAGACATAAATTAAGAATCTTAAAGCAAACATCTTTTGTCCACACTGCTATATGGAAAAACAAACCGTTCACCCTTAGACATAAATTAAGAATCTTAAAACAAACATCTTTTGTCCACACTGCTATATGGAAAAACAAACCGTTCACCCTCAGACATAAATTAAGAATCTTAAAACAAACATCTTTTGTCCACACTGCTATATAGAAAAACAAACCGTTCACCCTCAGACATAAATTAAGAATCTTAAAACAAACATCTTTTGTCCACACTGCTATATGGAAAAACAAACCGTTCACCCTCAGACATAAATTAAGAATCTTAAAACAAACATCTTTTGTCCACACTGCTATATGGAAAAACAAACCGTTCACCCTCAGACATAAATTAAGAATCTTAAAACAAACATCTTTTGTCCACACTGCTATATGGAAAAACAAACCGTTCACCCTCAGACATAAATTAAGAATCTTAAAGCAAACATCTTTTGTCCACACTGCTATATGGAAAAACAAACCGTTCACCCTCAGACATAAATTAAGAATCTTAAAACAAACATCTTTTGTCCACACTGCTATATAGAAAAACAAACCGTTCACCCTCAGACATAAATTAAGAATCTTAAAACAAACATCTTTTGTCCACACTGCTATATAGAAAAACAAACCGTTCACCCTCAGACATAAATTAAGAATCTTAAAACAAACATCTTTTGTCCACACTGCTATATGGAAAAACAAACCGTTCACCCTCAGACATAAATTAAGAATCTTAAAACAAACATCTTTTGTCCACACTGCTATATGGAAAAACAAACCGTTCACCCTCAGACATAAATTAAGAATCTTAAAACAAACATCTTTTGTCCACACTGCTATATGGAAAAACAAACCGTTCACCCTCAGACATAAATTAAGAATCTTAAAGCAAACATCTTTTGTCCACACTGCTATATGGAAAAACAAACCGTTCACCCTCAGACATAAATTAAGAATCTTAAAGCAAACATCTTTTGTCCACACTGCTATATGGAAAAACAAACCGTTCACCCTCAGACATAAATTAAGAATCTTAAAGCAAACATCTTTTGTCCACACTGCTATATGGAAAAACAAACCGTTCACCCTTAGACATAAATTAAGAATCTTAAAACAAACATCTTTTGTCCACACTGCTATATGGAAAAACAAACCGTTCACCCTCAGACATAAATTAAGAATCTTAAAACAAACATCTTTTGTCCACACTGCTATATGGAAAAACAAACCGTTCACCCTCAGACATAAATTAAGAATCTTAAAACAAACATCTTTTGTCCACACTGCTATATGGAAAAACAAACCGTTCACCCTCAGACATAAATTAAGAATCTTAAAACAAACATCTTTTGTCCACACTGCTATATGGAAAAACAAACCGTTCACCCTCAGACATAAATTAAGAATCTTAAAACAAACATCTTTTGTCCACACTGCTATATGGAAAAACAAACCGTTCACCCTCAGACATAAATTAAGAATCTTAAAACAAACATCTTTTGTCCACACTGCTATATGGAAAAACAAACCGTTCACCCTCAGACATAAATTGAGAATCTTAAAGCAAACATCTTTTGTCCACACTGCTATATGGAAAAACAAACCGTTCACCCTCAGACATAAATTAAGAATCTTAAAGCAAACATCTTTTGTCCACACTGCTATATGGAAAAACAAACCGTTCACCCTCAGACATAAATTAAGAATCTTAAAGCAAACATCTTTTGTCCACACTGCTATATGGAAAAACAAACCGTTCACCCTCAGACATAAATTAAGAATCTTAAAGCAAACATCTTTTGTCCACACTGCTATATGGAAAAACAAACCGTTCACCCTTAGACATAAATTAAGAATCTTAAAACAAACATCTTTTGTCCACACTGCTATATGGAAAAACAAACCGTTCACCCTTAGACATAAATTAAGAATCTTAAAACAAACATCTTTTGTCCACACTGCTATATGGAAAAACAAACCGTTCACCCTCAGACATAAATTAAGAATCTTAAAACAAACATCTTTTGTCCACACTGCTATATGGAAAAACAAACCGTTCACCCTCAGACATAAATTAAGAATCTTAAAACAAACATCTTTTGTCCACACTGCTATATGGAAAAACAAACCGTTCACCCTCAGACATAAATTAAGAATCTTAAAACAAACATCTTTTGTCCACACTGCTATATGGAAAAACAAACCGTTCACCCTCAGACATAAATTAAGAATCTTAAAACAAACATCTTTTGTCCACACTGCTATATGGAAAAACAAACCGTTCACCCTCAGACATAAATTAAGAATCTTAAAACAAACATCTTTTGTCCACACTGCTATATGGAAAAACAAACCGTTCACCCTCAGACATAAATTGAGAATCTTAAAGCAAACATCTTTTGTCCACACTGCTATATGGAAAAACAAACCGTTCACCCTCAGACATAAATTAAGAATCTTAAAGCAAACATCTTTTGTCCACACTGCTATATGGAAAAACAAACCGTTCACCCTCAGACATAAATTAAGAATCTTAAAGCAAACATCTTTTGTCCACACTGCTATATGGAAAAACAAACCGTTCACCCTCAGACATAAATTAAGAATCTTAAAGCAAACATCTTTTGTCCACACTGCTATATGGAAAAACAAACCGTTCACCCTTAGACATAAATTAAGAATCTTAAAACAAACATCTTTTGTCCACACTGCTATATGGAAAAACAAACCGTTCACCCTCAGACATAAATTAAGAATCTTAAAACAAACATCTTTTGTCCACACTGCTATATGGAAAAACAAACCGTTCACCCTCAGACATAAATTAAGAATCTTAAAGCAAACATCTTTTGTCCACACTGCTATATGGAAAAACAAACCGTTCACCCTCAGACATAAATTAAGAATCTTAAAGCAAACATCTTTTGTCCACACTGCTATATGGAAAAACAAACCGTTCACCCTCAGACATAAATTAAGAATCTTAAAGCAAACATCTTTTGTCCAAACTGCTATATGGAAAAACAAACCGTTCACCCTCAGACATAAATTAAGAATCTTAAAGCAAACATCTTTTGTCCACACTGCTATATGGAAAAACAAACCGTTCACCCTCAGACATAAATTAAGAATCTTAAAACAAACATCTTTTGTCCACACTGCTATATGGAAAAACAAACCGTTCACTCTCAGACATAAATTAAGAATCTTAAAACAAACATCTTTTGTCCACACTGCTATATGGAAAAACAAACCGTTCACCCTCAGACATAAATTAAGAATCTTAAAACAAACATCTTTTGTCCACACTGCTATATGGAAAAACAAACCGTTCACCCTCAGACATAAATTAAGAATCTTAAAGCAAACATCTTTTGTCC
The DNA here is from genome assembly GCA_963556195.1 of Sepiola atlantica. Classification (NCBI taxonomy): domain Eukaryota; kingdom Metazoa; phylum Mollusca; class Cephalopoda; order Sepiida; family Sepiolidae; genus Sepiola; species Sepiola atlantica. The sequence goes on from OY744546.1 coordinate 12,534,458, forward strand.
ACACTGCTATATGGAAAAACAAACCGTTCACCCTCAGACATAAATTAAGAATCTTAAAGCAAACATCTTTTGTCCACACTGCTATATGGAAAAACAAACCGTTCACTCTCAGACATAAATTAAGAATCTTAAAACAAACATCTTTTGTCCACACTGCTATATGGAAAAACAAACCGTTCACCCTCAGACATAAATTAAGAATCTTAAAACAAACATCTTTTGTCCACACTGCTATATGGAAAAACAAACCGTTCACCCTCAGACATAAATTAAGAATCTTAAAGCAAACATCTTTTGTCCACACTGCTATATGGAAAAACAAACCGTTCACCCTCAGACATAAATTAAGAATCTTAAAGCAAACATCTTTTGTCCACACTGCTATATGGAAAAACAAACCGTTCACCCTCAGACATAAATTAAGAATCTTAAAACAAACATCTTTTGTCCACACTGCTATATGGAAAAACAAACCGTTCACCCTCAGACATAAATTAAGAATCTTAAAGCAAACATCTTTTGTCCACACTGCTATATGGAAAAACAAACCGTTCACTCTCAGACATAAATTAAGAATCTTAAAGCAAACATCTTTTGTCCACACTGCTATATGGAAAAACAAACCGTTCACCCTCAGACATAAATTAAGAATCTTAAAGCAAACATCTTTTGTCCACACTGCTATATGGAAAAACAAACCGTTCACCCTCAGACATAAATTAAGAATCTTAAAGCAAACATCTTTTGTCTACACTGCTATATGGAAAAACAAACCGTTCACCCTCAGACATAAATTAAGAATCTTAAAACAAACATCTTTTGTCCACACTGCTATATGGAAAAACAAACCGTTCACCCTCAGACATAAATTAAGAATCTTAAAGCAAACATCTTTTGTCCACACTGCTATATGGAAAAACAAACCGTTCACTCTCAGACATAAATTAAGAATCTTAAAGCAAACATCTTTTGTCCACACTGCTATATGGAAAAACAAACCGTTCACTCTCAGACATAAATTAAGAATCTTAAAGCAAACATCTTTTGTCCACACTGCTATATGGAAAAACAAACCGTTCACCCTCAGACATAAATTAAGAATCTTAAAGCAAACATCTTTTGTCCACACTGCTATATGGAAAAACAAACCGTTCACTCTCAGACATAAATTAAGAATCTTAAAGCAAACATCTTTTGTCCACACTGCTATATGGAAAAACAAACCGTTCACCCTCAGACATAAATTAAGAATCTTAAAGCAAACATCTTTTGTCCACACTGCTATATGGAAAAACAAACCGTTCACCCTCAGACATAAATTAAGAATCTTAAAGCAAACATCTTTTGTCCAAACTGCTATATGGAAAAACAAACCGTTCACCCTCAGACATAAATTAAGAATCTTAAAGCAAACATCTTTTGTCCAAACTGTTGTATGGAAGTTAAACTTAGCATTTCAAAATCAGCCAAGAGAGGAAATTAGACGCTTTTGATTTCGAATGTCTTAGAAATATTATAGTTAAAGTAATACTCTTCTGTAAAAGGAAATGTAAATAAATGAATGGCCCGATTTAAATATAATTTCTTCTATTTACATGAAAGCGACGACGGTACATTTTTTCTGGGGTCTAAATTAAGATTTTATAACAGTAACATTTGGTCCACACTGCTAGATGGAAGTGAAACTTGGCATCTAAAAATCAGTCAAGAGAGGAAATTAGACGCACTTGATTCCAAATGTCTTAGAAAGATTCCAGGGATTAAATGGAGTAAAAGAACTACTAACCAAGAAGTCAGAAACCGGTGGCATCATCAATAATCTGCAAAAAACGTCTAGGCTGGTTCGGACATGCCCTAAGATTAACCCCAGAGAGATTTGCAAACCAAGTGCTTCAGTGGACCCCCGATTGAAAAAGGAGAGAAAGACAAAAAAATGAACTGGAAACAAACAATTGAGTAAGGCTGCAAAAAACCTTGGCCAACACCGTGGAACAGGCTGCTACAAGCCGTCGTCAGAACCGTGGATCAGGCTGCTAAAAACCCTGGCCAGCACCGTGGAACAGGCTGCTACAATCCGTGTTCAACACCGTGGAACAGTCTGCTAAAAACCTTGGCCAGCACCATGGATCAGGCTGCTAAAAACCCTGGCCAGCACCGTGGATCAGTCTGCAAAAACTCTTGCCAGCACCGTGAAACAGGCTGCTAAAAACCCTAGGCAGCACTGTGGAACAGGCTGCTACAAGCCGTGGTCAGCACCATGGATCAGTCTGCTAAAAATCCTAGCCAGCACTGTGGAACAGGCTGCTACAAGCCGTGGTCAGCACCGTGGATCAGTCTGCTAAAAACCCTGGTTTGCACCGTAGATCAGTCTGCTAAAAACCATAGTCAGCACTGTGGAACAGGCTGCTACAAGCCGTGGTTAGCACCGTGGATCAAGCTGCTAAAAAACCTGGCCAGCACCGTGGATCAGGCTACTAAAAACCCTGGCCAGCACCGTGGAACAGGCTGCTACAAGCCGTGGTTAGCACCGTGGATCAAGCTGCTAAAAAACCTGGCCAACACCGTGGATCAGGCTACTAAAAACCCTGGCCAGCACCGTGGAACAGGCTGCTACAAGCCGTGGTCAGCACCGTGGATCAGGCTGCTAAAAACTTTGGCCAGCACCGTGGAACAGGCTGCTACAAGCCGTGGTCAGCACCATAAAACAGGCTGCCACAAACCGTGGTCAGCATCGTGGAACAGGCTGCTACAAACCGTTGTAAGCACCATAGAACAGGCTGCTACAAACCGTGGTCAGCACCGTGGAACAGGCGGCTACAACCCGTGGCCAGCACCATAGAACAGGCTGCTACAAACCGTGGTCAGCACCGTGGAACAGGCTGCTACAAACCGTGGTCAGCACCATAGAACAGGCTGCTACAAACCGTGGTCAGCACCGTAGAACAGGCTGCTACAAACCGTGGTCAGCACCATAGAACAGGCTGCTACAAACCGTGGCCAGCTCCATAGAACAGGCTGCTACAAACCGTGGTCAGCACCGTGGAACAGGCTGCTACAACCCGTGGCCAGCACCATAGAACAGGCTGCTACAAACCGTGTGTAGCACCGTGGAACAGGCTGCTATAAACCGTTGTAAGCACCATAGAACAGGCTGCTACAAACCGTGGTCAGCACCGTGGAACAGGCTGCTACAACCCGTGGCCAGCACCATAGAACAGGCTGCTACAAACCGTGGTCAGCACCGTGGAACAGACTGCTACAAACCGTGGTCAGCACCATAAAACAGGCTGCTACAAACCGTGGTCAGCATCGTGGAACAGGCTGCTACAAACCGTGGTCAGCACCATAGAACAGGCTGCTACAAACCGTGGTCAGCACCGTGGAACAGGCTGCTACAAACCGTGGTCAGCACCATAGAACAGGCTGCTACAAACCGTGGCCAGCACCATAGAACAGACTGCTACAAACCGTGGTCAGCACCGTGGAACAGACTGCTACAAACCGTGGTCAGCACCATAAAACAGGCTGCTACAAACCGTGGTCAGCACCATAAAACAGGTTGCTACAAACCGTTGTCAGCACCGTGGAACAGGCTGCTACAAACCGTGGTCAGCACCATAAAACAGGCTGCTACAAACCGTGGTCAGCACCATAAAACAGGCTGCTACAAACCGTGGTCAGCACCGTGGAACAGGCTGCTACAAACCGTGGTCAGCATTATAGAACAGACTGCTACAAACTGCTGTCAGCACCGTGGAACAGGTTGCTACAAACCGTGGTCAGCACCGTGGAACAGGCTACTACAGACCGTGGTCAGCACCATAGAACAGGCTGCTACAAACCGTGGTTAGCACCGTGGCACAGGCTGTTACAACCCGTGGTCAGCCTACGGACGATCAAACATATTAAAGCAGTGTTTTTGTTCGTCCTACAACGGGAAGATTGAACACAAAGAAAAGTGGGATTTGAAACGTTTGCGTCCTGGAGGAAGAGCACTCTGACTGAAAAATTCCTGAGCAGCTGTGCCAGCATGCCACTGTAGAGGCGCAATAAACTAACTTCTTCTAAAAAAGCGAGAAGACAAAGCCTGGGAAAGTGGGCATCCTATAGAACAATACATCAGATCGACAAAGAACAAAGCCACACCAGCATGCCCAAGACTCGTACTTATTTGGGTATGAAATCAAGGCAGCGTTGGATCCATCATGGCCACTAATCTTTAGATAATTATCCTTCACTTTTCAGTAGCAGACGATGCGTTGGGACGCGTTTCTAGCGTAAGACATCATCAACCATCATTTAAATATACCATTCGGGAAGTCTTTTTGTTTTTACCTCAGCGCCAAGTCATGGTCTCCACGGACCCAGAAAATAATGTACCATAGTCCCTTCGTCTAATTAGAAGAAACCAGCATCTCTGTCTATGATTCTGCTTCGTGGAACAGCTTACCAGAGGTAATTACAATGTCTATCATATTCAGAGTTATAGTCGCTGTGGTTAAGTGCCATTTGAGTTATCCCCCCTTTGCAAATTGGTTTCATAAACCCCCATCCACATCGGCCGTCTTCGTTCACGTTGCGACCTTCGTACGGGTTCTTCTTGGGGGACTTCTTCAACCTCTTCATCTGATGGTAAGGTAACTCTCCGTATATCTAATATGTGACGAGGAACTCCGTTGACTGACACGTTGTTTTCAGATAGTACATCAGCTACCGTTCCTCTTCCCCAGCGGGTTGTACATCTGACGTTGGGCGGTTTCACCCACACCTCCTCACCCACAGTGATTTTCGCTTGCCCCTGTTCAACTCTCTCCGTCATTGCCAGTGGATGTCGCCATTCATACGTGAAGACAGATCGATGTGGCACTGACGTTTCGTCTTGGCCAGCCTTCGGTGCCATGTTATACCAAAAGACCGCTTCTTGGGGCACTTAACCACAGTCGCATTGGACAAACTATTTAGACGGTATATAGATGTACACATCTTCTGTCTTTTTACACCTAGTTACGTTTTACCCATTAATTAAAAAAAAATTGATTTGAAGTGGGTCAAATTATCAGGTGACCTTGCTATTTTAGATTTTTTTAGTTTATTTATTTTTATAGTTATCTTAAAGTAAAGTTTATTCTGTGTCTACAGTTAGTTGCTATTTCGCTTCTACAATTTAGTAATTTTTCGGGATCTTTAAAATTTTTAATTTATAGCTTCTCATTCAAGCATAATCTACACGGGCGTTTAAATATCTGCATGTCTTGGCCTATCGTAATTTCTTCTACTCAATTAATAGCGAACTTCAGATTTCTTTGAGTTACCAGTAATGGTTCGATAGTGATGTTTTAAATCAGTATTTATAGTCGCTTTCTTCTCATTCGAAGAAAGGCAGCATTCTCTCTTCGTGATTCTGCTTCGCAAAACAGCCTACTAGAGATAGTGACGATGTTTATCATATCCAGGATTAAAATCGCCCTAGACCAAACATTCAGACGGTATATAGATGTGCGGATCTTTTAACTATCCTTTTACATGGCTTGTTGCACTTTGCTATTTTTTAAGTTAAGCGATATTGAGCCTGGTCAGTATCAGATGGGTGACCATTTGGGAATACTAGGCACTGTCTATGGAAAGACAGCGACATCTCTTTGAAAAACTGCAACTAATAACGCCGTTATCTCCCCTGCCTGTGAATTTAATATTCCCTAGAAACTTCCTCGTTTGGAGGAAACCGGCGCAACTCGCTCAGAGTGAATACCGTACCATGTACAGGTACATACTGGGTACTTATGCGTAATAAATCTATTGTCATTGGCCCGGGGTAAACCCACTTATAAAATACTGTAAATAAATGGATCTACTGTAGTCAGGGGCGACCCAAAGGCTCCCTTTTCATTGGCTACGACACCAAGATGCAGTAGAGAATGCCATTCTAACTCTGGATTGCTCCACTCCCCTCATCATTCCCTCATCATTGTCATCTTTTAATGATGAGTGTTTATTAAGGATGTATCAAATACCATTTTTGAGTCTTTCCACGACCGTACCAACATGCAAAATTTAAATGTAATATGAAAAAACATCTTGCTGGCCAGTTCACCAGCTATGCCACCTACACATCTGCCCCTTATTACAGTAACCTTCAGTGGCAATATGAACAAAGATAATAAAATAAAAAAGTCTAAAACTCAACTGAGGATCGAACCCTGATCTTCCGGAGACTCAGCAAACACTCTAACCATTACGCCAAACCATAGCCTAAAGAGTAAGCGGACATATTCCATTCATCAAATTAATCGTTCATAAAAATAGTGAATCACACCACAAACATACTTTGACGTACGCCAAGTTGCCAATTTGGAATTCGATAACGTGTCACCGAATCTATTAACAAATTTGGAATTCACCAAATGTTTGTATCTGGCGAGAGATTTGAATTTAAATAATATCAGTTGAAAATGTTTTCAAAACAATGGC
>OY744546.1:12545925-12593425 GCA_963556195.1 Sepiola atlantica
ACTGTAAAAAAGAACGAAAACATTGTTTCAGAAACACGTGAATACGCAATGAAGACGTGGCCGGAACGAGGAGTGTACTAAAATCTAAATACGGCCGTAAGCTGATAAAATTACAGAATCGAAAATATTTTTTATCATAAAAGATAATACTAGAAAGGAAGAAATACAATTATGCTAGGGAATAGGTGAGTTACAAGGGATTAAATGGAGATCCACACGTAGTGAAAACGGTAAAAAAAGTTCGTTTAGATAAAAAAAATGATAAAAAAATAATACTAGTACCATTTAATTCAATTTTGAGGGAGAAGAAACGCAATAATTCTTACCGGATATGCCTAAAAATGTCGGAATATTTAAAAAGAGAGAAATATCTCCATGAAGTTTCGTGAAGAAATCAGCTAAAAGATCGGGGACGACGCACCAGAAGACTCTAACCGGTGACGCTTAGAAGAAATCCCCTATGAAAAAACGACCGGTAAAGGGAGAGAAATGCTATGGAATCAATTGTACGCTGGACAAAACAAATGTTGATTGCAGACTTTCTAATTCTTTCGTTACAAATTCTATTTTCTTTGCGTGTCTTTAAAGCATGTGGTCATGCAACAGTTTCTCACTTTTTTATGCAGTCCTTTGAATTATTGTTGTAATCTGCGATATCTTTCAAACTGCACCGGTTGGGCAGTAAAGGGCAGGTAAGACAGTGTTGCATCGTATGCCCCCTCTCCACATTCGTAGATGGTTGGGTCAGTTTTGTAGCCCCATCTAGTAATAACAACGTTTGATCGCTCCATTCCCGTTTTCAGGCGATTGAGTGTTTTCAGCTGGAACTAGGGAGCGTTTGAACCGGGAAGGAGGGCCACAGAAGAGGGAGTTTTCCATGTCAGTAAAAGGGGGAGGGGCATTATCGAAATGGTCGATGCATTACACGAAATTTACGACATTTAATAAAGACAAACGAACCATTCTTGCACTCATATGAACCTAGATATGATTACACAAGACCAAATGACGTTGAACAAAACAATAGAACCACAAGCCAATCCCATCAAATTCGAATATGTAACCAAAAATAGGTAGAACGAACTTATACTATCTTTTCTTTGATGACGCTCTCGTGTTTACAGGTGTCCAGCTGCTATCTATATTTTTTATGATTTAAATTATTTTCTCTTTTTTATATTTCTCCTAAGGAGTACAAATCTAGGGTGTTTTCCAGTGTAGTTAACATGACAAAAAGCGAGTGAAAAAACAAACGTGCAACAAATAAATGTTACCAAAGGCAAGATAAGTTACTCTTCTATCTACTCGGATAAGTTTATTATTGTTTTAACTTATTTTAAAGCATTTTTGTTAAAAAAAAAAAAACACCGTGTCGACTCTGTTCAGTTAGAACGAAAAAAAAAATAACATGGCGCCGTTAAGCCTTGCACGATGGCTCGCTGATAATCGCTCAAAAATCGAAAATTAAACAAAATACTAGTAGAACATCACATTTTCGCACGATTGGTGACATTTATTGGATATGTTTCTACCAGTATTTTGTTTAATTTTCGATTTTTGAGAGATCATCAGGAGTCCCGGGGGGGGGGGGGGTTATCGGCGCCATCTTTATTTTCGAAAGGTTCGAAGTCAAACAAAGCAGCAAATATCACAGCAATTCGAAAAGACGCGGGAGGGTAGGGATATCACAATTTTAACCCAGTCTAAAGAGCATACATAACAATAAAACCACACATAAAAATAAACACGATGGAAGAAAAAGAATATAAAAAACAAAATTGAAAATTAAGACAATGTTAAGAAATTATAATTTAAAAAATTTAAAAACGTAAAAAGATAAAAAAATTCAAATAATTGAAAAAATTAAAAGTTTAAGAAACAATTATCTATAAAATATTATCTTTATAATTTTTTATTTGAAAAACAACGGATACATGAAAATAAACATAGAAGAAAAAGAATATAAAAATATAAAAAGAAAAAGAATATAAAAACAAAATTGAAAATTAAGACAATGTTAAGAAATTATAATTTGAAAAAATTTAAAAACGTAAAAAAATTGAAAAAATTGAAACAATTATATATAAGAAACAATTATATATAAGAAACAATTATATACAAGCCACACATGCGTGGTCCCCCTTTGTATGTGACTCGATGTGGCGAGTGTAAAATGCAATAAATTTGGGCAATTTGAGGCATTTTTGACCCACCCTTTTGACACCCTGGGGCGCGAACGAGAGATTTTCTAAGGTCAAGGATGCTCATTTTATATCCAGAACAATTGCCTCTACATTTTGGCCAAGTTTCAGAAAAATTGAATGGATGGATCAAACGTTATGGGAGAAAAGGGTCATTTTTTGCCATTTTTTTTTTTTACCCCCTGGGGGCGCGAACCAGATTTTTTGCAAGGTCAGCGATACTTATTTTCTATTAGGAACAATTGCCTCCATATTTTGGCCAAGTTTCAGAGAAATTGAATGGATGGATGAAAAGTTATGGGACAAAGAATGTCAATTTTTGCCATTTTGGGGCCTTTTGACGCCCTGGGGGGGCTAACCAGATTTTTTTTCAAAAATCGGAGAATGTCACTTTCTAACCTGACAAAAGTTACAACTTCATGCAAAATTTCAGAGAAATTCAATGGATTGTTGCGGAGAAAAATCCGGACGGACGGACGGACGGACGGAAATGCCTCAAAACATAGGTCCCCCTATGGATAGGGGTTAAACAGATGGAATGGTTTATCACTTTACATGATGAAGAATATTATAAGAGGATTGAAACTGATGAATGAAATGAACAAAATTGTATCACTTATGAGGATGATTTATGATAAGCATTTGCCGATATTAGATCTGAAGAGGACCATGATGTACTATGCAGGGAAGCAGTTCCGAGGTAATATGTTTCACAGATGGGAAGTTCTTGGAAGTACGAGTTTTTGCTGTGTATGTTTTGCAAGAAGGAACCAGAAATTGGAGCTCAGTTGAGCACCATTTCATGGAAATAACAATTGAGTAGAGAAAGACTAGCAACGTCTTTTCTATGAAAAAGGGTTTATATGAATTGAATTAGTCAAGAAACTTTAAAAAATTAATATTCGATTTGTTTACGCCTTTATTTTGAGTAGGATACATATTTAAAACGAATTTCTTTTCGTTTTTTACGCACTGCCATTTTTGTGGTATGGCTAAAATTGCGACGTACCTTGAAGACAATCCCGCAAATCGTACGTTAAATAATAATGATATGAAGATAAACACTGCGTAATTCTCACGGTATTATAAAAAAAAGGATTGGAGAATAATAGAATATTAGACTAGCTTATTCCCAGCTTTTTGAGCGATGTTGATCCAGTATCTGGGTATGTCAATTACCATCTTTACAGACACGGTGAGCATTTTTCATTATTGAGATTCCAAACCTGGCCGTGTTTCTGTTCCGTGGAACAACCTTACAAAGGAGGCCGTGACGATGCCTACAGAATCCAGGTTTAAAGTCACCTTTGACGAGCATTCAAACTGTAGATGTTGATATCTTCTAACTGTATTTTACATGGCTTGTTGCACTTTGATCTTTTTCTTGACAACTAGTGTATACTTTTTGCTTCAGCGATGTTGACACAGTCCCTGGATATGTCAATTCCCATCTTTACCTAGCTTCCACCGCTAGTATATTATCTTTTTTTAAATTTTTTATTTTTATGATATTTCACCCCAAACAAGGCAGGACGCCACTGTAGACGTAAGGGGCTACTGAGAATTAGGGAATAGGTTTAGGGTGTCATTCTAAGTTGGGAGCTGTGCAGCGAGATGTCTGTTTACATTAGTTTTAAACCTCTGCATGTCGGTAATGTCGGGGAAACAGGGGACAGGGAGGGAGTTCCAGATGCCAACAGCACGAGAAAATAAGCTATTGTAGTAGAAGGCTTTCCGGCATCTGGGGACCTCCACAGTGAATGGATGGGATTTAGCTGATTGTCGAGTTGGTCTAGTGAATTTACGTCGAGGGGGCACCAGAGTAGCCAGTTCATCGGAGCACAATCCATTGAAGTATTTGTAAAACAAGCACAAGGATGCTACATTGCGGCGATGGGACAGGAGCTGGAGGTTGGTTGACAGTGATGGACTTATTAGGTTGGTGACTCTTTTTTGGACCTTGTCAAGGAAGAAGAGACTAGTAGATGATGCACTAGCCAATATGTAGATGTGGCAACAATACTCCATGCATGGGCGGATGGTGGCTTTGTAGAGATACAGGATAATGTCAGGTGTGAGAAGTTTACTAGCACGGTAGAGGGGGCCCACCTTCTTTGCTGCAGCCTTGGCAATATCTTCAATGTATTTGTTCCAATTTATGTTACCTGTGAAAGTTAGGCCGAGGAGTTTGAATGTTAAACTCTCAGGTAGGGTGTTATTGGCCATGACAATCGCTGGTGGGACATTCGATTGGCACGGTGGCTAAGTGTTTAACGACGCAGGCTGAGGACCTGTGTGTGCCGGGTTCGAATCCAGTTCGTTCCACAGAAACACTTTCATCAAAACTCACACCTGACCTTGTGTCTAACCTCCCGAAGAGAATTCTAATAAAATATTATATTGGGTTGGCCAAAAAGTCTGTTCTTTTTTTTTAGGTAAATATTAAAACCGAGTTTATGCAATTCATTTTCCACGCTCGATTTGGAAATCTTGAGAATGTCTGCGATTTGTCTGGTTGTCAAACGGCAATCTTGTTCCACTACGGCTTTCACTTGTTCACTGTCGATCATCTTTGGCCGGCGTGAGCGAGGAGCATCTCTCACTGAAAATTCCCTTTTCGGAATCGAGCAAACCATTTTTGGCAGACCCGTTCTGTAACAGCATTATCCACATACACATGGCATATCTTTATGCAGGTTTTTGTAGCCTTTTTTTGTAGTAAAAAACATCAGATGTCGGCAGTGCTCTGCTCGATCTTCCATTTCAAGGCCTGAAATACAAGCAAAAATGTAAGAACTCATCTGCTCGGAGGTATGGGTCATGACGAAATGTTGGGAGAGGATGGCAATATGGCGACATGCCATCCCAACGCCCGGGGACCATATTTATTTGGGGATCCCACGTGGTCTGGTTCATTTATAATAATAGGGCCTTGATTAACTAAAGGTTTTTAATCCTTATATTATTGAAATAAATATTACTATTCAGGTCACAAATTATTTTAAGGGGAATGCAATGAAGAATTTATATAGTTTGGTTTACTTAGTAAATTGTGACCTATTTGCGTTACGAAGAGAATATAAAATATTGTGATTTTCAATCGACCACGTGGGAACCGAAGGAAAACCGTATCAATTAACTAACCAACATTTTTACGATTCAAAAACATGTTTATTTTATGTTTAATGGTGTTAGTAAGAATTAATTGTTCATCTGGATAGTTCGTGTGTGCAATTGTTGAAAAATTGTGTATGTCTATTTGTGGCAATGTGTATGTGTTTGAATATAGTTCTTTGTACATACTTTTCTTTTGAGAGAGAGAGAGAGAGAGAGAGAGAGAGAGAGAGAGAGAGAGAGAGAGAGGGAACGAGCCTTGTTGCTTCTTTTATAGGGTCCGAAATCTCGCGCTGGTTACTGATGTGTCATTTCCTGATTAAGCCAGCGTGTTTTCCACGAGATTTCCCCTTTTTTAGCTAGAGATAAAGAAAGTGCATCAATCAACGCCGAGATAGAAAAGGAGTTGAAATCAACGCCGTTTACTTTTTGATGTCCGTTTGAAACCTTATAACTCTCGCTACAGAGGATTATTACACACTGACATCAATATACTCGCAACACAAAATACAGGATTTAAAGAATAGGAATATAAAACGATCTTTAGTAGGCCGGAAAGATGACATTCAAAAAACAAACAAACCTTTTGGCCAATCCAATATTTAACTGGAGAATTATAAAGAAAAAAAATGAAAATCTAAACTTCGGTATTTACAGAATAATTACGATTGTATCACTATGAGGGCCAATTTTTTAATTCGTTAGTTCATTTCTCGATAGGCAGAAGACCGTGAAAGCTCATTCTTTCTGCTTCCACTCTTTCATTTTTCATTCCTTCTTCTCATTCTGTCATTCTGTTATTCTTCTTCCACTTCTTCTTTCTTAGCTGCCATTTTAATTCTATCTTTTCTTTTTCATTTTTTCGTTCTCTTTTTTCTTTCTTTATTTTAAAACTGTTTTCTTTATTTATTATTTAATTTTCATTTCTTTATATTCCTTTTTTACTTTCCTTTTCTTTTTCATTTTTTCGTTCCCTTTTCTTTCTTTTTTCTTTTATTTTAAAACTATTTTCTTTATTTATAATTTAATTTTTCTTTCTTTCTTGTTTTTTTGTAATTTGTTTTTGCTTTCTTCCTTTTAGTATTTATTTATATTCGTTTATTTTATAAACTATCCTTATTTTTCTTTTTCATTTTTCCGTTCATTTTTCTTTATTTTCTTATTTTTGTTTCTTATCAATCCGTTTTCTTTTTTTTTTTTTTCTTTTTTAATTTATTTAGTTTTCATTTCTTTATATTAATTTTTCCTTCCTTTTCTTTTTATTCTTTCGTCCCTTTTTATTTTCTTTCTTTTTCTTTGCTTTCTTTTCATCCGCCGCATTTCATTCTTTATTTTTTATTATTTATTATTTATTTATCGATATTTGTTTATTTTCCTTCTTTTTCTTTTTTCTTTTTTCGCTCTGTCTTTTTTCATTTTTCTTGTCTTCAATTTGTTTTTTCTTTGTTTTTTTTTATCATAATTTAGTTTTTATTTCTTTTATTTTAGGGTTTAGCTTCCGTTTCTTTGTCTTTTTTTCGTTTCCCTTTTCTTTTCTTTTCTTTTTTCTTATCCTATGCTTCCTTCTAATCAGGTTTCTTTCTTCTTTCTTTTTTATTAAAATTTTATTTCTTTATATTATTTTTTACATTCCTTTTCTGTTTCGTTTTCTTTTTCTTTCCATTGTTTTTCTTCTTATTTGCTTTCTTTCAATTCGTTTTCTTTCTCTCTTTCTTATTTAATTTTTCTTTCTTTTCATTATTTTCCTTACTTTTCTTTTTCTTTTTCTTTACCCTTTCCATTTTCTTTCTGTTGTTTTTCTTCTTCTTTACTTTCTTTTAATCCGTTGTCTTTCTTTCTTTCTTACTTTTTTTCTTTATATTTATTTTACCCTCCTTTTATTTTCTCTTTTCATCCGTTTTTCTTTTGTGCTTTATTTTTATTTCTCCATATTTCTTTCCTTTTCATTAATTCAAGGTTTCTTTCGTTTTTCGTTCTTCATTTTCTTATTCTGTCTCGTTCTTTTATTGGAAACTATTTCAGCCATAAGAGACGAACAATTTTTCTATTCCAATATCTTTCTTGAAGTTTCTCCTACCTGAGCACTCTCTCCTACCATGTTACCTCGCATTTTGGATTCCTCATTCCCACCACGGCACCAATGTATACATATTGACTCCGTTATTTCATCATGTTATTCTTGATAAAGTCCACCTCGAGACGAAATATTGAACCAAATCATGACACTAAATTCTTATTTATTTATTTATTTAAAATAGTCTGCCTTTTGCTCAGTTCTTTATTTTCATTTTTGTTACCTATGCATTACATTCTGTCGTATGATCATCCTCTAAATATATCTTACACATAAGCAGTATATGAAACAGATATTAAATAAAGTTGTATTTTAAGGAAGCTGCTCCAGACTAGCCGTGAAGCCACTTGATGTAAGGAGCTAAAAAGAACGAAATGTGACTAACGCAAAGGATGAGGTACCTATTGACTTGAATCTTGAAAACACCAAGGCCATAAGTAGAAGGAAAACAGTCAGCGGGAGGAGAGTTCCTGCAGTTCGTGGCAAGAAACGACTATAAATAGGAAGATGTATTATAACGAAGAATCTGAACAGCGAACTGATGAAGACCACTAGTCAAACGAGCTGGAACAAAGGAAGCAGGAAATGAATTTGGCAATTTTGAAGAACACATGCCATAATAGTACTTATAAAAGAGACTGAGACTAGCAATATCGAGATTTTTATTTCTTTTTCACTTTCATTTTATTCTTTCGTTTCATTCTCTTTTTCCCGTATTTTCTTGCTTTCTGCTTTTCTTTCGTTTTTTTGTGTGTTCTTTCCTCTTTTTTATGTTTTTTTTCCTGAACTTTTTCTTGTTCATTCATTCCTACCTTACTTCTTTTTATTGATTTTTCTTCTTTTTTCCCTTTTTTTTTCTTTTTTCTTTCTTTTTTTATTCCTTCTTTTCTTTTATCTTTTTAAAATTTTTCCTTTTCTTTTACTATTTATTTTTCTCATTCTTTCCTTCTCTTTTTTCCTTTTCTTCTTTCTCATTTTCTTCTTTATTCACCCTATTCTGCCCTTCGTTCTTTCTTTCTTTCTTTTTTCTTTCATTTTTTTGCTTTTTATATTTCTACTTTTTCTTATTCTTATTCTTATTTCTTTTCTTTACTTTCTTCTTTTCTTCTCATTTTTCGTATTCTTATTTCTCTTTGTTCACTTTATTCCGACTTTCTTTCTTTCTTTCTTTCTTTCTTTTTTTCACTTGTTCATTTCTTCCTTCTTTAACCTTGGTCAATTAGCGCGACAGAATTCTTTTCATATTGACAATTCCCATTTACACGAGGCCACGCCCTCTTTCAAGATATGAAATATAAATTTTCACCTTATTTTATGATTGGTTACTTTATCAACCAATCACAGCAATCGAAACTCGTCCGGTTTATTGCACTTTTTCTAGACTACAGCGTCTTCCCTTTTCAGATCATTGGACCAATAAAATATCCCTATTAGCATACAATTTCCTTTTTGTGAAGTGGTTGTAGTAATAGAAAGATCCCCGAAAGAGGAAAGTTCCCCTGCTCAGTTTGCGGAAAGGGAATCGCGTGCAATTCAATTTTTTGTGGTACCTGTAAGCATTGGGTACACAACAAGTGCAGTGGAATAACTGATAGATTGAGAGAGGATAACACATTTAGGTGCAAGAAGTGTAAGACAATGAAGATGGATGAGAACTCAGATGTGGAGAAAGTCTATCTGGATGGCGAAACTATTGTGAGCGTCGAGAAGTTTCGTTACTTTGGAGATACCATTAGTGCACTAGGTGGAGCAGGTGCTCATGTGATTGAAAGAATTAGGAATGGATGGAGTAAGTTCAGGAAACTTCTGCCATTACTAACCAGCAGAGCGTTATCACTGTAAAGCGAGGCAAGAGTCTATGAGGCATGTGTGTGTGCAGAGTAATGATGTATGGAAGTGAAACATGGCCGGTGAGGATTGAGGACATGCGTTGCATGGAGAGAAATGACATGAGAATCATACAATGGGTGTTTTAGATCTGATGACCTTGGAGGAAGATTAAATCTGAACAGTAGATAGAGGGAGATGCGTGCAGAATAGTAGACTTCGATGGTATGGCCACTTTGAAAGAATGGATGAGAGTTTTTTGGTTAGTAGATGTAGAACAGTTGAGGTATAATGGTTCAGTTAACAGGAGAAGGCCAAGGAAAACATGGGAGGAAATGATAAAAATGGACTTAGAAGAAAAGAGAGATGAAGAGCTGGCCATAGATAGATTACTTTGCAAGTCAATTTCTCGAAGCCGTCCAACACATGCCAGAATGTAAAACGAACGTTAATCCAATGATGATGATGATGATGATGATGCTGATGATGATGATGATGATATTTTTTCATAGATAGAAAGAAGCACGAGTATTCTTTATATGCTTTTCTATTTAGCGATGAAAACGTTAATTTAAACATAAGTGTTGTGCAGCAAGAAAGGTTAGGATTTAGGGTTAGGGTAAGGGTTAGGGTTTATGGTTACGATTTAGGGTTAGAGTGTATGGTTAGGGTTAGGGTTAGGTTTTAGGGTTAGGATTTATGGTTAGGGTTTAGGGTTAGGGTTTAGGGTTAGGGTTAGGGTTAGGTTTTAAGGTTAGGATTAAGGTTAGGGTTAGGGTTAGGGTTCATGGTTAAGATTTAGGATTAGGGTTTACGGTTAGAGTTAGGGTTAAGGTTAGGGTTAGGTCTAAGGTTAGGATTTAGGGTTAGGGTTAGGGTTAGGGTTAGGTTTTAGGGTGAGGTTTAGGGTTAGAGTTAGGTCTCGGGTTAGGATTAGGGTTAGGGTTAGGGTTTATGGTTACGATTTAGTGTTAGAGTTTATGGTTAGGGTTAGGGTTAGGTTTTAGGGTTAGGATTTTGTGTTAGGGTTTAGGGTTAGGGTTTAGGGTTAGGGTTAGGGTTAGGTTTTAAGATTAGGATTTATGGTTAGGATTTATGGTTAGGGTTTAGGGTTAGGGTTAGGTCTAAGGTTAGGATTTAAGGTTAGGGCAAGGGTAAGGGTTAGGGTTCATGGTTATGATTTAGGATTAGGGTTTACGATAAGAGTTAGGGTTATGTTTTAAGGTTAAGGTTAGGGTTAGGGTTTATGGTTACGATTTAGGGTTAGAGTTTATGGTTAGGGTTAGGGTTAGGTTTTAGGGTTAGGATTTTGTGTTAGGGTTTATGGTTAGGGTTTAGGGTTAGGGTTAGGGTTAGGTTTTAAGATTAGGATTTATGGTTAGGATTTATGGTTAGGGTTTAGGGTTAGGGTTAGGTCTAAGGTTAGGATTTAAGGTTAGGGAAAGGGTAAGGGTTAGGGTTCATGGTTATGATTTAGGATTAGGGTTTACGGTAAGAGTTAGGGTTAGGTTTTAAGGTTAAGATTAGGGTTAGGTCTAAGGTTAGGATTTAGGGTTAGGGTTAGGTTTAGGTTTTAAGGTTAGGGTTAGGTTTAGGGTTAGGGTTAGGTCTAGGGTTAGGATTTAGGGTTTATGGTTTCGGGTTATAGTTAAGGTTATGGGTTAGGGTTAGGGTTTAGGGTTAGAGTTTAGGGTTAGGGTTAGGTTTTGGGTTAGGGTTAGGTCTTTGGTTAGGATTTAGGGTTTAGGGTTTAGGGTTAGGGTTAGGGGTTAGGATTAGGGTTTAGGGTTAACGTTAGGGTTCTATTTAAAACTTAAGAGTATCAGACAAACATGCTTTTAAAAATTTTTTAAATGTCAACGAAAATGTATGTTCTGAATTTTTGAGATGAGGATTTGATAATTTGCATAATTTGGATTATTCGGACGACTGTTCTTATCTTGAGTGTTATCCTCACAACGTTTCGGCCGCTGTAACCTCCTGCCTTCTTCAGGTGTATCTTTTCGAACTCGGGAATATTTCTGTCGAACTCGGGAATCTGGACGGAATTTCGAACGGAACCCTTTATTTAATCCACGGGAGTAGCATGCTCTCGTTCCGTGAAACAGTGGATATAGTACTAAGTAAAATTCAGTTTTAAGTGATAGTCATCTGAAGGTTGAAGGTTCAATCCTCGGTGCGGGTGATACGAGGAATTGTGAATTACTGAAGACTTCTCCCAGTGATGGTTGGCAGAGCTCATTCATTACTGACAGTCTGACTGTTCGACGATCTTGCTTGCTACCTATTAGCATGACGTCATTTTTCAGTGATCAGGCCTGCTTAACGATGGCCTCGGTCATACCAAAGAAAATACTATTTTAAACTTCGCAGTGTTAGATCAACGATGTAAATTTAATTTCGAACTAAAGAACGTGAGACCATCGAAAATGCTTTTTCGAACTTAAAATTGTCAGACAAACGAAAATGTATTTTCGAACTTAAAATTGTCAGACTAACAAAAATGCTTTTTCGAACTTAAAATTGTCAGACAAACGAAAATGTATTTGCGAACTTAAAATTGTCAGACTAACAAAAATGCTTTTTCGAACTTAAAATTGTCAGACTAACGAAAATGTATT
Organism: Sepiola atlantica; assembly: GCA_963556195.1. Taxonomy (NCBI): domain Eukaryota; kingdom Metazoa; phylum Mollusca; class Cephalopoda; order Sepiida; family Sepiolidae; genus Sepiola; species Sepiola atlantica. Next base: position 12,557,763 of record OY744546.1, read on the forward strand.
TTCGAACTTAAAATTGTCAGACTAACAAAAATGCTTTTTCGAACTTAAAATTGTCAGACAAACGAAAATGTATTTTCGAACTTAAAATTGTCAGACTAACAAAAATGCTTTTCGAACTTAAAATTGTCAGACAAACGAAAATGCTTTTTCGAACTTAAAATTGTCAGACTAACAAAAATGCTTTTCGAACTTAAAATTGTCAGACAAACGAAAATGTATTTTCGAATTTAAAATTGTCAGACAAACGAAAATGCTTTTTCGAATTTAAAATTGTCAGACTAACGAAAATGCTTTTTCGAACTTAAAATTGTCAGACTAACAAAAATGCTTTTTCGAACTTAAAATTGTCAGACAAACGAAAATGTATTTTCGAACTTAAAATTGTCAGACTAACAAAAATGCTTTTTCGAACTTAAAATTGTCAGACTAACGAAAACTGGTGATACCAGATCAGGCTGCCCTGTGGCTCCCTGAGACGAAATTCACCTAGATTGACGTTTTTTGTTTTTTTCGTTTGTAAAACTTAATTATGTTCTACAAAACCAAAAACAAAAACAACAGCCCCTCTCCCTTTCTCCCTCCCCTTTTTTTATTTTTATTTTTCCTACCCTACTCCCGGTCCTGGATATGACCTTAAACTACATCCGATGCTGAGATCCGGCTTACAGACTTTGGGGAATGTGGAGACTCCTCTTAATTACCATTGCTCCCAGATCCACCCTGACCCGGAGTGGTAGTACCTGTTAGGGTCCCAACTATGGGTTAAATAGAAACAGATATTAAAAGGGGAAAGAAACAAAAAAGAGAAGAAAACAAGACCAGATTCGGCATTAAATAACCCAAAAAGGGTTGATATGCCGTAAAACAAAACTACCAAACCAAACCAGACTAACGAAAATGCTTTTTCGAATTTAAAATTGTCAGACAAACGGAAATGCTTTTTCGAATTTAAAATTGTCAAACAAACGGAAATGCTTTTTCGAACTTAAAATTGTCAGACTAACGAAAATGGTTTTTTGAACTTAAAATTGTCAGACTAACGAAAATGATTTTCGAACTTTAAATTGTCAGACTAACGAAATTATAATTTAAAATTTAAAGTGTTAGACCAACGAAAATGCTATTTCAAACTTAAAATTGTCACTCATAAAGTGGGATGAATGTGTGTTTAAAAAAAAAAATTTTATATCGATTTTATGTACAAACATAACATCGATATTAAAACAAACATTCATTCCACTTCATAAACGCATCACATATGTTTAATTCTAACGTCTCTGTTTCGGTCGAAAACAAAAGTACAAACACATTCTTTTCACGTCATCGACGCACCACGTATTTTCAAATATTGACTTCTATGTATTTTTGGTTCTTTTCTTAAACGCTGTCATCTTGAGAAGTCTTGAAATAAAGACAAAACGTTGATGAACATATAAACAATTTTCGGTTTTTCATTTTTTTCATTTTTTATATATATCTTTGCATTTTAGCCTGACGATTCCCTACGGGGATGAAACATGAAAGCCTCTGTGTAGCTTAATTGCCATAAATATATTTTCATAATTTACTATATATATATATATATATATATATATATATGAGATTTACCTTCCTCTCACAGCGGTAAGATATGACACAATGTTGGGAAAGTCGGATTTGAAAAGCCAGCGCCCAAGAAGGTGAGCACTCTGGCCTACAAAAAATGCTTGGGCAGCCCCGTCGGCATTCCCCGGTAGGCGCGCCTCAGGCGATTAGCAATAAACTAACCCCCTCTCAAAGGGTGAGAAGGCAAAACCTGGGAGGGGTACCTCCTAGAACTGCACAGATCGGCATCAAGGCCAAGACGGTACCGGTACCGGAGATGCCTAAAATATCGGGATATTTAAGGGGATAGAAATTCCTCCATGTAGGTCCGTAACTAAGAGGCTAGTAGAGATCGGGAACAGAGCACCGGAAGCCGCTCGCCCAGTGTCGGGCTAAAAAAGTCCCTTTACGAAAACGAGGACCGGCAAAGGGAGATAAATCTAAGGGACTATTCTACGCTAGAGAGAAAAACAATACTTTCGGATTAAATACATGAATCTTATAATAAGTAGACAAACCTATGTTTACATTTAATAATAATACGTTCTGTATTACTCCGTATACTATTTAAATATATGGATCTTAGAATAAATGTAACACGATTTGCTTGGGTATAACTGTTCGTTTGGGTAATTCCGAGAGTCAAATGCCAGGGGAAAATTGAATTCACTTTCTCGTTTCTGATTGGAGCAAAGTTTCTTCCTCTATTATAACAAAAGAATAAGCAAGTTTTATTTCCTTTGGGTTATAACATAATGCTTTTATTTCTAAGTTAAATTTATTTACAAATGGGCGGTTAACAAACTGATCCCATTTCTATTCTCTACCAGTCAGATGCTTTTATTTCTTAGTTAAATTCATTAGCATATACAGTGCGCATGCTAAATAACCTTTGTTTACGTCACCCGACGTCACCTCTGAGGTCAACAGTTGTCACTGGATTCCCGGCTCACTGGTTTCTCGGATATCATTCTTTTACTGGTCCTGGTCTTCGACCTACTTATGCCATCGACAAGGAATATTTTCGATTTGTTTATTTCCTTACAAAATAATTCTTTGTTCTTTTTATTTAGACCCCAAAACCGTCTGCAGACGATCCGGGTTCAAAACTCGCGCCCCGCACCGTAACGTTACATAAGTAGATAAACGTCTGCTTACGTTTTAGAGCAAGATTTTCGGTTCGGTCTTGTATATTAAGACTGGATTTACCCGCAAATGTGAAACGACGAAATTGTTACTATTAGGTTAAATTGTTTTGCTTTCTTAGCTAACCTAAATAACACGCGTTTAGTCAGATCATGGACTCGAAATAAAAGCGTACGCTTGACTGATTTGCCCCAGCCTCACCCGATCACTCAATTCTCGTTCTTTGTTCATTAGGTCACCGTGTTTGAAGACAGATTCTCTCAAAATGACATGCACTAAAACGTCCTATGCTTTTATACTCATTTTAGCTACGCTCTTGTATTTCTATCACATGAGTTGTCGGTCGGTCGGTTGGTCACGTTTCAGGTTGAAATAGTATTTTAAGCGCTAAACGCGCAGATTGAATAAACATATTTGTCCTAGTATCTGACAATATTTCTGAGATGGTATTGTTATTGTTCATTCCGCTGTGGACTACGGCCTTTTCAGGTACATTTTTACGCAGTCAGGGGTGTTTTATTATTATCAAATGTTTGTGTAGAGAAAGAAAACTGCATCAAATTCTGTCCACTTTTGTTGACTTACCTTTGATCAATCTATTTCTTATATCTTCGGGAAATTTTGATGTGTTTAGTTTTACGATTTAAATCATTGGTTGTTTGGTTGTTTGGTTGTTTTGTTTTACGGCATATCAACCCTTTTCAGGTTATTTAATGCCGAATGCAGTCATTTTGGTGAAAGTTTTTATGCTTCAAGTTGTTTATATCTTCAAATATTTATTCATGGTGCCTAGTTTGGTTGTCCCGCTTTACGGCACATCAACCCCTTTCAGGCCACTCAATGCCGAATGCAGTCATCCTGGTGAAAGTTTTTATGCTTCAAGTTCCTCACACGTTCAAATATTTATTGATGGTGTTTGGTTTGGTTGTTAAAGTATATTTGTTTTCTTCTCTTTTTTGTTTCTTTCCCCTTTTAATATTTGTTTCTATTTAACCCATAGTTGGGACCCTAACAGGTACTACCACTCCGGGTCAGGGTGGACCTGGGAGCAATGGTAATTAAGAGGAGGCTCCACATTCCCCAAAGTCCGTAAGCCGGATCTCACCATCGGATGTAGTTTAAGGTCATATCCAGGACCGGAAGTAGGGTAGGAAAAATAAAATAAAAAAGGGGAGGGAGAAAGGGAAAGGGGCTGTTGTTTTTGTTTTTGGTTTTGTAGAACATAATTAAGTTTTACAAAAAAAACCAAAAAAAACGTCAATGTAGGTGAATTTCGTCTCAGGGAGCTACAGGGCAGCCTGATCTGGTATCATCAGGATTTAAATCATTTAAAACTCAAGTTGCAAGTAAAGAGCATAAAAAATGTAGTATAGTTTTTTTCAGCTGTTTCAAGGCAGTGTTTATTTTAAGTCACACAATGAATCATATTTTTTTTTAAAAACATGAGACTTTAAGTGTCCAACAAAAACACAGATTGTAAACAATGTCCAAAAGTAAGTTTCAAATTCAAACCAAAATAAAACAAAAGACCAAAGAAACGATCTATTGTCAAATACTACGGGAAAACTTATGCCAAATATAAGAATTTAATTTTGATATTTTCTCAGTTATTCTAGCTGAGTTTTGTATTGACTTTTAAGAGTTTATACAGTGGGCTTTTCGATGTGTAAACGATTATTTTCTGAACATTCGAAGCTAAGTTTTCTGCAATTTAAAATCAGTTTTTAAAATTTGTCAACGTCATTTCGCCTTTACTTTTTGGCATTGTTTTCCTGGATATTTGAAGACTTATTCATGAAGTTTGAATTACCTACACAATCCTCGAGTGTTTTCGGTCTCTCTATACAAGGGTTTGTCAGGAAAACCTGGCATGACGATACTTCACCCAACAAGTAAACCCTGACCAAATATTCAAAGTAACATAGTATTCGAAGCCCAAATAAGATCTCCTCAGTTTAGCGACATGCTTATACGAGGAATAGTGAACCTTCTCCTAGGGATGTTACCTCAAGTAAGAGCACTTAGTTGGATGCTCCACCAGACCAAATGAATAATACCAAGCGACCAAAAGAAAGATATACTATACCATAGTTAAGTGGTCAATTGGGGAGAGGAAAATTAATATTCTTAACTTATTTGCAAACGCAACACTTGAAAGGTAAGGGAGAACTTTAATGGAACACTCGAATATTTATGTACCTCATATAGAGATCAAGGGGCCCCATGATTTATGAGAACTTCAACTGAAGTAAAATTGAACCAAGTTTCGCTTTGATGTTGTACGCTTTTCATTTGATCACAGGATTTTGTGCTACTGCTTGCATTTGTTCAAGTATGTTTTGAATTCTCATAGAAACAATTCGAACTCACATTAAATCATAGTATGATGTAACCCTAATCTGTCATTTTATTTATTTATTTATTTACAAAATTTTAAATAATTATTTAACGGTTTGAATATTGAGCTTTATTTTGCTTTGGAAATTGATTCTCATAAGAATCGAACTGAACTATAAAAAATAATTGTTTATTATATTATCACACGTCCCCCCATACACACACCGCTCGCCGCAATAGGCATAAATACACTTTAATTTTTCCGTATCACGTGACAATTTCCTATGGCTTAGAGGATAAGACGAAAGCGTAGAGAGTCAAAAGTGACTCTGTGAACCGGGTGCGTGCTTCGTGACTATCTAAAATTGTCACTTCCTTACACTGATGAGAGCCGAAAGCTCGGAACGACGTCGTATGTAGGTAAATATAATTTAATATTTATATATATATATATATATATATATAGTTAAATTATTCTACCCTACAGACGCCGTCGTTTCAAGCTTTTGCTATCATCAGTGTAAGAAGTGACGATTTCAGACGGACGGAGGACACGAACCCAGTACAGAATCAGCCTAGACTCCACGGTAAATTCAATGTTCATTGAATTTGAATAAATAATATTTGTAAGAAAAAATATCTTTAATGGTGATATTTGGTGTCCTGAAAGGAATGCTTTGGTAAGCCTTCATAAAATCGCATATATATATATATATATATATATATATATATATATATATTTAGAGAAAGAGAGGTAGAGAGAGAGAGAGAGAGAGAGAGAATACTTTGAGTCAGATTTTAAATGTAATGACGCAGAAGTAAAGTATAGGATAATAATATCTATAACCTCTTTTAAAAAGAAATGATTAAAAAACGTATTTATCTCCCTTGATAAAAAAATTTAGAGTGACGCCCCGTTTGAATGACTAGCAATTTTTTTGAATTACAAATCGCCTTAATATACCGTCTCTATCCTGGGTAATAAAATATGCATTTTGTTGTGTAATTAAGCTAACATCTTACAGAAGTATTTAACAATAGATCTATTCTTGTGACCTTTTGTTTGTTTTGGTAGAAATTGAAAGATTTCCGACATTATGGTGTTTTTTGTGTGTGTTCTAGTAGTGTCCAATTTATTTATCTACCTCACACAAGGTAAGATGTGACACAAGGTCGGGAAAGTGGGATTAGATAAGCCAGCGCTCGAGAGGTGCGCACTCTGGCCATTTAAAAATTGTCTGGGCAGCCTCGTCGGCATTCCTCGGTAGAGGCGCCTCAGACAGTAAGCAATAAACTTACTCCTCCCCAAAGAGGGGAGGCAAAGCCTGGGAGGGTGCACCTCCTAGAACTGCACAGGACCGGCAACTCCCAATAGACCGGCGTAAATCCAGACCCAAAGGCCCGGACAATATCGGTTTATTAGGCGGGGTAAAAACCCCTGTCCGATGTTTGGAAAAATAATTTGTTGCATTATACCACTTAAAATAAACATTGCGTTGAAACAGCTGTAAATAACTTTAATAGCTTTGTGTATACTCTTTATTTTGAATATAATTTGAAAATAATTAAATTTTCTTTACCAGGGATTGAACCCACAAACCATAAATAAAATTCACTCTGGAAAATCTCTCAACGAATCTCTGGAAACATAAGAACATTTATAAAGACAGAAATAAGATTTGGACAGGATTCGAATCTCTGCCAACGAAGATGGACCACCTTTAGTTGGCGTCGTTTTTACCACTCAACCAACAGGTCTACGGTAAAAGGATAGTCAAATGTGTACAGATAACTAAAATCTACTGCTTTCTAGACAATATATATATATATATATATATATATATAGCAATAGATAAAGTGAAAGAATAAAATAAGGTGCGAATCAAATTTTATTACAGTTCAATGTTCATTCAAAGTACTTTAAAGTCCTTAACTCATGAGTTTTCAAAGAAAATCTTCTCTTCAGAGGACAATTACCGCAATGACATTACTGCAGGTAATAAAAATTAAACTTTGAAAATATATTAAAAAAATATATATAAAATACATAAAGGTATATAAAATATCAAATATACTTTTTTGTAAACCTATACAGTACATCCAAGTCAAAAAGCTTAAAATAGCTCCAGGAAAGATATCAAAGATATATATATATATATATATATATATATATATATATATATATATATATATATATTGTGAATGATTTTATTATTCCATTTTTGCTACAAAATATATTATGTTTCGTTAAACTCTGCTTAAATGTCTAAGTTCGACGACAACCGGAAATTGTGGATGTATTAACGGAAGGGGGATTAAGGCGATGTTCGCATATAGCAAAGAAGGAAAGGGAGGAGGGGGGGGGGGAAGGTTCAAACAGGTAATACAGGTAATACAGGTTATTACCTGTTTGAACCTCCCCCCTCCTCCCTTCCCTTCTTTGCTATATGCGAACCTCGCCTTAATCCCCCTTCCGTTAATACATCCACAATTTCCGGTTGTCGTCGAATTTAGACATTTAAGCAGAAGATTCCAAATATGCCTGAAGAATTGACACTTATTTTAAGTGTTAACGAAACATAATATATTTTGTAGCAAAAATGGAATAATAAAATCATTAACAACATATATTTTGCTCTGAATTTTCATTGAGCACTCTCATGAACCCGGTTTCAACTTCCTTCGGATTTATACCCCTTGGATATTTGTAACAAGTTAATTATATATATATATATATATATATATATATATATATATATATATATATATATATATATATATATGTGTGTGTGTGTGTGTGTGTGTGTGTGTTTATTTACATTATTAAACGATGTCTCTCGATGCGTGGCGATGATATAGTGAAATTATAATTAAGTAAACAATAGATCATATTTCTGACAATATGTTATGTATAACGCTGCATTTTGGTGGATTTCACACTTAACCAACGTCTATATCTATCTAGGACGATTGTTTTTCATTATAATTACTATCTGAGATTCTAAGCATTTAAGACTACCGGAGTACCCATGCAAAAAAATGGACTATTTAAAAAACAATATGGATTTTATATTGTATCTAATATTTTAAATAATGAAAACATATCAGTCTCTTATAAGCAAATAAAAGACTGATATGTTTTCATTATTTAAAATATTAAATACAATATATTTTCTAATATTAAACCTTAATCGATACAATGTTACAGCATTTAGACATTATTTGACATGATGTTTTAGCTAATTATCACATTCCTTTTGTTGTTGTGAAGTAAAATGTAAAAATTTACCCAAATTCTTCATTTTTCACGATCATGCACTAGAACTTATTACTTTAGTAGAAATCTTAGTGCAAATTTATTATTTTGTGTAATTTCGTTGAAAAATAATTTGCCTGATTTATTTTTTCCGGATTATTTTTAATGTTTGAGTTGAGTCTTATGACAACGTGGTCTACATCGAATGAAAATACTAGTATGTTTGGAAATATCGCTTGGTTAATAAAAACAAGACAAATCCATTTTCTTAGAGAGGGTTATTCTTTATATGAACATTTCATTATAATTAGTTTTAGCTGAATAATTTGATAAGAGTTGCTCTCATTTCCGAAAAGAAATGTTTATTTTCTTTAGCAAAAACACCTTTACTAAAGATATATCCTAGGGTACTAAAAAAAGCTTATGAATGTATTTTCTATGAAAAAAAAACCAAACATCGTAGATGTTAACAATAAAAAAAATATATTACGAAATAAAATCTCCTAAATTCCGCATTAATAATGACCAATAAATTAAAACATTTAATAAATTTATTTATTTAATAAAATATATTTTCAGGAAGAAAAACAATAACGTTTATTTTCAATAAAGTAACATTTTTGGCCAAAACATTGTAATAAAATAGATTCTTAAATTGACAGTGATATTTATCATATGTTTCAATACCAAATTCTAAACAAAAGCAAAAATCAGCTTCCAGCAAAATCGATGAATCTACGCTACCCACAAGTTCTTCTAAAAGTCTCTATACATTTTGGATGATATGCAATTCTTTTTAAAGATAATCTCCACTCTTATATTTGCTAGACCATGGAATTGTCAAACCGTCAGATCTATTGCACTCTGATACTATTCAAAAATAAAGAATTAGGCCCAACCCCACCCCTATATATTAGTTAAATAACAGTTGTACTTCAATTAATATTTTACAATAGTATTGTTTTAACATTAAACAACCTAGAAAATATGTTGCCATAAAACACGACGAGTAAAAGAATGATATTGTCCGAATCGAGTTACAGCTGTTGACCTAAGAGGTGACGCCGGGTGACGTAAACAAAAGTTATTTAACATGTGCACTGTAGATGCCAGACAAAACAAACGAAACAAAATATTGGAATAATTAAGTGTCACCACTTTAGTTTTTAAGTTTTAATTGGTTGCACATTTCTGAACTTATTGCCGTTGCTCAATTTAGCGTCCTCATTGGTTCTTAAGGGTCGTTGTCACCAAGTTGTTGTGGCCTTGTTAGGGGCCAGAAATAAAGACACAAGAGAGGAATTAGGTAAACAAATATATATTTAGAAAGAACAATAGTACAGAATATATGCGAATGAGAGGATTACCAGCGATACTGTCCGATCCAACTGCCAGAGATGTCTACTGCAATATTGACTTCTCCTAACAGCAGTACCCGCTGTTATTTATAGCTGGGAGAGTTTACCCGTGCGTGGGTAAATTACCATAACCCCCCTCCTAAGTATTAACACTGTGAGAGTTTCAATACCTTTTTTCTTTGGGTTAACGGCGATTAAGTTCGCCATTTTCCCTTTCCTTTAAATGGCGTTGTTCCGGGGCCGCTTACAGTATTGACATCGCAAACGTATCGTAAATTACATCAATACCTTCTTCCTCTTCAGGGAAACCGCTGTCAGCATTATGCGATAGACGGTTTCTGCCTTTGTCTCTTGTCTCTTGTCAGGAAACGAGACCTTTATTTATGTAGATCATATTTCCTACTCTTTTCTCAATTCTACTCACTTCATAGAAAGATTTATTTTCACGTTGACGGGAACGAGAGCATGCTACCTCCGCGGATTAAATAAAGAGTTCCGTTCGAAATTCCGTGCAGATTCATAAGTTCAGCAGAAACATTCCCAAGTTAGACAAGAAACACCTGAAGAAGGTCGGAAGTTACATCGGCCGAAACATTGTGAGAATAACACTGAAGATGAGAACAGTAGTCTGAATAATCCAAATTATACATAGAATTTTTTAGTCTTTGAGTTTTGAAGTAGAATTTCTTTGAGTTTTGTTGTCTGACTTACGTTTATTTTTTGTAATTCGAGCTTTTCTTCTTCAACTTCTGAAATTCAAACCGTTATTTTGTGTATCCAGCTGGAGTTGATCCATTCTTTTTTGTTATGTTTGATCCATTCTTTTTTTTTGTGTATCCAGCTGGAGTTGATCCTTTCTTTTTTGTTGTGTATCCAGCTGGAGTTGATCCATTCTTTTTTTTTGTGTATCCAGCTGGAGTTGATCCATTCTTTTTTGTGTATCCAGCTGGAGTTGATCCATTCTTTTTTTTGTGTATCCAGCTGGAGTTGATCCATTCTTTTTTTGTGTATCCAGCTGGAGTTGATCCATTCTTTTTTTTGTGTATCCAGCTGGAGTTGATCCATTCTTTTTTGTGTATCCAGCTGGAGTTGATCCATTCTTTTTTGTGTATCCAGCTGGAGTTGATCCATTCTTTTTTGTTGTGTATCCAGCTGGAGTTGATCCATTCTTTTTTTTTGTGTATCCAGCTGGAGTTGATCCATTCTTTTTTGTTGTATATCCAGCTGGAGTTGATCCATTCTTTTTTTTGTGTATCCAGCTGGAGTTGATCCATTCTTTTTTGTTGTGTATCCAGCTGGAGTTGATCCATTCTTTTTTTTGTGTATCCAGCTGGAGTTGATCCATTCTTTTTTGTTATGTTTGGAACTTAAGAAAATCGTCAATATTTGTCTGTTACTTTTTATTTTGATTCAACTGGAACAGAATTTAATTGCGGTGAAAAACTTTATTTTCTTTGAATAATAATAATAAAAAAACTTTAATTTCTTACTCACTGAAGGAATCACGAGTTATTTTTATTTTATTTTTATTTTTTTTAAACAGCAGATACGTAACAAGAAGCTAATATTCTGAAAATACTGCTTTCGTGAGAGATGTATTCTCGTAATTTAGCGGCTTGCGTTCAAGTTCAGTGTAAGCTAGTTACACATATTTTTTTCGTTCGGTTTCTTTTTCTGGATTGTCGAGTAGAACAAAGTCTGATTAAAATAGAATCTCGTACGTCTAATGTTAAACGAATATTGACAATTTCCACGTGGTCCTTTTGGGGTCCTGAAGGGTCCCTAAGGGTCCTCGTCATCAAGTTGTTGTGGCCTTGTTAGGGGACAGAAATAAAGACAGAATACAGGAATTGAGTAAACAAATATATTAAAAATAAACAGCTGTACAAAACATGCAAATGAGAGTGCTACCAGCGAGACTGTTCGGTTCGACTGTCAGGGCTGTCAGCTCGAATATTGGCTTGCTGCTATTTATAGCTGGGAAAGTTCATGCGTACGTAGGTAAATTACCATAACACTTAAACAAAAAAATAATTAAAATCCTAGTTGTAAGGTAGAGAACTTCTAATATATTCATCAATTAAAAATATAAGTTATCCTCCTTGCTGATTGTTATTTTCAAAGGAATTCACATTACGGGATAGTATTCTGCAGGATGTCTAGAAGGAGTTGTGGAAGGGTGCAGAAAACGGAATAAAGCCAGGTAATACACTATAGACTGTATCCAGCAGTATACGGAATACATGTTTGATGATGAATATTCGGTGAACGCTTGAAATGATTTCCTCGTATCAGATAAAAACAGTGTAGTACGCGTGTGCGGGTCCTTGATGAGGATCTTTTTGAGTGGGGGGGGGGGGCAAGTCAGAGTATTCTGTGAATACAGGCGAACTTTTGTATGTGTAGAAAAAAGGTGTATTGATTACTATCGTATCGAATTATTTGTGACAAAAACACAAGAAGTAATTTATATGTATCAATTTATAAAAGGGGATATCAGTTTTAAGACAGGTTCATAATACGAAGGAGACATTATGACTAATTGAAAGAAGAAGAAGAAGAAGAAGAAGAAGAAGAAGAAGAAGAAGAAGAAGAAGAAGAAGAAAGAGGGGGATAAGAAGGGGGGAAGAGGATAAGAAAAACAGAGTCATAAGAATGGGGGGGAGAGAAGGAGAATAAAGAGAAGAAATATGAGAAGGAGGCGAATAATAAGGAGAAGAAGAAAGAGAAGAAGGAAGAGGAGAATAATAATAATATGATGATGATGATGATGATGAAGAAGAATCAGAAGAAGTAGGAAGAAGAGAAGGAGGAGGAAGACAGAGAGGAAAAAGAAAAGAAAAGACGAAGAAAATGAAGAAATAGAATAAGGAAGAGAAGAAAAAAAAGAAGAAGTAGAATCAGAAAAAGGAAGATGGTAATAAGAATAAGAATTAGACGAAGAAAAAAAGAAGGACAACGAGAAGAATTAGAATAAGATGAAGAAGAAGGAAATAAAGAAAAATAGGAAAAAGAAGAAGAAGAAAAATTAGCAGAAGCAGGAGGAGAAAAAAAAGAAGCAGGAAGAGGAGAAGGAAGGGGATAATAATAATAACAATAAGAAGAATCATCAGAAAAAGAAGTAGAAAAAAGTGGGAGAATAAGACGAAGAATAATAAGAAGAAGAAGTAGAAGAAAGTGAAGGAGAAGAAAAAGAGAATAATAAGAAGATGGAGAAGATGGAGAAGAAGAAAAAAAGAGAAGAAGAAGAAGAAGTAGAAGAAGAAAAAGAAGAAAAAGAAAAAGAAGAAGAAAAAGAAGAAGGAAAAGAATGAGAAGAAGAAGAAGAAAAAGAAGAAGAAAAAGATGAAGAAAAAGATGAAGAAGAAGAAGAAAAAGAAGAAAAAGAAGAAGAAGAAGAATGAGAAGAATGAGAAGATGGAGAAGAAGAATGAGAAGAATGAGAAGATGGAGAAGATGAAGAAGAAGAAGAAAAAGGAGGAAGAGAAGAAGTTCGACCCCAAAATAGTTCATCTTCTAAATGAATAAATGCGAGTTTTTCTTTTCATTTATCCCACCTATATTACGGCTTACTGTTATTTAAATCAATAATACAACATCGTTTTTTGAAATACTATATATATAGTAGAAAACAAAGACCCAAACACAACTATTTATATGCTTAATTTGCTTAACTATTTTTATCAGTTTATAACAAATTAATGTTTCGTGTTATTCAGTTGTAATTTTATTGTCCGAAATTCCTATGTAACACATCACTCAATAAATCCCAAAGCAATTATACTGAAAGCGCCACTAAAACAAAATCCATATTATTTTTATAAAGTACTAACCTTCAAATGGTACATGTCAAACTTTGAGCCCAATCGGATTGTTAGTTTATAAATTACAGTTATTGAAGTGAAGCTACTGTTGCAAATTTTCCAAACAATGGAAAAAGTTAAATTTTGCGTTGATAAAGCATTGCTTTCTGATGGGAAAAATACTGTTCAAGCAAGCGAATGGCTTTATATGTGTTATTCGGACTCTGTTCTGTCGGAAACAAGCGTTAAAATGGTATGCTGCTTTTAAACACGGTCGTCGTACAGACACGGATGATGGTTAACGCCCAGCTCGCCCAAATTCGACAGTTGTCCTGGAAAATCTCTTCCTACCTAAATCGACCAAGAATGACTACCCAATCATCCCTGGCCTTAGCCAATTCGACGAAAGAAGACAGCATAATGTTTTTAAAGTATGCAGTTTAGCACAGCTTTTCTTTTATAGTATTCTGCATAATGTTTTTACAGTATGCAGTTTAGCACAGCTTTTCTTTATAGTATTCTGCATAATGTTTTTAAAGTATGCAGTTTAGCACAGCTTTTCTTTTATAGTATTCTGCATAATGTTTTTACAGTATGCAGTTTAGCACAGCTTTTCTTTTATAGTATTCTGCATAATGTTTTTAAAGTATGCAGTTTAGCACAGCTTTTCTTTATAGTATTCTGCATAATGTTTTTACAGTATGCAGTTTAGCACAGCTTTTCTTTTATAGTATTCTGCATAATGTTTTTACAGTATGCAGTTTAGCACAGCTTTTCTTTATAGTATTCTGCATAATGTTTTTACAGTATGCAGTTTAGCACAGCTTTTCTTTTATAGTATTCTGCATAATGTTTTTACAGTATGCAGTTTAGCACAGCTTTTGTTTTATAGTATTCAGCATAATGTTTTTACAGTATGCAGTTTAGCACAGCTTTTGTTTTATAGTATTCTGCATAATGTTTTTACAGTATGCAGTTTAGCACAGCTTTTGTTTTATAGTATTCAGCATAATGTTTTTACAGTATGCAGTTTAGCACAGCTTTTGTTTTATAGTATTCTGCATAATGTTTTTACAGTATGCAGTTTAGCACAGCTTTTCTTTTATAGTATTCTGCATAATGTTTTTACAGTATGCAGTTTAGCACAGCTTTTGTTTTATAGTATTCAGCATAATGTTTTTACAGTATGCAGTTTAGCACAGCTTTTGTTTTATAGTATTCTGCATAATGTTTTTACAGTATGCAGTTTAGCACAGCTTTTGTTTTATAGTATTCTGCATAATGTTTTTACAGTATGCAGTTTAGCACAGCTTTTGTTTTATAGTATTCTGCATAATGTTTTTACAGTATGCAGTTTAGCACAGCTTTTGTTTTATAGTATTCTGCATAATGTTTTTACAGTATGCAGTTTAGCACAGCTTTTCTTTTATAGTATTCTGCATAATGTTTTTACAGTATGCAGTTTAGCACAGCTTTTCTTTATAGTATTCTGCATAATGTTTTTACAGTATGCAGTTTAGCACAGCTTTTCTTTATAGTATTCTGCATAATGTTTTTACAGTATGCAGTTTAGCACAGCTTTTGTTTTATAGTATTCTGCATAATGTTTTTACAGTATGCAGTTTAGCACAGCTTTTCTTTTATAGTATTCTGCATGATGTTTTTACAGTATGCAGTTTAGCACAGCTTTTGTTTTATAGTATTCTGCATAATGTTTTTACAGTATGCAGTTTAGCACAGCTTTTGTTTTATAGTATTCTGCATAATGTTTTTACAGTATGCAGTTTAGCACAGCTTTTCTTTTATAGTATTCTGCATAATGTTTTTACAGTATGCAGTTTAGCACAGCTTTTGTTTTATAGTATTCTGCATAATGTTTTTACAGTATGCAGTTTAGCACAGCTTTTGTTTTATAGTATTCTGCATAATGTTTTTACAGTATGCAGTTTAGCACAGCTTTTGTTTTATAGTATTCTGCATAATGTTTTTACAGTATGCAGTTTAGCACAGCTTTTGTTTTATAGTATTCTGCATAATGTTTTTACAGTATGCAGTTTAGCACAGCTTTTCTTTTATAGTATTCTGCATAATGTTTTTACAGTATGCAGTTTAGCACAGCTTTTGTTTTATAGTATTCTGCATAATGTTTTTACAGTATGCAGTTTAGCACAGCTTTTGTTTTATAGTATTCTGCATAATGTTTTTACAGTATGCAGTTTAGCACAGCTATTCTTTTATAGTATTCTGCATAATGTTTTTACAGTATGCAGTTTAGCACAGCTTTTGTTTTATAGTATTCTGCATAATGTTTTTACAGTATGCAGTTTAGCACAGCTTTTGTTTTATAGTATTCTGCATAATGTTTTTACAGTATGCAGTTTAGCAAGCTTTTGTTTTATAGTATTCTGCATAATGTTTTTAAAGTATGCAGTTTAGCACAGCTTTTCTTTTATAGTATTCTGCATAATGTTTTTACAGTATGCAGTTTAGCACAGCTTTTGTTTTATAGTATTCTGCATAATGTTTTTACAGTATGCAGTTTAGCACAGCTTTTCTTTATAGTATTCTGCATAATGTTTTTACAGTATGCAGTTTAGCACAGCTTTTGTTTTATAGTATTCTGCATAATGTTTTTACAGTATGCAGTTTAGCACAGCTTTTCTTTTATAGTATTCTGCATAATGTTTTTACAGTATGCAGTTTAGCACAGCTTTTCTTTTATAGTATTCTGCATAATGTTTTTACAGTATGCAGTTTAGCACAGCTTTTGTTTTATAGTATTCTGCATAATGTTTTTACAGTATGCAGTTTAGCACAGCTTTTGTTTTATAGTATTCTGCATAATGTTTTTACAGTATGCAGTTTAGCACAGCTTTTGTTTTATAGTATTCTGCATAATGTTTTTACAGTATGCAGTTTAGCACAGCTTTTCTTTTATAGTATTCTGCATAATGTTTTTACAGTATGCAGTTTAGCACAGCTTTTCTTTTATAGTATTCTGCATAATGTTTTTACAGTATGCAGTTTAGCACAGCTTTTGTTTTATAGTATTCTGCATAATGTTTTTACAGTATGCAGTTTAGCACAGCTTTTGTTTTATAGTATTCTGCATAATGTTTTTAAAGTATGCAGTTTAGCACAGCTTTTCTTTTATAGTATTCTGCATAATGTTTTTACAGTATGCAGCTTAGCACAGCTTTTGTTTTATAGTATTCTGCATAATGTTTTTACAGTATGCAGTTTAGCACAGCTTTTCTTTATAGTATTCTGCATAATGTTTTTACAGTATGCAGTTTAGCACAGCTTTTGTTTTATAGTATTCTGCATAATGTTTTTACAGTATGCAGTTTAGCACAGCTTTTGTTTTATAGTATTCTGCATAATGTTTTTACAGTATGCAGTTTAGCACAGCTTTTCTTTATAGTATTCTGCATAATGTTTTTACAGTATGCAGTTTAGCACAGCTTTTCTTTATAGTATTCTGCATAATGTTTTTACAGTATGCAGTTTAGCACAGCTTTTCTTTATAGTATTCTGCATAATGTTTTTAAAGTATGCAGTTTAGCACAGCTTTTCTTTATAGTATTCTGCATAATGTTTTTAAAGTATGCAGTTTAGCACAGCTTTTCTTTATAGTATTCTGCATAATGTTTTTAAAGTATGCAGTTTAGCACAGCTTTTGTTTTATAGTATTCTGCATAATGTTTTTACAGTATGCAGTTTAGCACAGCTTTTCTTTTATAGTATTCTGCATAATGTTTTTAAAGTATGCAGTTTAGCACAGCTTTTCTTTTATAGTATTCTGCATAATGTTTTTACAGTATGCAGTTTAGCACAGCTTTTGTTTTATAGTATTCTGCATAATGTTTTTACAGTATGCAGTTTAGCACAGCTTTTGTTTTATAGTATTCTGCATAATGTTTTTACAGTATGCAGTTTAGCACAGCTTTTGTTTTATAGTATTCTGCATAATGTTTTTACAGTATGCAGTTTAGCACAGCTTTTCTTTTATAGTATTCTGCATAATGTTTTTACAGTATGCAGTTTAGCACAGCTTTTTTTTTATAGTATTCTGCATAATGTTTTTAAAGTATGCAGTTTAGCACAGCTTTTCTTTTATAGTATTCTGCATAATGTTTTTACAGTATGCAGTTTAGCACAGCTTTTCTTTTATAGTATTCTGCATAATGTTTTTACAGTATGCAGTTTAGCACAGCTTTTGTTTTATAGTATTCTGCATAATGTTTTTACAGTATGCAGTTTAGCACAGCTTTTCTTTTATAGTATTCTGCATAATGTTTTTACAGTATGCAGTTTAGCACAGCTTTTCTTTTATAGTATTCTGCATAATGTTTTTACAGTATGCAGTTTAGCACAGCTTTTCTTTTATAGTATTCTGCATAATGTTTTTACAGTATGCAGTTTAGCACAGCTTTTGTTTTATAGTATTCTGCATAATGTTTTTACAGTATGCAGTTTAGCACAGCTTTTCTTTTATAGTATTCTGCATAATGTTTTTACAGTATGCAGTTTAGCACAGCTTTTCTTTTATAGTATTCTGCATAATGTTTTTACAGTATGCAGTTTAGCACAGCTTTTCTTTTATAGTATTCTGTATAATGTTTTTACAGTATGCAGTTTAGCACAGCTTTTGTTTTATAGTATTCTGCATAATGTTTTTACAGTATGCAGTTTAGCACAGCTTTTGTTTTATAGTATTCTGCATAATGTTTTTACAGTATGCAGTTTAGCACAGCTTTTGTTTTATAGTATTCTGCATAATGTTTTTACAGTATGCAGTTTAGCACAGATTTTGTTTTATAGTATTCTGCATAATGCCATCACTCTGTTGTAGTATGCGATCTTAAACAATGTTTCTAGTCCAGTATCAACCATTTCTTGGCCTTTTGGCTAAGATCAAAGTGTAGTATCTGTTCCGATGGATACTGCACGCCTGTCCTGTGCAGTTCTAGGAGGTCCACCCTCCCAGGCTTTGCCCCCCCCTCTTTGGGGAGGAATAAGTTTATTGCTTACTGTCTGAGGCGCCCCTACCGGGGAATGCCGACGGGGCTGCCCAGGCAATTTTTAAATGGCCAGAGTGCTCACCTCTCGAGCGCTGGCTTTTCAAACCCCACTTTCTCGACCCGATCTTGGGTCACATCTTACTTGTGGGAGTAAGATAAAACTGGCCTTGTGCCTAACTCCTGGGGAGGAGTAAATAAAACCTCGAATGCGCTGTGCACTTTATCGGTTAAAGTTCGTCTTGAATTCACGTCAGTCATTGGACGTAAGTAACTGCTGGTCAAGAGAACTTCGCACAGTGGGCTCTTCGGCCTAAATAATGTCCATTCGGGTTCTATATTCATTCTACCAATCATTTTTGCATAAAATCATAGTCTGGAGTTAGTGTTACCATGTATACTGATATATTTAACCATTATTCATCATTAGATCCATTAAAACCTCAAATATGTATATCCGATTTTAATGAAATTTAAACCAAGACACTAATTCAGAGAGATTTTCAAACATTTCATCTTCTTCCGAAACAAAAACAGTGATATGGTATTATTAATACGATAGCGTATGTGTTCGTGTCACGCTTGCATCAAAAGCTCTGCGCATGCATGCTACACCTAGATTTTGAAAAGCATCCAAGTCACCTAATTTTCGTAATATTTTCTAGTATTTCCCTTTGGAGCAACGGTTAGCGACGTAGGATTTTGACGTCGACCCGACGTGTTTATAGTTCGATCCCAACCAACCTCTAAGAATTTTTTTCTGCATCGAAGGGGGGGGGGGGTTAGGGAGGGGACGACCGGGAAGACACATATAATTACGATAGCGTGTGTGTTATTTTGTGTGTCACGTTTACATCAAAAGCGACGACCTTCTGAATCTTTGTATGCTACTCATGAATTGGAGCCACATTTAATTTAATCTAAAGCGTTTACAAAGTAAGGTGTAGTCGTCGAAATATTATTATATTGTGGGCTTTATATTGTTGCTACGTTGTCTTTGATTGTCGGCGTCTGGGTTTTCAACTACCCACAAGCATGTTTGCACCAACCAGGTAGAGAAAGTGTAAGAATTACCTCATAGATGAGATCTTCCTCTGAGCACTGAGCTGCATGCTTGCACCCTCTTATATGCCATTGGAGAAATACAGACGGCAAGATTTGAAGATTTAGTCGTTGACAGAGAACTTGAGTGGGTACTTGATCCACATTTTGAATCATTTCAATTGTAATAAATTGGTCCTGAGAGTGGTTGTCAATAGACCAAGGAAAAGTTAGTTTGATTGCTTCGTAGAGAGATGGGTGCATCAATATGGAGACCCTCCAAATGTTTGGTTGATGGTGTCAACTTTTCTGTCTTGTATTGATTTACTCCTCTCCAGGAGTTAGGCACAAGGCCAGTTTTTATCTTACTCCCACAAGTAAGATGTGACCCAAGGTCGGGTCGGGAAAGTGGGGTTTAAAAATTGCCTGGGCAGCCCCGTCGGCATTCCCCGGTAGGGGCGCCTCAGGCAGTAAGCAATAAACTTACTCCTCCCAAAAGAGGGGAGGCGAAGCCTGGGAGGGTGGACCTCCTAGAACTGCACAGGACAGACCCATAGACCGGCGTAAATCAAGCCCGGAAGGCCAAGACAATACCAGTCTATGGGGTGCAGTATCCATCGGAACAGATACTACACTTGTCTTGTAGATGACTAGAGGTGTCATAGTAAGTGTCAGATTCCCCTCCTCCATCATCTTTCATATGTCCTTCACCCCTTCTCTTGCTAGAATCACACAGTGGGCTATTCGGACTATTCAGGTTCTATGTTCATTTTACAAATAATTTTATCATAAAATCTTTTTCTGGAGAAAGTATTACTATGTATAATGATATATTGAATCATTATTCATCATTAGAATTAGGGTCCATAAATGATGAATGCACAAATTTGGTCCCATGAATGGCTGCGCTCCCAATTCCTTTTATTTGCTGTATCAGCCGGACATGCGTGAATACCAGCTATGAGCAAGAACAGTGATATTAGTGGAATAATCTCGATTTTAGGTGAATTTTATGTGTCAAATATAACCTTTCCTTTCAATTATCTGATGAGTATTGACATCAAATTATGAGGGTTATTCCTGTAAAAAAAAAAACCAGTTATTGTGTTCAAGTACTGAACGATATTGCACTATTGCAATGTACATTGTAATGTCTTCTTTAACATTTATAGCATAGCTATTAATTCATTTTGACTAATAAAAAGCTTTAAAATTTATACATACAATGATAATAAACCACTTATGGGATTTTAAGGGACCTATAAATTAATTCGTATCCACTGTCACTTAGTCAGTTGATAGCTTGAACCTTCGTGATTCGAAAAGAATATTAAATTATCCATGAGAAAATCTTATGGTTTCGTATGTGGACTACAGGAGTTTGAGAGATATTTTAGCGCTAAATATGATATTTATCGGCCAATATTTTGCAAGAATTAGCATTTTTTTTTTTGAAAAATTGTAACAAAACTTTGTCTTAAAACCGTTAAAAACAGTACGAGAACTGAGAAAATAGTTTTAGACGATGTATTTTAGGTTGATAAAATGATTAGGTGAAGTATAAAGACTTAGAAATAGGAATATGCGTCAGTTTTAACCTTTCTTTTCAGTTATTTGATGAATATTGATATCAAATTATGAGGGTTACTCTCGTAAAAAAAGATGTTATTTTGCTCAAATACTGAACGATGTTGCACTGTTACAACGTACAATGTGATGCCTTCTTTTAGATTTACAGCATAGCGATTGGTTCATTTTGACCAATAAAAAGATTTAGAAGTCGTACATATCATTATCATAAACCACTTCCAGGTGGATCTGTTCATGCATTCAATTGCGTCGAATTTGACGGAATCTAAGTTTGGCTCAAATTAGCACACGTGCGAAGTAACGTTTATATATATATATATATAAAGATAAATGAAAGAAGAGGGATAAACATGTACGAATGACAAATCTATTTCAACTTCGATTGTTCAATGCAAGGTGTACTCGGTAAAAAACATGTTTATTATTCTTTGCTTAAACCAAGGCTTTTCAAAGATTAAAATCTTATCATCAGAGGAATTACATACACAGTCAAATCTCAACTTCTGAAAAACTACTCTCATTCTCGGTCCACGGAACTATTTTAAAATGGCCCGAATTTTCAAAATTACTTCCAAATAAGTGCGTTCCACCTACGATTGAACTAAACATCTTTCTGTTGGATTTACCTCATTTTTGAACATTTTCAACGCTGCCTTCACGAAACCCCTTTTTTCCATCTTTAATCTCCTTTCACTGGACACCTTATCAACGGACATTCACCAACTGGACAGACTCTATATTTTTTTACACGCAAACTCTCACTCTCCATTACTTAATATTTTTTCAAATTTTGAATTTTGGCTTTTCCACTGCCAACTTATCCATCATGTTTATCCCTTTTATTTCATTTATCTTTATAATTGCTCTATCTCGTATATTGAGCTTAAACCATTTCAAGATAGGTTCTATCCACTAAAAGTATACTTTTAGTTTCATATTATATATATATATATATATATATATATATATATATATATATATATATATATATATATATATATGAGCGGGGTCACCGGGCGTTGCCCGCGTTTAAGTGTGGGATAGCATCATATGCAACATCATATTAAAGAGAGTTTACTTTAACAGCAAAATTGATGTTGTCAAATATCTTACCCACTAAGTTATTCAAATATATATTAATATTCTTAAGCTAACGCTAATAAATAAATTATTTCATTGTGTAACATGTTAGAAAAGTGTCATTAGCTCATTTAAGGGACAGCTTGAGACGCAGAACTACTTCCATTATGTTCACATGCAAATTGTACATGTAAATACACTTATATTTAAAAGGAACACTCCCTAGTATGTCTTCGGTTTTAGGGACAGATATGCAAACAGACAGAAAATTGACCTATATATATATAATCAAATTATTGTTTAATATATATATATATATATATATATATATATATATATATATATATATATATATATATATATATATATATATATATAGGGAAATGAAAAAGGAAACAACCAAGATATATTTTTTTATGTATTCATCAACGTTTCGTCTGTGTTGTAAGATTTCCTCAGGATGATAATTTGAAGAAAAATGTCATGCAAGTATATCGAAATTTTGGATTGACATGACTCTTCGCAGCCTGGACTCTTCTCCAGCGCTTACAGTAGCCACGGCTACTACTGTTATTTATCAATCCATCATGTCAATCCAAAATTTCGATTTACTTGCATGACATTTTTCTTCAAATTATCATCTTGAGTAAATCTTACAACACAGACGAAACGTTGATGAATACATAAAAAAATATATCTCTTGGTTTTTTTCCTTTTTCATTTCCCATTACGTCGGATTACTCTCATCCTTCCTTTCTTTGCTAGATTTTGCTGTCATCAGAATCTCTTTCACTATATATATATATATATATATATATATATATATATATATATATATATATATAGAGAGAGAGAGAGAGAGAGAGAGATAGTATTATAGTGAAATAAATTCCAGAAAGAAATCCGTGTATGAGAGCTGAATGTAATAAACAGAGCAAGAATAAAATTAAAATAAAGTAACACGGAATCACATAATCACCGGTGCAATAATTTATTTCAACCCTCCGGTATTGTCAAGCATCCAAGTAAGGTGATTACATTTTTGAAAATGAGAAAAGAGAAATTCATACTCACCAATTCAATATACAGAGAGAGAGAGAGAGAGAGAGAGAGAGAGAGAGAGAGAGAGAGAGGGAGAGAGAGAGAGGGGGGAGCGACAATATATCTCATACATATCTTGAGAGAGGGGGAAATGAGCTATTTAAGATGTAAATCATGGAGGAGGAGAGTGGAAACATATTTAATATATATATTTAGAGAGGGGGAGAATGTACGATTTAGAACGGAAGACAATAGAGTGAGGGGAAGAGAGCAATCTATATATAGAGAGAGGGGGGGATTATAAGATTTACCACGGACAGTATGTAGGGGGTTGGGAAGGTAGTCAAGGTATCTCAAAAAAGAGGTCAGCTTGTCTAGGTCCCCCACCAACCAACCGCCCAACCCCAAGCCTTCTCTCTCTCTCTCAATATATATATATATATATATATATATATATATATATATATATATATATATATATATATATATATATATATATATATATATATATAGTGTTACAGAAGATCAGGTCAAATCAACATGATACTATAGGTTTAAAGCCTGGAGTGAGCTCAGAACGAAAAATAATGTTTCGATGTGTATGCTTATAATAATAAACAAGTCGTTCTGGCTATCTTCAGTCATATTTGATTTGGGAGGAAGTTATGAGTTATGAGTTTTTTTTCTTGGAGACAGTTTACTGATTTTGTAAAATTTTCTTTTTGCTTTTAGTACATAAATTGGGGTTCGGAATTAATTACAACCCGGAAGTAATTACAACTCGAAATTAATTACAACTTGGACTTAATTTATCAATTTTATTTGTTATTCAACTGATAAATCTCATTTAATTTCTTTCATTTGCAAAATTATATTGTACGAATTAAAAAAAGTTTTATTTCATTTTATGATTAATATACGACTTTATAAATTCTTCAAAGAAATTTGTAAAGTAATATATTTATCATATTTTTTAAAGAAATTTGTAAACTTTATTTATCATATTTTTTAATAAAATTTGTAAAGTTTATTTATCATATTTTTTAAAGAAATGTGTAAAGTTTATTTATCATATTTTTTAAAGAAATTTGTAAAGTTTATTTATCATATTTTTTAAAGAAATTTGTAAAGTAATATATTAATCATATTTTTTAAAGAAATATGTAAAGTTTATTTATCATATTTTTTAAAGAAATTTGTAAAGTTTATTTATCATATTTTTTAAAGAAATTTGTAAAGTTTATTAATCATATTTTTTAAAGAAATTTGTAAAGTTTATTTATCATATTTTTTAAAGAAATTTGTAATGTATATTTATCATATTTTTTAAAGAAATTTGTAAAGTTTATTTATCATATTTTTAAAAGAAATTTGTAAAGTTTATTTATCATATTTTTAAAAGAAATTTGTAAAGTTTATTTATCATATTTTTTAAAGAAATTTGTAAATTTATTTATCATATTTTTTAAAGAAATTTGTAAAGTTTATTTTTTATATTTTTAAAAGAAATTTGTAAAGTTTATTTATCATATTTTTAAAAGAAATTTGTAAATTTATTTATCATATTTTTAAAAGAAATTTGTAAAGTTTATTTATCATATTTTTTAAAGAAATTTGTAAAGTTTATTTATCATATTTTTAAAAGAAATTTGTAAAGTTTACTTTTCATATTTTTAAAAGAAATTTGTAATGTATATTTATCATATTTTTTAAAGAAATTTGTAAAGTTTATTTATCATATTTTAAAAAGAAATTTGTAAAGTTTATTTATCATATTTTTAAAAGAAATTTGTAAAGTTTATTTATCATATTTTTTAAAGAAATTTGTAAAGTTTATTTATCATATTTTTTAAAGAAATTTGTAAAGTTTATTTATCATATTTTTTAAAGAAATTTGTAAAGTTTATTTTTTATATTTTTAAAAGAAATTTGTAAAGTTTATTTATCATATTTTTAAAAGAAATTTGTAAATTTATTTATCATATTTTTAAAAGAAATTTGTAAAGTTTATTTATCATATTTTTTAAAGAAATTTGTAAAGTTTATTTATCATATTTTTAAAAGAAATTTGTAAAGTTTACTTTTCATATTTTTAAAAGAAATTTGTAATGTATATTTATCATATTTTTTAAAGAAATTTGTAAAGTTTATTTATCATATTTTAAAAAGAAATTTGTAAAGTTTATTTATCATATTTTTAAAAGAAATTTGTAAAGTTTATTTATCATATTTTTTAAAGAAATTTGTAAAGTTTATTTATCATATTTTTTAAAGAAATTTGTAAAGTTTATTTATCATATTTTTAAAAGAAATTTGTAAAGTTTATTAATCATATTTTTATAAGAAATTTGTAAAGTTTATTTATCATATTTTTTAAAGAAATTTGTAAAGTTTATTTTTCATATTTTTTAAAGAAATTTGTAAAGTTTATTTATCATATTTTTAAAAGAAATTTGTAAAGTTTATTTATCATATTTTTTAAAGAAATTTGTAAAGTTTATTTATCATATTTTTTAAAGAAATTTGTAAAGTTTATTTATCATATTTTTTAAAGAAATGTGTAAAGTCGTATATTAATAATATTTTTTAAAGAAATGTGTAAAGTCGTATATTAATCATATTTTTTAAAGAAATGTGTAAAGTCGTATATTAATCATATTTTTTAAAGAAATATGTAAAGTCGTATATTAATCATATTTTTTTAAAGAAATGTGTAAAGTCGTATATCAATCATATTTTTTAAAGAAATGTGTAAAGTCGTATGTTAATCATATTTTTTAAAGCAATTCGTACTATATTTTATTATTTAAGAAAATTCGTAAAGTATATTTATCATATTTTTTAAAGAAATTTGTAAAGTATATTTATCATATTTTTTAAAGAGATTTGTAAAGTATATTTATCATATTTTTTAAAGAGATTTGTAAAGTATATTTTTCATATTTTTTAAAGAAATTTGTAAAGTATATTTATCATATTTTTTAAAGAGATTTGTAAAGTATATTTATCATATTTTTTAAAGAGATTTGTAAAGTATATTTTTCATATTTCTTAAAGAAATTTGTAAAGTATATTTATATTAAGATTTGTAATTAATTCCGGTTTGTAATTAATTCCGATTTGTAATTAATTCCGGTTTGTAATTAATTCCGGTTTGTAATTAATTCCGGTTTGTAATTAATTTCGATTTGTAATTAATTCCGGTTTGTAATTAATTCCGGTTTGTAATTAATTCCGGTTTGTAATTAATTCGGATTTGTAATTAATTCCGGTTTGTAATTAATTCCGGTTTGTAATAAATACCGGTTTGTAATTAATTCCGGTTTGTATTTAATTCCGGTTTGTAATTAATTCCGGTTTGTAATTAATTCCGGTTTGTAATTAATTTCAGTTTGTAATTAATTCCGATTTGTAATTAATTTCGCTTTGTAATTAATTCCGATTTTTAATTAATTCCGGTTTGTAATTAATTCCGGTTTGAAATTAATTCTGATTTGTAATTAATTCCGGTTTGTAATTAATTCCGGTGTGTAATTAATTCTGATTTGTAATTAATTCAGATTTGTAATTAATTCCGGTTTGTAATTAATTCCGGTTTGTAATAAATACCGGTTTGTAATTAATTCCGGTTTGAAATTAATTCCGGTTTGTAATTAATTCCGGTTTGTAATTAATTCCGATTTGTAATTAATTCCGGTTTGTAATTAATTCCGGTTTGTTATTAATTCCGGTTTGTAATTAATTCCGGTTTGTAATTAATTCCGATTTGTAATTAATTCCGGTTTGTAATTAATTCCGATTTGTAATTAATTCCGGTTTGTAATTAATTCCGTCACCCCATAAATTAGTTGGGCTCTTAATGTAGTTGACGTAAAGAAAGGTTCATCGAAAAGTTAATGAATAGGAAAAATATTTATATTGTTATTGTTAATAGTTACTATATATATTTCGGACAAGTTTTAAATAAGGGGGGGGGGGAGAAATTTAAAACTGAGGAGGCCTTCAGAGTATTGTTAAAACAGTCTGTAATATGTTTCACTATCAGTCTTGGGTAGATTCCGCTTTGAAGTTGCGTAGTTCAGTAGGAACGGCCCCTTTTTATAGGATTGGTACTGAAAGGAGATCTTTTTTTGATAAGCCCCACCACCAATCGAAAAAGTGAGTTTTAAAAAGAAGAATAAAAATGTCCCTAGTCACGCACAGTGCCAACCGTTTTGAGTCGTGTCTAGGCAGACGTCGTGTTAGGGTTATGGTTAAGGTTAGGGTTATGGTTAGGGTTAGGGTGAGGGTTAGGGTTATGGTTAGGGTTAGGGTGAGGGTGAGGGTGAGGGTGGGGGTCTAGTACAAAATACAGAATAAACGTTACTATTGAACGCATTGCGGAATGGTGATATATACAATGTGATCCGTGTGAGTTTATGTGGAGGCAGAAATATAAGGGAGACGATATTTCATGCAAACTCTCAATAATATGAATGGATTCTCTCCGCTTCAGTAAGTAAATTTTCTTTGTTTTTTTGGTAGGTTGCGGGGCTAAATTTGTTGGCGGGTTTTTTCTGCAAAAGTCCCTAAAAATACGCAGCTATCTAGGTCGAAACTGCTTATATTTCTAAAAGTACATAAAAATAGTTGTATTGTGTACTTTTAGTTCACAGACCCTTGCAAAGCATGTGCATTGCGCGCACACGCCCTTGACCTATGTTTGTTAGTCCTGTTGAGGCATGGTTAGGATTAGGTTAGAGTTAGGGTTAGGCTATACAACATGCAGAATAAATACCACTGTGGAATGCATCGCGGAATGGTATTATGTAGAGGCAGAGCTATAAGGGGAACGATCTTTTTATACAAATACTCAATGACATGAACATAAAATTCCATCTTTTTGTACTCAAGTAAAAAAAAATTGTTTTACTACTACTACTACTACTACTACTACTATTTGGACTTTTGGGGGATGACGGGGTATTTGGGGGGGGGGCGTTATATTCTGTCGATTTCCAACACATGTACGACTTCAGCAACTGCATCCGTCTGGCAACGAATATACTCCGGTTATATCCAAGGGATCTGTTATTTTTTTGTGCTTTCTGTATTTACTTGCCTCCCCACGAGGGCATAGTTTGTACATAAGGTCGGGGTTTAATGTAGGTAAATTCAGCTCCCCCGAAAGAGGCACACTGGATTGAGACAAACATTTGTAAAAATGCCTCAGTCTGGAAGGATATTTGCTCACTGACTGAGGACAAAACAGATGAAGAGTATTACCTGAACAGGTACTACATTTTAATCTTCGCCAAGAGGCTCAGTTTTCGTTCGTTTGTTTAACGGCATATCAACAATTAGGGAGGGGGATTTTATGCTGAAACGCAACTCCTACTGTAAACAGTTAATTGGACTAACTGAAAATTAACTGGACCAGGGGGAAACTGAGGGTACATACCTTTCACAACAAAATGTTAATGAGTAGATTATCACAATAGATTCCATGGGATTTCTTTTTGACGGGCCGTTACGGTATCCATCAGACAAATCACGCACCCCCTACCTGGCACACGCTAGGAAGTAAGTGTAGTATCTGTTCCGATGGATACTGCACCCTGTCCTGTGCAGTTCTAGGAAGTCCACCCTCCCAGGCTTCGCCTCCCCTCTTTGGGGAGGAGTAAGTTTATTGCTTACTGCTTGAGGCGCCCCTACCGGGGAATGCCGACGGGGCTGCCCAGGCAATTTTTAAATGGCCAGAGTGCTCACCTCTCGAGCGCTGGCTTTTAACCCCACTTACTCGACCCAAGCTGTGGTCACATCTTACTGGTGGGAGTAAGATAAAACTGGCCTTGTGCCTAACTCCTGCAGAGGAGTAAATAAATATACAACGGCGACATCCATGATACGATCACTCTGATGGCCAAAAATATTACACAACGACTACCACTACTACGGCTATTATTATTATTATTATTATTATTATTGTTATTATTATTATTATTATTATTATTATCATTTTTATTATTATTATTATTATTATTATTATTGTTGTTGTTGTTGTTACTGTTGTTACAAATACTACGACTATTGTTTTTGGTAAAATGACACAACGTCACTTGACATTGGAGGACCTGTCAGTATCACAATTGGAATCGTAATAAATTTGTGGGTACACAAGAGAAAAACAGAAAAGGCAATAATAAGGTAGGCTATATATATATATATATATATATATATATATATATATATATATATATATATATATATATATTATTATTATTATTATTATTATTATTATTATTATTGGTCCCCCGATTTATAAAATCGGGGGACTTATGTTTTGAGGCATGTCCGTCCGTCCGGATTTTTCTCCGCAACCATCCATTGAATTTATCTGAAATTTTGCATGAAGTTGTAACTTTTGTCAGGTTAGAAAGTGACATTCTTCCTATTTTTGAAAAAAAATCTGGTTAGCCCCCAGGGGGTAAAAAGGCCCCGAAATGGCAAAAAATGACATTTTTTTGCCCATAACTTTTCATCCATCAATTCAATTTCTCTGAAACTTGGCCAAAATGTGGAGGCAATTGTTCCTAATAGAAAATAAGTATCGCTGACCTTGCAAAAAATCTGGTTCGCGCCCCCAGGGGGTAAAAAAAAAAAAATGGCAAAAAATGACCCTTTTCTCCCATAACGTTTGATCCATCCATTCAATTTTTCTGAAACTTGGCCAAAATGTAGAGGCAATTGTTCTGGATATAAAATGAGCATCCTTGACCTCAGAAAAATTCTGGTTTGCGCCCCCAGGGGGTTCAATGGGGGTCAAAAATGCCCCAAATTGCCCAAATTTATTGCATTTTACACTCGCCACATCGAGTCACATACAGAGGGAGACCACGCACGCGCGACTTGTTTCAATATATTATGTTTCAATTTTCAGTATTTTCCTCAACATTACTGAATACGTGAGTAGAGCTAGGTAGTAAGTTATGAAAACATATTTATGGCAATTAAGCTACACACTAGATTAAGCTTCAGGCATCACGAATTCCATGCATTATAGCCTGACGATTCCCTACGGAAGCCTCTGTGTGGATTGATAGTCATAAATATATTTTCATAACTTACTATATATATATATATATATATATATATATATATATATATATATATATATATATATAAGTATTATTATTATTTGTACTCATTAGGAGTTCTCACACAGGTCATCATTACTGGTTGCTCACCGACAACAACCGGTGGTATTCCCTGGAGTCTGAGTGACAACAAGTCTCCCAAGATTTCCAGTATTCTCCACCTCTTTTCGATAGCCACCGCAAATAACCTTGCAGTATCGCAACGGCCGTTTACCATTGATTTCTCGCTGGTAAGGACCATTGGTCTTCTCTGGGATTTGGGTGGCAATAAGACTCCCAAAGATCCCAGCACTCTCCGCACTTCCAGTGGAGATCTGGTTTGTTCTGTCCCTCCTCGGTCTTTTCATACTCCTTGACCCTCTGCAAATTATTATTATTATTATTATTATTATTATTATTATTATTATTATTATTATTATTATTATTATTATTATTATTATTATTATAATAATAAGTTTGAGTTAATCAACGTTTGTTTCTCTAAGTCTTTTTCTATGTATTTTAATAACAACATACATGTTAACATATACCTTACTTCTGGGAGTGAGTTATGTTTTTACATGATATAAATTAAGAGCTCTAGGCGTACACTATTGAGCTACAGCTTACACCTTTGTGTTAACGAAATTTATATAATATATATATATATATATATATATATATATATATATATATATATATATATATATATATAGTAACGAGGATATTTTTTTATAAAATATTTAGAAAACCTTGCACAACGCAAATTATTTGTTTTTTAAAAAAATATTTATTTATCCTAAAAACATTTGTTTTTTTTTCTATAGTACTTTCGGTAATATATACCATCTTCAGAAGAATATTTCTTTTTTTTCTTTTTTTTTCTTCCTAGCTGAGACATACTTATCGCAGCCAAGTTGAAAATCCGTCTAGAATATATTCAATATATATATATATATATATATATATATATATATATATATATATATATATATGTATATATATGTATGTATATATATATATTATATATATGTATATATATATATATATATATATATATTTAATATATATATATATATATTAAATATATATATTATATATATATATATATATATATATATATATAAAGTTAGATATGTTTATATGTTTATATATTTGTACGTACATGATTTACTCCTAGACTAATTAATACATCCTTACGAATTTTGCAACACAGCGACTAGATATAAAGGGGTCAAAATATGGGGCATATTTCGTGTAATTTAGTTTTATGCAAATAGGATGGAAAAAGGGGGGAACCCTTTGTGGAAATTGAATTGCTTTGGAGTATTTTAAAGGCTTTTACGGGGGGGGGGGGCAGAATATGGGTGCAACCTCTCATTTGAAAATTCAAATATTTCAGATTTGCATTGAATTAGATCCATCGTCATTAGACATCTATGATGCAAAATTCCCTGAATTTCAACTTTTTCTTAAGACCCTTTAAGTTTAAGTCTTTTCTTTTTTTTGATATTTATTTCTTTAGTTGTTTTACTATAAAAAGGCTAAATATTTTTAAAAGGTTAATTTCTGAAACTGAACAAAAGTGCTTTATTTACCTCCTCTCCAGGAGGTTGACACAAGGTCAGGTGTGGGTTTTGATGAAAGTTCTTCTGCGGAACGAACTGGATTCGAACCCGCTACACTCAGGTTCTCAGTCCGCCTCGTTATCCACTTAACCACCGTAACAAAAACATATTTTATAACAAATAAATGAATTTCCTTATATTTATTTACTCCTCTGCAGGAGTTAGGCACAAGGCCAATTTTATCTTACTCCCACAAGTAAGATGTGACCACAGCTTGGGTCGAGTAAGTGGGGTTTGAAAAGCCAGCGCTCGAGAAAGTGAGCAGTCTGGCCATTAAAAATTGCCTGGGCAGCCCCGTCGGCATTCCCCGGTAGGGGCGCCTCAGGCAGTAAGCAATAAACTTACTCCTCCCCAAAGAGGGGAGGCGAAGCCTGGGAGGGTGGACCTCCTAGAACTGCACAGGACAAACCCACAGACAGGTGGAATCATAAATAGTGCAAGTGGTTGCAACCGAAACGGATTATGAGTACGTCGAGTACATATATATATATATATATATATATATATATATATATATATATATATATATATATATATATATATATAGAAAGAGAGAGAGAGAGAGAGAGAGAGAGAGAGAGAGATAGAGAGAGAGAGAGAGAGATAGATAGATAGATAGATAGATAGATAGATTAATAGAGAGAGAGAGAGAGAGAGAGAGAGAGAGAGAGAGAGAGAGAGAGAGAGAGAGAGAGAGAGAGAGACAGAGAGAGAGAGAGACAGAAACGTTTTGGTAATCTATTCTTTTTATTATTAAATAACTTTAGTTAATTTATGTTGGTATCCGCACAAAAACTATATATATATATATATATATATATATATATAAAATAAGACGACATAATTACAAATGAATAACAACAAATGAATGATGAAAATAAATATTGGATAAAATACAATATTTATTAATTCATCAAGTATTTAAACAAGGAATATATTTTTTTAAAATGTTCCTTTTTTAATCCATGGATGTTCATTTTTTTTTTACACTAATTAATAAAGAATAAAACAAAGTATAAAATATAAATGATGATGTACATGTCTGTATAAATAATATATATATATACCATCAACAAGAAAAAACTATTTTTCTTTACAGAACAATTTATATTCCTACACGTCACAAAATAAATAAATGGAAAAATAAATAATAAAAAGTTATAACACAATATAAACTTTTTTTTCACATTATTATTTTATTTTTTTATATACATACTTATATATATATATATATATATATATATATATATATATATATATATATATATATATATATATATATATATATATATATATATATATAAGCGCTAGTTTATATTGAACACTCTTAATGAGACCGGTTGAAATCCTTTGGATTTTTATCTTGTGGATGTTTCCTTATATATATATATATATATATATATATATATATATATATATATATTACTATTTCATGTATCCACATAAAATTTTATAAGGAGATATAATTTTTTATGTATCAATTTTCAGTATTTACTACAACAGTGACACGCGGGAGCCTTTGTGTAGCTTAATTGCCATAAATATATTTTCATAGCTTACTATATATATATATATATATATATATATATATATATATATATATATATATATATATATATATATATATATATATATATATATGGTTGGTTGGTTGGTTGGTTGGTTGTTGTTTTTTTGTAGACGAACGGTTCATGAATTTATATGGATTTTTTTGAAAATTTCATAAGAAAGTGCTCATTAAAATGTAGTATTCTATTGTTTATTTATTTATGATGTCTCGCTTTCGGGTGTCTACATTCTTTCTCTATCTTTCTCTCTCACTGCAATAAAAAAAAGATTGGATTAATCCATTGTAAACAATTAATCCATTGTAAACAATTAATCCATTGTAAACAAGCAGTAATAAACTAATTTATTAATTAAATAAATAAATTAATTAAAAAATATGTATATGCAAAAATTGATGACTTGTCCGAGGTAAAAGAAAACAGCTCTCCTCTACATATTCTTGAATAATAAACAGACCATTCAGGTTCGTGAAAAATAAAAACGCACCGGTAAAAAAAAAACACCGGTAAAAAAAAAAACACCGGTTGGTACGCCAAAAACAAAATTAGAACAATAAAAAAATACTCAACGTATATATATATATATATATATATACGTTATAAAGAATGATAAATATGCGACGATTGTCCAAATTTATTTCAAATTTCAATTGTTCAATGCAAGGTGTATTCAGTAATAAACTAGTGTTTATTATTCTTTCCTTAAGCCAAGGCTTTTCAAAGATCGAGATCTTATCATCAGAGGAGAAATACAGATGGATAAGTTGGCTTTCGAAAAAAACAAAGTTCAAATATTTGAAAAATATGAAAAATATTATTAAATAACGCAGTGAAAACAAGAAAAGTTTCGTAAAAAAGATATGCGTTTTGTCCGGGTGGTAAATTTCCGTTGAAAGGAAGTCCGATGAATTGTAGAACGCGGAAAAAATATTTGCGTAGGAGCAGTGTGGAGAAAAGTGTTCAAAATTATAAATAAATCCAAACGCACTTAAAAGGAATTGAAAGGAGAAAAGCTGGCCATTATTGAAATACTTCCTGGACCAAAAAAGGTAAATGACATATATATATATATATATATATATATATATATATATATATATATATATATATTTAGCTACATTGGTTTTACAAGCACTACCCTATCTCGCCGCCTCAGCATGCATCTTTTAAACTCTAGCACACTTTACCAATATTTACAAAAACATAACTGCCCTCTCTTTTATTAAAAAATTAAAAATACTGAAAGTCATTTACATAAAAATACAACAACCCAAAATTAATAACATCACATGAAACCAGTGGTAACATTTAAAAATGCGTAACGAAATGCGATTTTGTTCTGCGATGCCATCCAAGGTTTCTGAATTTTAATCGTCAACGATTTCCTGGAACAATGCGGAAAACGTTCTTAGCGCGTTTCTCCGCTGTCTTTTCAGAAATCCTTTTCTTTCTCTAGCTTTTTTGTTCATTTGCATTTGACACTTGAGGATGATTCGCGGAAAACTCGAAAACGTTTGTAAAACATGTGAAACCTATGGAACATTTTTTTTTAAATATTTTAATAAAATAAAATAAAAACGGTATAATTAAACAGACGAATGTGTGTGTGTGTGTGTGTATGTATCTGTGTGTGTGTGTGTGTGCGTATGTGTCGAGCAGTAAGAGACTAATTTTGGATTTTAGACTTTATATTTTTTCAATTAAACCTGCTTTGTAAACTTATATATATATATATATATATATATATATATATATATATATATATATATATATATGACATAAAAAGAAACTTCTCAAAATCAAAAACTAGCCACATCCAGACGGCAAACCTTGCAGACACAAAGGGCTCAAAATCTTTTCAAAAGTCTTTATCATAAACAAGAACATAAGTCAGTCGTAAGGATGTGCCACAATCTTATCTAGGCATTACTTCTCCATATTGTACGAAGTATTCCCGAACTTATGTCATGGAAACGTTGATAACACAAAAGCTATTGATCTGATCAATCTGAAAGTTCGCATGGTTTTCACGAAATTCATGAATTAAATTTGGAAAAATCGGAAGTTGAAATTTCGTAATAATTTATACTATCAC